>VZTU01001909.1:31484-112359 GCA_013400835.1 Zapornia atra | reverse complement strand
AAATTTTCAAGCTTAATTAGAGTGCTGTGCTAGCTATTGAGTTTTACTGATGCCTTGAGTATGTGATAAAGGGGAAAAGGTTGCTTTTTATATTAAGGGCAGATGTATTTGAAGAATATGAAGACGTTTGAAATAGTAGCTCTGCTGAAGTTTGTGTTTCTGGGATTTCCCCTATAACTACATTTAAAGTAGCTGTATTATTGTTTGGTGTTTCTGCCTTGTTAGTATAGTGTCTGAGCACTCACTAGCATGTTAAGTGACACGATCTAATGTGTAGCTTTGTGCAGTTTCTTCCCTTTTCCTCTGTGTGTTTTAGTTAACAAACAAGCAAACTGATCTTATGCTAAATGCCAGTGGTTGGCAATCCCTCTAAAATCAAATTGTCATCTTGTAACTCATTGGGAAGCATTTGCTACTGGTGAAACAGAGCTCTCCGGGAGAAATATTAGGATTCCCAATAAGGAGCAGAAATATGGGAGTGTATCTTATAAACATCTTGGGTCATGTAGATAAATGGTAAACATCAGAGATTATGTTGTTTTCTGTGTCTAAGACTAATGTGGCTTTATTCCAGCTGACATACTTAAGAGATTTTTTTGACCCAAGAAGAAAATGAGGGGTCAGCTGCTTAAGTGGTATAAACACCCAGAGCTTTAGAGAAGACAGAGACGCTCTTGGTTTAGCCAAGCAGATAGCTACAAATTTTGTGTTAAGTGTTTATGTTGTTCTGTTGGCTCAAATGAGTTTGCTTCAATTTTTTTTTTTTTTTTTTAATGTGAAGATCTGGCACTGCAAATCCAATTTAAATTCTAATGGGAGCATCACTAGAGCTGCATAAATGATATCTGCCTCTGCATTAGTGGTCATCTATGGCAACAATTGCAGTGTGGATTTTTACCTTGCAGACATACATCCTGAGGGCTGGCCATGTGCTTGTGGTGTTCTTTCTCTCCTGTTTCCTCTGACCACCAAATATATAGTTGTTTATTCTCTGGGAGCAATTGTGAATGTGGTTCCAAACTGCCCAGTTGTTAATACGCTCTTCTAAATTAAGACTGGCTCAAATCCCTGCTTCGTGCTTATATGGGAAGGATTTGACTAGACATTGTGACTATCCTGGCTGTGGGAAAAGCATCAGCTTGAGCTCAGTCTTTGAGATGCTCGAGAATTGAACTACGTCAGGGATGCAGAGGGAGGGAGGCTCCGATGCCCGGGGACTGGGTTTTAAGCTAGCAAAGCCTGGCAAACCTAACCTAAAGTCATCAATACTTTTGGCTGATTTTTCTCCACCTTATTTTGGTGGAAACATTGTTTGCCTAAAACTTTGGACATCATGCTTTCTCTGCTTCCCTGGAGGGAGTGTCCAAGAAGACAAGCACAAGGGGAATTAGTAGGAATGACAAGGATTCTCATCATTAGCTTCTGACAAGAATCATCTGAGAAAATTTTCTTTCTTCAGGAGGGAATATTCTGAAGTTAACTTTTCCATGTAAATAGAGACTCACAAATGGGCACAGGGATGTGAAAGGTAATAGGAATGTAAACTTACAAATGTATGTATTGTATTTCATCATTGATATGTATATATTAGAAAATATTAGAGGAGGAATTCCATTCCTTCACAAATACTCTTGTTTTTATTATATAAAACCAAACCTTTGCAAACTTAGATGAAGTGCAGCCCCATCTGGTAAACTAAAGGAGACTTTATTTTCCCCTTTTGTAAACTGTGGGAAATAGTTACGCTTTCATGAGCTAACACCTGATAATAATGTAATGTAGCTTGCTCAGCTGCACTGACCCAAAGCTGAAGACTTTGAGTGGGGCAAAGCACAGAAACTGCCTGTGTCCTCCTGTCTGACCAGCTAACGCAGTGAATCACCTTCCACTCCTTGCAAATCACAAGGTGTTTGTAAGGATGGAGATGTGTACATACATCATGTTGGAAGATACACAGATTCCTTCTGATTTCCTCACACCCTGCCATTTGCAAGAAATCTGTCATGTGCCAAAAAACTTTGTTACAGATAACACCAGATTGAAAAGAGCGTTGCAGCATTTGAGGAGGGGTAGGTCCTAGGAACAAATTTTGGAACTCTCCTGTTGAGAATGGGAGCAGATACTGACATCTTGGCTGCATGTAGTTCAATGGATTGCAGGGAATTCTCTCACCATGCTGAGGGATCTAATTAAACGCACTGAGCTCGTGGGAGGACAGAAGTGTTTGCAGCAACAAGGGAAACGAGAGACTTTCCCTGCTGTCACTTTGGTGTAAATTGGCAGATTCCCATTGAAATCAGTAACCCCCCCCAATAATAGATGTAATAGGGTCTGGCTGACACTGGATCTGTGCACAGAGGGTGCTTATGCCTCCTAGAGGTTATGGAATTCCTTAATACAGAGTTTTAAATTGTTTTAATTGGTCTGGACAGTAGATACCTGATTCTACTAGTACGTCTGCTGCTAATGAAATCTATTGTGGAGAATCATTATTTATAAGTAGTGTATTTTTAACATTGCTGGTGTAATGATAATTCAAATGCTCTGAGCTCTATGCACAGTACTCTGATGGGCTTTTTCTGTGTGTCTATTAGATGGGAACAGCTAGGTATCTGAGAATGCATTTTGTTACCAGGGTTTCTTTAGGTGGCAAAAGGCTGTGGCCTGTTCCCCCGACTTCTCTGAAGTTTGTTATGAAACCAGACCCTGTCGTACACTGTTCATAAGAAAATATTTCATGAAAATATGAAATAGTAGTCATCTTTTCCATTGCTTCTTTGTGGGTTGACCAGGCATTGTAGGTTGGAGAGGATACCCTAAAGCAGGTAGCTATGTATTGCTCACTCTTATCTGTAGGTTAGCTGTCGGGTTTGTCCAGAGCAAGGAACATAATTTCTTGAAGAATGATGTGCTAGTTGTCCTTTGCACAGGGATGTTAGCTCCCTTTCATTCTGTTTGTGTGAACAACATGTTTTAAATTGCAAGGTTGAAAAGCCATATTTGTAGATTCTCTCCTTGTCCTGATGTCAGTGCAGGGCACTGTCTCCTCATGTCCTTTTGCAGATCTGGTGTAGCAAATGCACCAGAATTAGTGCTGTGTAACAAAGCTTGACTAAAAATTATGTCTGTCTGGTGTTAACAAGTAGCAGAAGACCTAGAGGATGTGCTGGAAGTGGTGATACCTTTTAACCTTCTCATTGGCAAATGTGTAACTATTTGTCCTTACTACCATGAGGGCTGATCCTCTGCTGAGAAGCAGATGCCACCACAGCGCTCCTTTTCCAACAATTCTTCTGTTTATGTGAGTTGAGAGGAATAAGAGCACCCTGCCCAGTGTGCATCACAACCCTGGGGCCTAAACGGGGATGTCCAGGATAGAGTATCCTGGCGCGGTTGGGATGCGTGCGTTACGCATTGTCTTGAATTCAAGAAAGTGATAACCTCTCGCCTGCTTCACACACTTTATATTTTACTGCATGCTCACAGCAGGCACCCAGAAATGCAATCACTGAAATTACTTTTGCCTTTGACAGGACTTTGGCTGGTTTTTATTAGTACAGGATTTTGTCTGTTGGGTTTTGTGTTAACAAGTATCAGCACAAAGGTCCTCACTGAAAAGCTGTCGTTGCCTTCCGAAGGCTGGTATAGGCTAAAATGTGAATGCTGATTGTTAAATGCAAGTTTTGGAATGGTCACAGTGGAAGCTCAGAAGCAGTAAACTACTCCAACATACTATTTTTTTTATTAAACAAAAAAAACCCAAAACAAAACCAAAGCAATCAAACCAAAAAAGCCACAATAAACTTCTCTAAGAGAATTGAGAAATAAAACCTGTATGATGCAGCTGAGTTTTTTCCATCTTCCTTCAAGTGTTACCTGATTATCACATCCTCAAAGTTCTTCTAAACATTTAAAAATTATTTAGGGATGTTATTAGCGTCCTTGATTTGGAGAGTTTGTGTAAATGTAGAATTTAATTTAATTAACCATCATCAGCCTTTCCACATGAAAATGTGACCTTTATAAAATGCCAGTTACATATCCGAGAGCCTACTGCTTGCATTCTTCTGTGTCTGTATATATTAAAAAAAGGTCTGTACATATCTATATAAAGACAGACACATTAAAATGTACTTAAACATGTTTTAGATATTTAAGGACCCTTCAGTTTGAACAGCAGTATTATAGACAGACATACATGGAAAAACTGTAGCCAGTGGTAAGCTCAGGTTGTTCTAAATGTTATATGGTTAACCAGATTCCTATCAAAGTATGGGTCTAGAGCTGGGAGGTTTTGAGGGTCATCATCTAGAAATCGGGTTTTATGTACCTGAGTTACTGCAGTGTTTAGAGGCGTTGATAGAGGTCATGACATCTATGGACTAGCCCTTGTACAGATATATAGTAAGAGAGATTCTCTGACCCAAAAAGCATGTGAACTCAGTAGGCTGAAAAATGTTGGGAAGATTGTGGCTCAGAGTGGGAAAATGATTGTGCAGGTCACGTTGCATGGCTGCATTTCTTCTGAACCCCTGCTAAGCATGCTGTCCCCTAGACTGACCTGTCTTTTCTTGTTCTTGGATTCATCATTCTTTCACATGCACAGTTTCCCCTGTTGTCTCTTGTGCCAGGCAACCTAGAAGAAAAACATCTGAAAAGCTTTCCTCAACTAAGACAAATGTGAATAAACACAATTTCTGGAGAATATGAGGTCTAGTGTTTTTGTTAAGTTCCCCAGATTGAATTTGCCTTTAAAGTGCTCTTGGGCTTGGATTTCAAATGTATTTAAGTTTCTAAAGATACGAACAGATGCTTAGTAAAATTTTCAAAGGCTTTTAAGTTCCTTAGGTGCCTTTGAAAATCCCTTTAGGTGTCTGCGTGCCTTTAATCTTCTCAATAAATTTGCAGATCCTTAGGGCCTGTTGTTCAGCATTCAGGACTCAAACGAGGTCTGGAGTGTTTGCCTTCTGTCCATATTTCTGTAGGTATATTTATTGCAGCTGGGAGATTTGCCTGCTAACTGTAACTGTGTAAATGCAAAAGGGTCTTGGTTTTCAATCTGACCCTCAATAGTGCAGCTCTATGGTGTTCTCAATAATTGCTTTCGATACAGAGGGCTTGTGGATTTTGTAATTTGTCCTGTTACAAAGAGGGGATTCTGCTCTTTGAGAAAGTCCCTTCTTCAAACCAAGTTTGTGTAAGAGAGGTTATTTGAACATCAGAATGTACTCACTCTGATTTATAGCATCATACAGCTTGTACACAATTGCAACCTCACTTTCTCCAGCCAATGGAAACATTGTTGTTAAACAGATGTGTATTTTAGGGGGAGGGACTCACCTTGGTGTTTGTATCTCTTTCTTGCCTGTTAACTTGAATAACTTACAGTGGAGATGGATGGCAGAGCTAGTGCGAAAAAAAAAAAAGGTGTGTTAATTTATCCTTGAAATCCAACAAACACTGAGATTAGTCAGAAATGTTCCTCCATGGTTTGGAGCTGAAATCAGTCCTGTTGTGATGCTAGCTCAGTGTTAGAGGGAGAGAGCTTTTAAGTTTAAGGCAGAGTAAAAAGTTGGCAGATTCCTTTCCCATAATGCATTCAGAATGAATAACTTGGGTTTGGGCTGCTCATTTTAGAACCCAATTTTGAAACCCATCAGCTCCAGTAAGCTTTGGAAGAGATTGCCAAAATAAATACGCAAGGAATGCTGTGTGCCAAGCAGTGAGTGTAATGAGGCTTGGTGGGATAGCTGGGAACTGCTCTGTTGCTTTAAGGAAGCTGCATCTCATGTTAGAAGCTGTTTCTGATGATTCTTACGGTGAATGAGCATGAGGATAATGTCACCTAGGCTAATGGAGGGAATGTTGGCAAACTTACTAATTTAGGAAACAGGGTAAAGAATCTCCACTTGTAGTCTGCAGTGTGACTTTTATTTTTAAGTGGAAATGCTGAGAACTTCAGTGTCAAATGGAAGCTGTGTGTGGATAAATCTTGAGAAAGCTAATCTGCCAATGAAGTTAGGCTGTTACTTTCCCCAGTGATTGTTTTTTCTTTCTGTATTTTGTAGGGCTCTGTTTACATAATTAAAAAAACCCACCCAAAACTATTAACCCAATGCAATAAAACATGGCAAATAATGAAATGATTGCTAGGAAATAATTGTCTCTGAATTGTGTACCATACACTACTTATTTTGTTCCTGGCATTCACTTCATCATGTCTTATGGGTGCTCCTTATAGAAAATGAAATTACCCTCAGCCAGCTAGCAGTAAAAAGTAATACATTCCTTGTCGAGAGTGTGCACTAGATGATAAAAGGAAGGGACCTTTGGAGGCTGAATTTAGTGATGCTGTAGCCTATTTTACTTGTGAAGTTCCTGGTCTCTCTCTGAGATAATGCAGCGTATTCGTCTCTCCGTTTCCATTATTGCATAAGGGTGCTTATCTCTAGTATCCAACAGTGGCACTTTCTGGGAGTCACTGACAGTTTATTTTGACGGCTTTGGAAAGAAAAGATGAAAGTGCCTGAACCAACTGGAACTTCCCATTGATCCCTGCTGAGCTTGGCACAGGCGCCTGTGGTGGGACCACTGCACTTGTTCCTAAATTGTTGTGCAAGGTGGGATTAAATCTTGGCCCCTTCCACCTGTGCTTTCTAAGCTAGATCTTGGGACCTGTGCTACCCTTCACTGTGAAGGCAAGTGACTGCTCTATACTATGGTGAGGAGCCGGGCTGGAGAATTGTCTGTCTGATTGCAAGGGGTGGTAAATGTAAGTCACTGGAGGAAGGAAAGAGGCTACGGGGGTGTTGAGCCAGCTCAGTCATATCTGTTGATTTTGAGTGCATATTTCTGTCTTAAGGGTGACATGATAATTCAATAAAGTCTAGTCTGATTTCTGCATAATGTCAGGTTGCTTGCAGCTATTGCTGTTCCTGAGACATACATAAGCAGGTTACTGTGGTGCATCTGCAAAAATAGTACTTTTGCTGGGAGCTCAGTCTTGTGTAGAGGAGAGCTGTTCAGACCCTTCTGCCCGGATGGTTCAATGGTTTCCATGTTTCCTGTAGCTGTTCTGGTGAAAAAGGGGGATTCCCCCCACCCCATTGGTGGAATCCACTTCCTTCTGTCTTGGACTGTTCTGCAGAGATGCCTTGATTTCAGGTCCTGGTGCCAGGAGTATGACTCTAGCAAGCTGCTGGCTGTCTCTTACACCACACTTCTACATCAGCATCTCGCTGAAGAGGCTGGTCTTGCTGATTGCGAGCTGCTGTTCTAGTTCATCTGCCTGCCGGTGCGGCATCCCTCCACCCAGGGTCTCTTTCTTGGCTGCCTGCAGCAATAATTTGAGATTTGCCTGCCATCTGGATGACACTTCCCACAATATAACCTAGCATTCATTTTTATGTTGGTTTATTTTTTAATGCTGTAAATACATATGGCTGTGCATATCTCTCACATAAATGCAGCTGTGGCTGTGAGAATGGTGGTTTTCAGGGCTGAGGAGACTGCGCTCTGCTGCTAACTTGCTCTGTGAATATTGCTCTCTTTGAATGTAAAATATTTTGAAGGCCTGGTTTGAAAACTCTTACACCAGTGTCCTTTTAGTCTCTAAATATCTTTTGAAAATGTGGCTGTCTGATAGCGTTCCTATTAAACTACCTATTTTCATGGTGACGATAAGTCTTTAGATGTGGCTGCTTAGTATGTTCCTGGTATGCTCAGAAATTCTGCATGTGGCCTGCAACACCAGAGATATTTGTGTATCTTAATCCAGCTGTAATCAGGACTCCAGCTGCAAAGATGAGAGTGTTTCATCCTAGATGTGGCTGTAGATTTACCATTGGCAATACTACCAGTCACATTCATGGCAGAGCCTCTCCAAAGCTGACAGAGAGTATGGGTCACTTCATGTTGTACTTCAAGGCAGCATAAAAGCCAAAATACTTGTATTGCCATTAAGCTATCTGTGTAGCTCTCTTGTTTTCCTCTTGTGGTAGGCTACATCCCAGAACACTTTGGGAACATGTGGTTCTCATTAGGCATTTCTCAATAGGTCAACAACAATCCCGGACTGGTGGGGGTCTGTGGTAACAGAGGTTGCCAGATCGCTAGTGTCTGCCAAAGCTAAACAGCTTGCACGCTGGGAGTCGCTTCACCTATCGTGGTCCTTTCTATTGCCAGTCTTGGAGGTGACATTTGCTCACCATTATTTTGAGATGTTGCATTTGTTTCCTCATCTCTCAATGTCCAGCTTTGGAATGCTGTCAGATGCTAGCAGCAGCAGCAGGGAAATCACGGGGAAGCTGAGGTCTGTTTGTGCCTGGTTATGCAACCGTGGGATGAGTGTGTGATTTTTAAAAAAGATAACTGTGTCTGATCCTTCAAGGACCTTTGGTTGTCCTTTGTTTTAATGTGAAACATATGGCTGTAGTGTGAAACTGAGGATAATGATTCAAGCCAGACACACAAATCCCTGATAGTGACTGTGATCTGTGTTAGCAAATAGAAAACTTCAACAACCCCTTTAAATCTAGTGTTGTGTGCTTTTTCAGTGAGCTTTGTTATCAGTTGCTGAATTGATTACTGGTGGTTTCAATACATTTGAATAGAGACTAAAATGACACCGACATAGTATATTTTTAGTATGAAAAGCCCCCTGCCTTTCATATTTTGAATGCAGGTTAAGAAAAGGGGGTCGGTAGGAAGACTGATTTATCATAAAGTTCTGCATATAACATTAACTAAACTTTTAGACAGAACTATTACTAGGTGGTAGTTCCTAGTCACTAGGAGCTTGACTTACAAAAGGTATTTTGACACTGAAAGATACATCTAGGCATTGAATTAAAGAAAAGACAGGTCCGATGACATTTAGGCTTCTGGAACAAGTAGGTTTCTGACTTTTCCACCTTGTTTGTAGCTGTAGAGTAGCAAAGATAAACAAACTGTCCTGATTTTTTTTAACTCTCTATTTTTCATTTGAAGTATTGACATTTGGGGAAAATGCAAATAGGAGCATTCACTCTTTGGTACTTACTAAAAGCAGTACTTGACACTGTGCTATATTTATAAAGCTTGAGTTAACCTCAAAAGTCAAAGCTGTATTACGTGTGCCACTTTAAAAAGAGCCCTCACGGAAATTTGGGGTTGGCATTGTTCTCTGGAGTACTTGAAAGGTTTTTTGAATGTCCTATGTAGAACGTGGAAGAATTAGGCTGTAACATAATTCCATTTAAAAAAGCCTATTAAATTTAAAACTAGGTTTGCTTTCCAAAGGTATGAATTAACTTAAGTTACTTCATGTTGCTTAAGCAAAATAAGGTAACTGCTTTTTACTGGTCTTCCAGTGAGGACCATTTTTGTGTGTAGGTACTAGCTTGGAGGAAAAGGAATAATAAATGCCTCTGTCATGGCTTCACTCCAACAAGATATATGAAATCAACATTAAAAGCCAGTGCATCAGTGCCTGTCACTGACACGCTGTTCTGCTGTTGTATGGCCAGGCAGGGAAGATGAATTAGCTGAATGAGGAAACAGGTTTCTAGGATGTTTTTCTGCAGTCAGCAAAGTTAAGTGAGATGACAGCACTCAACTCATTTTGCTGTATTTAAAGTTTTGAGGTACCTAGAGGTTGTGATACTCAACACCCAAATAAGCCTGGGTGAAGTTGACTTGTATTTTTCAGGCTCTATTGAAGCGTGTAGGGGAAAATCAAAGCCACACTGAGTAAAAGGTCCTTGTAATCTACTTCGACCTCTTCATGAACAATGGCTGTAGCAGGATGTAATCTGCAAAAGTATTTTTTACTGCTCCATTTCTGTAGGTATTATAAAATTGTTTGCTTGGATCACAAAATATTGTCTTTAATGTGCTAGTGGTGTGGTTTGGGAGTTTCTGTAATTCTGAGCTCGGAGAGATGTTGAATGTGGTTACAGAAAAATCTCCATCAGAAGGACCATGTTTGCTCCTTTGTGTAATTGATGTCTGCTTAGTAAAAAATATATTATTTTCTGTGTCTGTTAACTGTAGATTCCGAGCCTGCCTTTTGGCAGTAGCAATGAATAGCAATAAAAAAGATGATTGAGAGAGGTTTTGGAAAAGGAACAGGCCCTTTCTCATGTACCAGCACACAAAGCAGCAGGATTTATTTTTAAGATTTACTATCCAGATTGTGTTTGAAAGACAATTTCATTCACCAGCTGCATAAGATTGTACCAAATGAATTTAATTTGCATCTTTCAATTATCAATGTCTTTGATCTGGTGTGTCAAAAGCTAACCTTTTCACCCCTCTTCTCAGAAATATCCCTGTGTTATGGAAGTGGTGGTAGGCAGAGCTGCAGAAAGACTGATCTTCTACCTCAGTTAGACACAGGTAGCACCATGTGTGCTAGGTGCTGCATGCCCTCAGCTGCTCTTGGAGTAGGCAGTTTCTCTAGGTGTGGAATGGATTTGATATGCTAAGTTTAACAGTATGCTGCTTTCCCTTATGAGTAAGTCGATTATAATTTTCAACCTAATACATGAGATTCAAGAATCAGCTGGATGAGCAGGCTCCTGCCAGAAGGACTGTTCGGGCAGGGTTGTGCGAGAGTTACTAATGTTTTGGGTTTAATTTATAAGTTACCCCTTCTGGAAACACTTGTAAGCCACAGCAACACGGTCCATTAGCCATAAACTTAGTTAGACTTGCCATTCATTTTGTTTTGCTAAGTTCTGCTAAGTTCTTGTCGTTTGAATTACAAGACTGCATAGTGGGTCTGAACAATCACGTGCAGAAGGGCCGGTTCCTTACCTGAGACAATGAACAGCTTAAGCCAAGATGTGGAAAAGGAGGCGTAGCTTATCCGCAACACACGAGCAAGAAGGGAGCTAAGGAATTAGGGGTGTGATTTGCAGATGGGATTGGGTTGGTGGGATGTGTGGCTTTACAGCACCAGAGGGAGTTGGACAGCATTGGAGAGCACAGATTCTGACTTGTGTACATGGGTACAGATTTCAGACTTCCTTCTGGCATCTGGTGTAGGATCCTGGAAGGCACACAGTGGTCTCTGTCTGTGTGTTACATGTGATAATTATTAATGGCAGTGAAAACCACAAGAGTTGAACCCAAGTTGCGTTTCTTGTGCAGAGCCTCCTAAGGGCTTCCTTATTTCTGGATTAATTGAAGACACATTCTTCTCCTATTCCACTCCAGCTTTTGCTTTTTTTTTTTTTTAAATCTTATTTTGCTAATTTTTTAAATCTTATTGTTGGTATTTAAGGCTTAGATAGAACAAAATTTTCATGCTATTCTCTTTTTACCTGCCAGAAAGTTCAATTTTCTTATAGTTCAGTTGTAAGATTTAGTGTAGGGAAGGTCCGTAGTATTTGAAGATTGTAATTATCTATTGGTATGTTTAATATTAGAGTTGAAAAGGGAAACTTTTTATCTGAGTTAATGACCAATGGCACTACTAATGCTAAATGAGTCCATCAAGATCCTGTTATCATAAATATCAGGAATTAAACATGATTGCACCATTAATTAACACTTGCTACTGTGTCTAATAGTTACTAATGTTGATTAAAAGGGATTGCTGGTAGGGCTGGCAGGTGAAAAGCTTGACCCCCTTTTCAACATTTTGTTAATCTGTTCAAAAATGTCTGATGAATTTCTGAAGACAGAGTTTGAGTGCACAAGGTATTTTTCTGAAGTCTCGAGTAGTGACAGTGACAAAATGAACACAGAGTCTAGCACCAACTTTGAATCTGAAGTAATTCCTTGACCTATAGTATAGATAGCAAGTTTGTTTTTTCACTGAACATTTGTATAATCTTATGTTTGCATGCTTGGGTAGTAACCTTTATATATTAGGGATTGTGATTATTTTACTTTATTACATAAGGAGTAGGTGTTTTGACCCAGACATAAGAGTCCTGAAGTTTCATATATACTCTGTCTAGGACTCATCCTGTGACACTTGAAAAGGTGCTTGGATTTTAGCTCAAGGTATTGCTTTCTGTAATGAACTTAAATGCTATTGCCACATACACCAGAGTACTGCAGAAAGGGATGGTCCTGATTTACTCTTGCATGTGGCTGTGTTTTTTCTCACTGTTTTCCTTATGCCAGATATATTACTTTCTTCAAGGTCGCCACCTTCACAACTGATTCTGAATGCTAGTGTCAGCATGAAAGGGTTGACAGGTAAAGAGCAGGTAGGCAGAGGGGAGTGTGAGCCAGATTGCCTTTCAGCAGCATCCTACACATCGATTTAAGTGACTGTGGAACTGCCACAGACGCAGGGTCTCCTGGTTGTGTCTGTGTGCTCTTTACCTAAGCTTACACTTAGCTTTACCTAAGTGCAGCTGAGCTTGTTGAAGTAGGTAGTTTTGACTGGTTGTTTTGATGATTGAGTTGTACCAGGAAACTAATGTGAAAACCAGCATTGGGCGCAGTGTAAATGATCATATTGTGTGGTCTACTCTGATGCTGAACCTTGATATATTCACATTGGCTCAAACTCTGCCTCTATGTAGTACCTGTAATAAAGAATAAATTATGTGTGTGTACAAGCATACACATGAACATGCACACTGTCAGTTCACGTTTCCACACTGCTGTACCTGTTTTCTTCACTGCCGTGTGTAATAACTGAAGTATGGTAGACTGGTATTAGTTGCTGGTTTCATTGGAGCATGTTGCATCCCACATCCAGAGAATGTCTTTAATTTCTGGACTTGCAAAACCTTACTACTCCTGAAGTGAAGGTTTTTTATCAGTCAAGAACCTCCCTGGTACTCCTAAGCAGGGCTAGTAGAAGATACTGATGATGTGTAACAGGCTGTGATGCACCTAAAGGGCGAAGCAAAACTGTGGCTGCATGGATACCGTTGCAAAATCAGCCTTGGCCTCCTTATGAACTGGTCTGAAGTCTCCTTAGCTTTGATAGATACTTGATAGACATTAAAGGGTAGGTATTATCCTTGGCATGTGCTCCTGTAATCTGTGTGTGTATTCAACAGAATAATGTCACTTGGTGGCCGTGCTGTGTAACACATGCCTCATGTGGTCTGCGGGGGTTGCAGATATGTTTATAATGCAAGGGAACCAGAGGAGCCACCCACACAACTGAAATGTTTTCAGGAGATAAAGGCTATTAAAGTGCTTGAAAAGACTGGTTTGGTCTCTAGAGGGTGAAAAGCCAATTTTGACCTTACAGAAACTTTACTTGCTGATCTTACAAAGGAAGTGTTAGGAGAAGAAAGAGATAAATCCATAATGGAATTACTTGCTGCCTTACAAAATGTGCCCAGTAGCAAGATCCACAGAAGTTGTGTGCTCCTTAAGGAAAATGGGAACCAGAGGGTGAAACATGCTTTCTTATCTTCCCCTATGTCCACTCCTTTTGTGGCAATCCAGCTCTTTACATCCATGGTGTTTACTATTTCCCTGCCTGGCAGTGGGACTACCCCACAATATGTGATAGTGATTTACATCTGTGTTTGGGGGCGGAGGGTGAATAATTGACAGAATAGATTATAATATTTACTCTTCCTGTTAGAGTAGTATAAATGTACTAGTGTTTTTCTTGTTTGTTCTCTAGTGTACAAACTATACTAATATCAGTCATTCTTACTCTGGGATATTAACCCTGGTGGCTATGAACTGGAAAGCTTTTTCAGTAAAATGTTATTTTTACGGTAGTTTTACCGGTTCCATCAGTGCAGAATGACTACCTTGATTAAACTTTGCTTATTTCCTATCTGAAGGGAAGTACTGCAGTTTATTTGCTCTCAAGGTAATATCTTAAACAACATATTCATGCTTTTCTAAAAAAGACTGTTTCTTGTGCTCATTGCAACCCTTTTATTTCATTCCTGTGACTCCTTATTGAAGAGACTCTTTTGAGTGCCTTTATTGGCACAGTGGTTAGATGAGTGCAACTAATAGTGTGAGGGAAGGGTTTGTTCAGCAAATACCCTTGTTACTTGATAAATTGGCCAAAATAGTGCTTGTTTTTGAATTAATTCCCTGAAAGATATGGCTGCCCAGTGTAAGTATAATTCCATTTAGCAAGTGAGAGATGGGAGGAGCTCAATGAATTTGTTTTTCTCCCTGTCTCTGCTTTAGTTTTTAAACTGGAGTTGTTGACATGAAGGTAGAACTGAGGCAGGTGAAGCGTCTTCAGTTGATGACACCGTGTGTGGACTGTTACTCTGACAAAGTCTCTAAAGAAAGGAAAGACTGAAGAATCATATTAGTTGTTTTATGTCATGCAGTAGATGCTAACTGGGAAGTTATGGAAGTTGTCCTCAAGTTGGATAGCTTCCTAACTTCATTCCTGTTTCAGAAGTGCCTGTCATCTCTGTAGAAGTTTATATGTAATTATGGCCAGCTAGAGTAGCTGAGAGGCTTCTGAGATGAAGATACCACACTGCCTGGCTAGTTCAGCATACAAAGCGGGGTGGCTTTTGTGTACCCTGGCAAAGGCATGACTGGTAAAGCAAATTCCTTAAGCTTGACCTTCTTGCAGGTACAGGAGTGAAGAGATCAGAGCTGTAATTTGAATCACTTCCTCATAGCATGCTGCCTTGCATCTGTAGCTTTACAGCACAGGATTTATGTCTTCAGAGTATCTGTTGCTGCCACGGTGGGGATTAGGGTATAGAGGCATGAGCCATTCATTGCACTAGACTTGTGAAGTCGATTTTGAAGGTGGGAAGAACTGTCCTGAGCTGGAGAGACTGGTTTCCTGCTGCAAACCATCAGCGTTCTAACAAAGAGGCTGTGGGCGGCAGTCCCCTGTTCTTTTCTTGTTTGCTAGATTCTTCTACTAAAAATCTATCAGCCCTGGGCTCCCTTCAGGTAGCTTCCATGAGGGGGTAAATACAGGGCTTTCTCATTTTATTTTGCTGTATTCTTTTTCCACTCACCCACTGCCTCCTCCACAGTTGGTGGTTACATTTGTTGGGTTTTTTTCTCTCCCCAGGACCTGTAGAGTTTCCAAAAGGAGTGGTTGTGCAGGAATTATTTTCACTAGTCCTTTTTCTTATATGTGCCTGCTGTGGTTTAACCCAGCTGGCAATTAAGTACCACATAGCTGCTCCCTCACTCCCCCCATGGGCTGGGGAGAAGAATTGGGGGGGATTAAAAGTGAAACTTGTGGGTTGAGATAAAGACAATTTAATAGGACAGAAAAGTAAGATGATGAAGATAATGATAAAGAATATACAAAACAGGTAATGTACAGCACAATTGCTCACACCAGCTGGTACTCACCTAGCTCCTGAACTGCCCTGCCCCCCCTTCCCTGCCAGGCAAATGGGGCATTTTTGTGAGGGAATTTCTTACAGTACTATGGAGAACTGTTACCATCAGTATGAACAGGACATGCCTTGTTAGTTGCAGATAGACCTGTAACAGTTTATCCATGTCATATTTACCTGTGCATTCAAGTCATGAAGTCCAGAAAAACATGATCACTTCTCTGGAGGAGGAGAATCAGAGAAAAATGTCTGTCTGCAGCCAAAGTCCTTTCTGACCTATCATGATAAGGAATGGCTGGACACACTGCTCTCGAAATGAAAGATGTTATTGGAGTCATACTAATGAACTGAGATGTAAGAATTCAGTTGTTCTGCTATAAACTTTTTGGTGTGATCATGAGCCTTTTAGTCTCCTCAAAATCTATAAATGAGGTAAATTGTTTTACTTTTCTCCCAGCCTCACATGTTTAAATTCTGATGTCTGAGGCAGGGACAGTACCTGTTGTGCAAATGTCCAGGAGGTGAAAGGGCCCCAACTATCATGTCCTGTCTGCTTCCCTGTGCCAACTGTTGCAGGTACAGCAGCAAGGGTGTGGGAGACACTGGAAGATGCTGAGAGGTAGAGTGATGCTTTTGAAGACTGTGAAGAGGTATTAGTGTAGTGTAGAGTGACATAAGAGAATATCTTTTAAATCTTTAGGATTTGTGAGATTTTAGAAGATGTAAGAAAACTTCTTTTGTTTTCTCATGAACTCAGGCTATGCCATTTCTCATATGCCTTTTAAATGTGAGAAGAATGAAACATAATAAGGTAGAGTGGAGAAACATGGTTTACAGAGAAGGAGGGAGGATGTCAGGCTTTACTTTGTGGATGATGAAGAAAGGAGTGTGTTTGAGTTTGCTTTTACTGAAAGCAGTACATGTGGATCGGTGTTAGCAAAGCTGTTACACTGTGTGTGTTGCTGCTTTGGAAATGCTGCCAAGTAACACTGTTATAGACTGCTAGACTCTGCACAGGGCACTGATCTATGGAGGCTTTTCCCTAGTAAAGGACAACTCCAAAGCTAGATATATTTAAAGGCATAGCAAATATTTTTGAAAAGCTACACAGAGCAGCTGTCATAATTTACTGTAATATCCTGCTGTTTAGGATAACTAATGAATGTGTCAGTTCCTTGGATATGTTGAGCCAGATCATTAGTCAGTATAAACTGTCCTTGTTTCATGGAACTGAGGGGAGTTTCATGCATTTTATCCCACCTAAGAACCTGTGTCCTCACTGGCTTGGCAGGGCTATGGAGGGCTGAGGGGAAGTTTGAGGTCCCTGATAACTTCTGTTAATGTGCTGCATTGGCACAAATGAATCTTCAGGGTGGTAGTCTGTGCTTTTTTTTTTGGCTGGGAAGGATGATTGCTTCCAAGTTGGTGAGTCTCATTCTCCTATTTCCTGAAGTTCTTCCTCCTCATGTCCCCTAGGTTGGATTTCCCTCCAGGTGGAGGGGTGCAGGGAGGACACGGCTATGTGTACATTTGTGTGGTGAAGAATATTGCCAGTTCTGTGTATCAGGAACTGTAATGCAACTGTAGGTGTCTTAGTTATATTTACAGGGAAGTGGAAGTAAGCGGCCATAGATGATAGTTCATACAAGTCACATGCATTGAGGAGACAGGGTGGAACTGCTGGCTGGATTTCTTGTCTGGAGACTAGATTGTATACCTGGCTTAGTGTTGGGAGTATTATGGCATATCATGGAAGCATGGATCAGGTACAAGAAACAACATGTTTCATAAGCCTTTCTCCTGCTCTGTAGAACATAACCAACTCTTACCAGCTTATTCTTCACAGTCTGCCCATAATGAGGAATTACTTTTTCATCCAGTTCCAGAATTTCACAGAATCGTAGAATGGTCTGGGTTGGAAGGGACCCCAAAGATCATAGAGCTCCAACCCCCCTGCCACAGTCAGAGCCACCAACCTCCAGGCCTGGATCTACACAAGGTTACCCAGGGCCCCATCCAACCTGGCCTTGAACACTTCCAGGGACGGGGCATCCATCACCTCTCTGGGCAGCCTGTTCCAGCACCTCACCACTCTTTCTGTAAAAAACTTCCCCCTAATATCTAATCTAATCCTTCCTTCCTTTAGCTTTAATCCATTCCCCCTTGTCCTGCCATTATCTACCCTTTTAAAAAGTTGAATCCCCTCCTGCTTATAAGCTCCCTTCAGGTACTGGAAGGCTGCAATGAGGTCCCCCCACAGCCTTCTCTTCTCCAGGCTGAACAAGCCCAGCTCCCTCAGCCCCTCTTTGTAGGGCAGGTGCTCCAGCTCTCTAATCATCCTCGTGGCTCCTCTGAACCCTCTCCAACAGTTCCACATCTTTCTTGTATTGGGGGCCCCAGATCTGGACACAGTACTCCAGAATTTGCATGACTTCTTGTGGCTGATGTTCAGCTCTTGCTCCTGTCCAGCTGTTGAGGTATCATCCTTCAGCCTTACCCTCTCCTGGACTGCCTAATGTTTAGAGCAGATGAGAAGTGAGAGGATGCTATCCTCATAGCATGAGTTTACTTGATATAAGTGATACAGATTTTGGATATGCAGGGAACAGCGAACTCATGGGCTTCAGGCACTCCCAGTGCATCAGTGAGGCTTACAGTGAGGCTGTAAGCTGACATTTCTGTAAGGTTGCTTAGACCAAAACTTGTCAAAGAACTCTTTGGACAATGTCAGTTGTCCTGGCCCAGATACATCTGAGTTGTACTTTACTTCTCCCACTGACTAGGTCACATCTAGTGTTCAGGCTCTTGCCAAACACTAGTGCTCTTAAATTACTGCACAGCCGCCCTTCACTTGCTGCAAAGTGCCTGCTGTAGCTGGCCGAGCAAGCGTGCTGTGCTGGAAGACCTGGCAGAGGGGCTTGCGGCTGACGCTCAGTTCCTCTGCCAGCATGGGGCCTGAGGCCAGGCCCAGCGATGCTGCAGCCAGATGGAGGATCACAACAGAGGGAGTGGCTACAACCCGAGATGAAGAGCTTGATTGGTTTGTGTGTTTTGGGTGGTTGGTTTAGGAGAGAAAAAGATCTAGACTTGCCTCAAAATTGGGAATGTGGTGTGTTACCACACAAAGGGCAAAGATTGGATAGGTGTGTCTCTTCTCTGGAAATACTGTGGTAAAAACTGTGATGTAGTTTGCTGCCTCAGAGATTTTATGGGAGCAAAATGTGTATCTTGGTGTATCCACAGCAACAAAACAAAGATAACAGTTGTTTTAAGTCACCAGCTTAAATGAAAAAGCTGAAAAGCTTTAAAAGGTGGGGGGAGGGGGGTGGTGACAGGGGTGGGTGGGGAAAGAGAGGAAGTACTTTGAAGAAATCAAAGCACTAGTAAACTAGTGTTGTGTCCTTAAGTGCTTCATTTGATTGATTGGGGTAGGAAATTAAATTATATGTGAACTGTTGCTGTTAGCACCACTGTTTCCATTGTCTATGCCAGCTGGTTTTCCTGTCTACCTTGCTTCTCCACAGGAGCTTTGGAGGGTTTGCTCAGAACATGGTTGTGGGATGGCATTTACCTGGCTGCTGTTCCCTGTGGAGCTGGGTGTTCGCCAGGAGCTTGGGGGCACTTGGTTCATCTCCCAGCTCTGTGGCAGACTCCTTAGGAAGGTCACTTCTGTCAAGCGTTCTGGATGATCTCAGGGCAGCTTGAAGCATTGCTGTGACTCTGTGTCATGCCATGATATTAGGTGGGCCTCTGAAAGTGTGGTGTGACCTTGGACCTAACTAGTAAACCATCTGTTAGCTCAGCAAGTGTTGCATTATCCTGGCTCAGAGAGAGTGATGGGGAGGTCCTGCTGCTGTTGGTGTGGCCTTCCTCACAGTGTCTCAGGCCCATACCTACTGCAGCATGGGTAAGATAGTACTCCTTGTGCTTCTAAGGATGACAAGGACAAATGTATACAATATTGTGATGCTATAAGAGATCTATCAGCTCTTTGGGAATTGGAGTAACTCGTTTAGAAAATGCCTACGATGTCTACTTAAAGGCTTACAGTGAGAGAGAGCTGGCTATGTCCACTGAGAATATGTTTCAGGAGCTAAGTACCTGTCATTTTAAAACCACTCAGTTTCTGAAAGCCCTGGAACAGTTTTAAGAATCACTGGGCAAGTATTGGAATCAATGCTTTTAAATAGTGCTATGTCTACATTTGTGTGTATAATCATATATATGAAATTAAATGTGTTCTCTGCAGAGGAACCTCTTCAGTGAGGAATTTGAAATAATGGTAAATCAGGTTAAGATTTAGACATTCCTTAACCATTTAACAGCACTTACATGAAAAAGCATTTACCAGTGCAGGTTTGGCTAGGGCTTTACAGGAAAATGAAAGAGTTTGAACCACAGCAAATCAATGGCTTAATTGCCTGGAAAAAGAGTTGACTGCAGTGCCAGGATAACCTGTGAGAACAATAGCCTGTTCTGTAGGTGTAGGGAGAACATTTGTCATTGAAGTCTTGCAGCAATATCAGTTCCAGGACCAGTAACTTGTGAGGTTGTGAGACTGGGCGTTGACAGTGCCATATAGCTTAGGCCAAGGGAAGACTGAAGAAAGACTAAATGATAGTGAGATATTCTCCTTTTTTCTGGTAGAATCAGTAGCATTTCCTTACTTTCTTTAACTACTGGTTTTAAAAACAATATTAAACATAAAGCTTGTTAAACCCACTTTCTTATCTTGGCAAGCCATCATGTTTGGGGAAGTTTAGATAGTAAATAATTGCTGTTTCTGCAGATTTTAATTGAGTTTCAATTTTCCTCCAAGGATAGCTTGACACAAAATACAAGTTAATCAGCACAACATAACAAAAGAAGAAACAAAGAAAAATCACTCCACCTTTAGTAAAAAGGAAATCCATCATTCATTCTTCTAAAAATGGAAACTTGAATCATGTATCATTTATTGCATAACTGCTTAGCTAAATGAATGGTCTGATAACTTCCTTAACAAATTTGCATGCTGAACTTTAGATTAAAACACTCTATACACTAAACATCTATATTTTTTCATAGCTTCTCAGCAGTCCTTTTCCAGGCATAAAAGCTAAAAATGGAAACCAAGTTTAAAGCTGGTGACCTTAATCAAGGTTTCAAAGTTTGGACTTCTAATCACTTTGATTTAATTACGAGTATTGAAACTATTGAAACTCAGAGAGCTCCTTAGCCACACGTGTGCAAGCCTAGGTAAGAGTGGTGATGTCTGGAAACCTAAAAAGAAAAAATAAAAAAAGCCTCATCTTTCTGCTCTGTATTTAGGAAGAAAAGTGACAAAAGTGAAAGCTCATGTGCAGGAGAAGATGAAACTTTCTTACAGGTCAGGCTGACACTTGGGAACAGCCAAAGGAGGACCACAGATCTTGCAGCTTTCAGTGCAAAGACCTGACCACAGATGCCTTCATGAGCAGAAACACAGGATGCAGATATTTAACAAAACCTTGTCAAGCTCTCAGGAGGGATGCAGAGTGCAAGTGGATGTTTAGGGCAGAGTGCCTGCCTGAGTGGTGATCTGTTAGTACGAAATCTAGCAGAGGCTACCTGTGCTCCATCAGTTTAAAAGCTGATACACAAGTGTGCTACAGTCACATATTCTGTACTTCTTTAAGACTAACTCCAAAGAGTAAAATCAATCCAGTGGTTTTCAGAGACAAGTGTGAAACACGTTGCAGGAATATGGTTGCAGGGTTAATGCTGATGTAAGGAAGATAAGAATAGTGTAGAGTTCAGGAAATCCTAAAATAGGAGTCTAAAGGGAGTACCTATTTATATATTCCCCAATATTTTTCATATATATATATATGATATGAGGGCAATTCAAGTATTGAAGCTTGTGCAGATATCAGCTGGAGATGGCTTATCTGGCAGATTTGCTATGTTTTGAGTATGGTAATGGGTATGGGCATGGCAGGAGACCTGTCTTTTCTGCAGGTGAAGATGCATCTTGCAGTAAGCAGTAGGAATTGAAGGAGAAGATTTAAAATAAGCAGAATGATTGCAAGTTGTCAAATGGAGTTTTGTTTGAGGGGAGAGCATGTGGGCAAGAAATACAATATTACCTTAACTTAAAAAAATAAATTAAAAAGTGGGTGTGGGTGGGAGACTGGTGGGTGGTGGTGCAGAGATGAAACTTGCTGACAGTTCTTCTTGGTGGTTTTTTTTCCCTTAAAAACAGGAACAAGCAGTGTTAATATCAGCTTTAAAGTCTATTTTCCACAGCCTCTCCTGTTTAGTAGGACTTCACAGAATAGCTTTTTTGTTTTGTTTTTTGTTGTAGGCACTGTCTCCTAATGCAAGTGATACTGACAGGTGTGAGAGGTGGGCTTGTGCAAACCTCATGAAGTTCAATGAGGCCAAGTGCAAGGTTCTGCATGTGTGTCGGGACATACCCAAACTTGGATATGGGCTGGTTGCCAAGTGGGTTGAGAGCATTCCTGCAGAGAAGGACTTGTGGGTATTGGATGCAAAAACTGAGTATGACCTGGCAATGTGTGCTTGCAACCCAGAAAGCCAACTATAACCTGGCTCTGTCAGAAGTGTGGCCAGCTCTGCTCTTATGAGACCCCACCTGGAAAGTCACGGACCTGTCAAGAGGGGCTAGAAAAGGTCCATGAAGATGGTCAGAGGGCTAGAGCACCACTCCTATGGGGACAGGCTGAGAGAGTTGGGGTTGTTTAGTCTAGAGAAGGCTCTGGGGAGACTATAGCAGCCTTCCAGTACTTAAAGTGGGCCTACAAGTCAGGGAGTGTAGTTATGGTGTGAAGGATAATGGTTTTAAACTGAAAAGGGGTAGATTTAAATTAGATATGAGGAGGAAATTCTTTACTGTGAAGGTGGTGAGACACTGCGGCAGGTTGTTTGAAGAGGCTGTGGATGCCCACTCCTGGCAAAGTTCAAGGCCAGGTTGGATGGGCCTTTGGGCAGCCTGGTCTAGCGGAGAGTGTCCCTGCCCATGGCAGGAGGGTTGGAACTAGAATGTCCTTTCCAACTTGAACCATTCTGTGATTTTTGTGAAGTAGCAGCAACCTCTGAACAGAACTAGAGCACTGAGAGGTGTCCTGCATCTAGAAAGCACGTTCCTTGACCAGTGTACAGATAATATAAGCCCCAAGGAACAGTTGTCTTCTGTCACAGCAGAAAGTCACCCTGATCTGTGTCTCTGGTGGCAGTGCCTAGAGAAGAATGGAAGTGTGGGGAGAACAAGTACAGGTGTTTCAAAGCAAGGAAATCAGAGGGAATGGTTCTTGTCTAGCTTGAAGTATCCAAGTTCCTGGAAAGCTGAGCTGTGACAGGTCTTCAATCAGACAGGTTGAGTTTAGGCATTAGGACTCAATTCACCCTCTCTTGCTAAGCTGTAGTTTACCCCCTTAAGAACCTGTGAAGTTAGCCTGAAACAAATCTCCTAAGCAGTTGGGAGTTGTCACAGAGTTCTTTGGATGGACTCCAGGTTGTGTGGTGTGTGCCAGAGAGCCAGGAAGCATTTGACACAAACCAGGACAGAAAGATTAAACACGTGCCTCTGGTCCCTGGAGCAGGATGTCTGCTGTAGCTGGGACTGAGGGGAGCCTTGTAGCACTAATTGGAGTTACACTGCAGCTGACGTTCCTGTTGTTGTTACAGTTCATGCTTAGAGGCCCTGTTGTGCTCTGAAACACATGATAAATAGACAAACATTTTGTAAAAGATGGTGCCTTATCAAAAGAGAAGACAAAAAAAATCAACCCCTCAAGCTGAGCGTGAGAGTGGGACACAAGTAGGCAAGCTGCCTGGGGTTATACAGCAGGTCAGTTTGTGGAGAGGGGAGTGGAGTCCTGGTCTCTGCTCGTAATGCCAGCACCTTCTTGGCTGAAACTGTTGTTGCCTGGGCTCATGTGTTGGACAGGTCAAGGGAAATCTGTGCAGTGACCATGACATGATACTCAGAGGAGGATTTTGGATGTCTTCTAGCCTTGAAGAGTAGATTTGGATGCAGCCTACTGAGATTGCATCTTCTCATTAATGTAAGGCTGCCACCTCTGATGGCAGCACCTGTTTCAGGAGGCAGGATTACAGTCTGAATAGCTGCTGGTGACCTAGGTTTTGCAAACTGACTACGTGATGACACAGGCTCGCTAGAGGCAGTGTTACATGCACGCTTCTGCATCTTCTCTCTTATCTCCGGAGCTGGTTATCAGCTGTGGTGAAAGCCCATGTAACTGCAGTGCAGATACAGCTTCAGATACATGCTTCCTCCTGCATTCTTATAGAGAAGATAAGGCATGAAGTGTGTTTTTGTGCATCTGTGCTTGTGTTTACTCTCCAGGGATGCAAATGAATGGGAAGACTGGGTCAGAACAGTAGTCTCTCTAGCTTGTTTACTTTTTCACAGTGGCCAAAAGCACCTGATGGACCAGCCAACATCAGTCCACAAGAAGTCATGGGGAAAGCAGGATTTGTTTACATTGTTATTACTAAGGCTTCTAGCTTGTTCTTGCTTCATGATTGAATTTGTTTTTCTAGGAAGAATCTTTGCTGTTATGAGTCACTCTGGCTTAAAAGATGGATTTTGCTTTCAGCTGCCTTTCGCCTTAAAAGGTGATGTTGCTTCTGGTATTTGTCAAGCTGGAGGAAAAAAAAAACCCTAAAAATCATCAGGCAGCTTTTTCTTCTCAAGAAACACTTGATATCTACTTTCTTAGTTCTTTGTGTTAGAAAAACCAAACCACAGCAATATTTAGGGAATGCATTGCTGATTCTTCTTTGTGGCCTGCTTGATTTATGTGGCAGTGAAATGTCAGGCAGCCTGCTTTCTGTTGTACTAGATTTCTAGATCATCTGGAAAGTAGTTACATGAAGTACCTGAAACAGCAAGATTAAAAAACCACAAAAGCCCCAAAATAATAATAAAAAAATAATCAAAAAACAACCCCCCAAAAACCTACCACCACCGAAAGGCAGGACTTACGCTATGGCAAACCAGGAACACTTGATATACGGACCAAATGTCTTTCAAGGGGGTAGATAAACTGCAGTCTTGGTTGTCTCTGGTCAGTAAGGATGTCAGTTTTCCTGTAGGGGTTAGCTTTTTCAACTTAAGTAATTTACAGTGGGACTAATTGCATTGTGCTTAACTAATATTTATATGCAGTTCCAGACTTAATGCTAAGGGGATGTATACACTAGTAAAAATCTTGTGGCACAAACCAGTGGTGTAATCCATTATCCACTGTGATAAAGCTGCAGTGGGAAAAGAAGGGGGTGGGAGAGTTTTGTGTGGTTTTGTGGTCGGGTTTTTTTTTCCCCTGAAAATGTTTGTCTAAGGTATAGCAGACCTTACTGCTGCTTCTGTCGGTAGAACTCTAATATTGGTTGATCATGCGTTTGAGCGTTGCTGTGCATTTGACTATAGCTATAACCTTACTTTCCCTGGGCAGCATCACTTTGCAATTTTACCACTCTCAACTGAAGGTACTTTTCATTTGTGGGCATTTGTTTCATAAACTACTTCCTCCAGTCTCCTTGCTTTGCTGGCATTTTTCAGTCTCAGAAACTCGAATGATTAGAAATACATATCAATTTTACTCTCCTTTGCCCTTACCTCTTCCCTCCATAGGTATCATAAGCTTATGCTCTTTTCTGAATGCTTTCTGTGCATTGCACCCTGGGAGAAGCAAAGCTTGTTTCTTGGTATGCTGGTGGGCTGTAAATTACAGGTGCAGTTCTGCAGGTATCTTTTACACTGCATGTCCAGCATGCCTTAGTCTCTTGCCATAGCATGTTCCCTCTCACTTCATTAGTTTGTGTGGATTCAATAAAAGTCACCTCTTAAATGTTTTTGAATTCTGTGTTGGAAATTTGCAAGAAGAAATTTTCTCCAGTAAGTCAATCTTTATTTGGTGGCTGGAGTTTCATTTTAATAACAAACTTCGTTGAGGCTGAAGAGTGTGTGGGGAAGAACAGAAGAGAGGGGAGAAGGATTGTGAAGCAGGGAGCTGTAATCCTGGATTGAAAAGTCTGTTCCTAAAGTGACTCCTGATCACCACCTGCCAGTTTTATTCATGAGTCTGATGTTTTGTGTCTTGCAGTGGCATTGCTGAAGAGCTGGCTGTTACTGCTGTGGGAGATCAAAAGCGACTTCCACCTGCATCTTGTGTCATCTACAAAACCACCAGTCACAGTGAGTTTCCCTGACACACACTCCTGTTTTCTCCAGTGAGAACAATATTTTTCTTTGTTTCTACTTTTTCAGTTCACATATTACTGCTAAAATATTTGATTTACCAGTTCCAAGACAAATGGTTGCATACTTTCCCCCCAGCCCCCAAAAGCTTATACTGCAATCTCAGGACTGCAAACTCCTCTGGCCACCTGCACACCTTGTGTTGGGGGGGGACGATGGAAGACTCTGCTTTGAGTGTGTGTTCTGGTAATTCTTCCAATGGCTAAGATGAGAATTGGGTAAAGATTTTTGTTCCTGAGAATGGCTTCAGAAAGAAAAACTTATTTAAATAAAAAGATAAAAGAATGTCTTAGTGCTGGAGTCAGTTCCTGCGTCTGTTTCTAGGTGTACTCTCAAAATGAGAGGCTGGAATATTCTCAGTGGTGTAAGAACACTAGCTAATTCAGTCTTATTTGGGCATGAAATGAAAACTCTTGAAAATTCTCATTCCCTCAAACTCTTTTCTACCTAAAAGAAATACAGTGAAGGAAATGCTTCCCTACTCCTGCCAGCTGTCTGTGAATGCCTGTGTAATTTGCCCATGATTCTTTTGTCAATAAATCTCTTCTGCCAATAAATCTCTTCTGCCAATAAGTCAATAAAATGCACCCAGGTGATTTTTGACATTTAGCACCCTTTAAAACGATGGTCTAACAACTGCTTGCAAAACCTTCTCTGGTTTTCAGACAATTATTTACCTATCTTGTGCTAGTTGCAAGAGCTGAGTATGTTGGTTGTCTATGTCCTGCCCAGAATCTATTTGCAAGACTGGAAGGGCAGGAGCAAAGCTGTGTGCAAGTGTTTGTTTTGAAAAAAATGTGGGCTGAATCAACAAAACAAAGAATTAAGTGCTTAAGGCACCACAGGACACTTGAACAATTAAATGGCTCTAAATGTTGACATGGTGTGGATTTTGGGTTATGGGGTTAGGCATAAAGGAAGTAATTGTGTTCAGGTAACTGATTGTCCTGAGAAGCAGGAGGAAGCAATGCTTTGAAAGGAAAAGGCCCAAAAAAATCTCTGATGAAAGGTTATAGGAAAGAGAATTGGATACAATGTTTATTTCTAGCCTTTGTCAATATTGTGGCTGCATAAATTATATATGACTTGTAAAATAAGAAAGGTTGCTTCTAGTGAGCTTTTGTGTTTTGCCTGGAAGGATAGAGCCAGCTTGCAGCATATGTAGATAATAATACCTGTCAGAAACTGAATATTGAGTGAAAGTAATCGTTTTAATTAAGAGTAGTTAAAAGTGAGGCTGAGTTGAAGGAAAAAACAAACTACTCAGCTGGAAGAATGCTTCCAGTGCTGCAGACATGCCCCGAGATGCATATTTTATGTATTAGGAATATTGATCAGGGCCATGGTTGTACCTTGCATTACCACTGTTCCTCCTGGTCATTGTGATCAAGATTTCTTAACTCATTGAATTTCGCTCCTTTCTCTGTGATCAAGTAATCAGCACTTGGTGCTAGAGTGATGGGAACTCAGCACTGAGGTACTTAGTTTGGCCTTTCTTTCCTTTCTGACTTAGCATCGTGCAGAAGTGACTGTTTTAATCACAAAAAAAACCCCTAAAAAGCTGTGGGGAGCTCAGTCTCTGTCCTCTCTGAAGTCCTTCAGTTGCTGTCAGGGAGGTTCCAAAGAATGTTTGCCTCTGCTGAAGGTAGTATGATCTTGTCAGAGCCTACCTATGACTTCCCCCTCTTCCCCTGTCGATCACTTAGATCCTTGATCCTGCCAGCAGACCTTTTCCCTGATGGACGGATCTTACTGTGGACTATGAATTTTGGCTGGGTAGGAAGGAGAAAGGGTTTAAGTGAGACGTGCCCTGTGTCAGCTGATGGAGCGTGCTGCTCAAAGGAGAAGCTTCTAGGTGTATGAACAGGTATTTTGCTGAATCGACTGGCTGTGGCAGAGACATGCTGGGTTATGTCAATTAGCATTCCTGTCAAATCTGTAGTGATTGTGGGTGTTTTCTTGAGAGTCATTGTAAAGGCATGTTGCTGGGAACAGTGACTACATGTACAGTCTGGGATATACATTTGAGTGCTGAAAAGGAGCCCTAGACTCTGCTTCTGCAAAGAAACAGCCCAGGTTGCTTTTTGAAGTCTGTGTCTTTCAGATTTACAGCAGGATTGCTGCCACACACTTAAGCCTGCTCTCTATTTCTTTTGAGTCAATGTCCATTCCATTCTGTTTCTTTACAGTGCCCTGAGAAAGTTGAATCCCCGTTGAACCCACGGAAGCTACCTCCACTTGCACCTGTTAAAACTAGCGGGTAGAAAAGGGTGAGGTTGCAGATGAGTGATGTCAAAGGCCTTTTCTGTTCTATAACATTTGGCTACTGCACATTTGGGAAGGCAGGACCTGCTTGAGCAAGGCTCCCTGAGGAGCAGGTCAGCCCTGGTGTGATGCTGGATGCGCGGTAGATGCTGCACTGGCAGCCCTGCTGATGCAGTTGCTTCTAACCTTGACACGTACTGCTCTTGTCTTTCTGCTCTGATGTGCTGGTTCTTTTGTTTATCCACCAGACTTTCCAGTAAACTGCACAAGTGCATGCTGGCTGGTATGCTTGTAGAAAGGAGAATGTTCTGGTAACCAATTTAGAGCTCTGCAAGTGGTCTGCTTGCAGATTCCCCGAGAAGTCAGTAACATGACAGTCTTTCTGCCAGTTTCCCTTTTGTTAAAGGACACTTTCACCTTGGATGAGAACTGAGGGTCAGCATAGAACCAGTGAATATTCCAGGATAGTGGTTGAAGTAATTAACCAGGTTATCTTTCTCTAATATTTATGCACAGCCCAAGTAGTATTCCTGAGGTCCTTTCAGCTGTCACAATGAGAAGTTGAGCTCTGTGTATGTATGGGAAATGCAGGCTCGTATGCTATGCCAGTGGTACTGAGATGTGAGCACGAGATCCCAGCATCCACTGTCCCGCTCTAATCACTGAGTGTGTCTCACCTCTCAATGAAAGTACTTGCTTGGACTTGGGGCACCAGAGGATGCAAACAGCTTGGGTTCCTGTTCCTTACCTGGGGTCCCAGTAGCAGGTGCTGCTTTGTTCCTCCTGTGGCTTTGCTTTGTGTAGTCACATCTGCTTAACTCAGCTCGCCTGCCTGGTGTGTGTTGGCTTTGGGCATTTACTTAGGGTTGCAGGAAGGACTTTTACTTTGCTTTCCAAATGTCACTGGATGAAGCTCTTTTCAGAGCCTGGCTATTTCACGGCTGCACAGCCTACCTCAAAATAGTTGCTGTCCCTGGTGTGTCAGTGAATAGGATCTTGACAGGATTGACGGCTCTAAAACATTCCCTCTGAACTCTGAGATGAAAGTGAGGCATTTCCTTTTGCCTTCCAGAGGGCTCATCTGCTGAAAGAGGGAGGTGGTTTTCTTTTTTTAAAATGTAACTCATCTCAGGTATCATAGCAGTGTCTATAGCACTGCACGGCAGCGTGCTGTGATGCCTCATGCTATGGGAAACGGAATATGGGAATGAAAGGCAACTCTGCCAAGAGGCTTCTGTCTGCATTGATAGGACAGTACATGTGGCTCTTATGGCATTACTTAAATCTCACTGGTGATAGAGTGGAAAAGTAGTAGGGTAAAATCAAGTTAGGGTTCAAATATTCAGAGTGCAAGAATACTCCCTGGAGTTTGATCTGCTTGCTTGCTAATGGCATAGCATAAGGAACAGAATAGATTAAAGAAGTTTGTTTGGCTCTGCACTGCAAATATACAAGCCAACCTTGCTTTGGCTCCCAGCCCGGGGTGAAAAGGATGGCTGATCACCCTGCTCTTTCAGTGTTGACAGCTATTGCTGTCAGGGACAGATGTGACTTGGGTCTGAGATAGAGATAACTGCTTTTTGGTGGGAACACAGAGTTTAGGAGGTAATGCACTTTGTTCCACAGTAAATGGAAACAACGGGAATGTTTTTGTGTTCTCTTAGTGCATTTTTCTTAATTTGTTTTCATACTGGTTCCTAGGATGCAAAGATTTTGCTCCAATATTCTGGTATTGAACAATCTTGGATTATATCTTTGGTACATCCAGTCTCATTACCTGTTTCTCCTCATGTCAAAGCCAGTTACCTAACCTGCAAGGAAGCAGGTAGTCCTGGGATACCACTGGCTCTGCAGAAATAAGTCTCTGTGTGTTTGATTCTTATGAAAATGTTTTGAAGAACTGAACAAGAAAGCACCGTAGGAATTTGGTGGGTAGATTAACTGCATTCCTGTTTCAGGCTGTTTATTCATGGCTTTAACTTTAAGGCAAAAGGAAGGCTATTTTTAGCTTGCCTTTTTCCCCTCTGTATTAACCCAAACAAATTTCCCCTCTTGGAGGAGAGGGTGGAGTTGGGAGGAAGGAAGGGTGTAATTGAAACTCTCTCATTAAAACAGTTTCAAGATCATCAACACAATTTTGTTTTCACATTACAGTTCTGAGCACACAAGAGCCCCTTTACACTTTTGGAAGAGGGGAAGCTTTGTGTACAGAGGGGGCAGAGTGAGGACTTCTGGGACAATGAAGTGGTTATGGAAAGCTTATGACATTTGCTTCCTGAATATTTTTTTTTCTAGTTACTTCTGTTAGGGTTAGCCTGTTATAAGGAATGGTGTGGCTTGCTGATAGTTTGCTCTCACAGCTTCCAGCCCCCAGCAAATGTCTAGTATTGCAAGATGAAGGGAAGGATTCTGGTCTGAAGCAGGAAGGTCATTTACATGTTGCTATCCTATTAATGATGAAAGTTCTTCCTGAGATCCCCATGTATTGGAAAGAAATGGAACCTGACCTAAAAAAATTAGGCTGAGGCAGGACTTGGAGTATCAGAAGGGTAAAGAAGCTTTCCTGAGTCCTACTGTGTAAGTTTTGATGATTTTATGGCAAACTGCTTCTGAAGTAGAGACAGTAAGAATTACTCCAATAGCTTCCTCAGCATAGGTTGTTGTGACTTTGGCTTTAGCTTTTCATATGGTTACTGCCTTTGGTGTGCTGCAGAAAGGGTTGCTGAATCCAGGGCCTGTGGATCTGGTTTGTAGAAAGGACACATGCTTTGATTGACAACGCAGCAGCCAGTGCTTCCTGGTCACTGCAGAGCACTGCAGCTTTTTGTTTTATTTATTTCTCTGAATCTCTTGGGCTTTAATGTTGGTTCTTCAGTGCCTGCTAGCTTCCTCTCCTTCTGTTAATAAGAGCTGAAGGATCTTTGTAATAGAACATCCATGAAGTCTGCCTCTGGTGATGGAGTCTATAGAGATCCCTTCGTAGTTCTGTCTGACTGCACAGGCTACTCAAGGTTGTAACCTCTTTTTGCTCTGCCTTCACATGAACTGATGAAAACCAGAGGTTACATTTGTGTCTAAAGAAAATAAAAGTTACTCTTCCTCTTCCTCCCTCCCCCTAACCCCCCCCCAAAAAAAGCAGTAAAAAACCTCAGGTGAATCCTTCTCTTATTAACACGTTACCAAGGTTTTGAACTGTGTATTAGCTTGAAGCTGCAAAGGACAACCTGACTTTCCAAGCCTTGGTCCCAGGGAAGATTACTCACTGCTGAGGGATCAGCATGAGGTGACAGCCCTTTCTGTGGACTCTCAGGTTCTCTCTGTGTTTTCTTGACTTCCACTTCTCTCACTTGGGAGGCTGCTCCACATCACAACTGCTCCACACTCAGATTTTTCTGACCTCCATCCTGGGAGCATTTATCCTTGGATTATCTCATTTCTGCACCAAGATCATCCTGTAGTTTAAATGGTGGCTCTTACTTCTTGCTGCCTTCCTCCTCAAGTGTATTTGCAGGCAGTGATCCTGTCCTTTATCAGGCTGTTTTGCCAGCTTAAACCGAGCCTTTTCTGAGATAGGCCTCTTTTTACCAGCACTTACATGGACCTATTCTCAATTCATTTAATCATCTTTGAATTTTGGTGTGACCAGAACTGCTTACAGTGAGAGTGTCTGGGAGAGGGCTGCTTGCATTAATACTAATTTCAGTACCAAGCCATTAATTGTGGTTTAAGCTAGAGCATGTATTTGAAAAAGGATCTTCTGGTCTTGCTTTGAAGGCATCAAGCAATGGTGACTCTTTCTGCTCTCAGGGGAGTTCTGTCAATGATTGGTTGCTTTGATGTTTAAATAGGTGCCTTAATTTGAATAGGCTGCCTTTAGCCACTGGACCTTGAAATACCTTTCTTTGTTAGTTTACAGAAGCTTTTATTATCAGAAACCAGATTTTTCTTAAAGCGCTCTTATACTTGTAGAGTGCATAAAGCAATTATAAATTACAAGAGTTAAAATTCCAGAAACTGAGCACTTCTGTTCCAAGCAGATGTACTTTTTAAGGTATCATTGAATATCCAAAAATCTCTCGCTATCAGTTTCCATCTCTGGATGACACTGGGCATTGCACCAGCAAAAGTATATGCAAAGAATGAAAATAAAGTCCATTATTTATGACCCTCTCTCTGAGCTTCCCTAGCTTGTGTGAGGAAAGTGGAACTACTTGGAAATACTTTGCCTCCCCCTGGATTTCTGGCTCCTTTGAAGATTGTCTTGATCTTTGTGAATAATCTTTTGGCTTATATGTTTGAGTTGATGCCAGCAAACTAAATCTTTCTATAATGTGCATTCCTTCAGGCTTTGTGTATCATGAAGATTTTGAGGAATTTCTCCCACTGTATGGTGTAGTGCCATTTTCCTTCTGGCGTTGAAGAACAGTGGGATGTGGTGGTGAGCAAGGCACAGCCTGCCGTTGCACAAAGTCAGGGTTTGTTACCTGCCTGTGCTGCAGGCACTCTGCCTGTCTGTGAGTGAACTGTGCAATCGCTCCCTATGTCTGCCTTAAGCAGGAGGCAGTGACACTGTGCGTGGCCCAGCTGAGCTCTGCGCTCTCCTAAACCCTTCTGATGACATACCCTCTCTGGCTGCTTAGCCACTGGGCTTACAGTGATGGTAGCATGGGGCTGGTAGTGAAGGTAAGCTTGTGGTACCCAAAACCCACCTGGAATGATGATCTGGCTGAGCTTAACACTCTCACTGTTGGGAGTGCTCATGTTAGGATGCTGGTCAGGCTGGCTGTGCCTTTTTTTTTATTCCTTGTGCTCTCCCAGTCTCTGGTGTTTGTTCCATGCTGTCTCTTGTAATAGACTACAATTCAGTGGCTTCTAACCTTTTAGGAACAATGGACTATAGCCAAACACGAAGTTTCTGGCAAACTGAGCTCCTAGTTTATCATACCTCACTGTTCTTGCGTTCAGGATGCACTTAATTTGTGTGCTGGAGAGGCTACAAACATTTATTGTGGCCCTGTGAGCTGCTGCTGGGGAACCGTTTTGTTACCCTTAGCGTAAGGACTGTTTTTCTTCTTCACGTGCCTTACATTAAAGTCTTGATATAGTGATGTGTAGTAATACAAATACATTTGTCGTAAAATCAATTAGATACCCCACACCTCTTTGAAAAACCCAAATGCCAATAGATAGCAGCTGCCTTCTGGATTTTAACCGAAATCCTACCATGAGGAAAAAATTGCCCTTTCCTCCCTCTTGGAATTTCAGTCCAGAGCTAAATGATTTTGGCAAAATCCTTTCACAATGACAAGCTTTTGCCTTTAGAAAATGCCTGTGAGCTCCTCGTATTAGATTTCACTGCCAGTATAAATATATAATTTATCAGATATGTATGTTCAAGGAATGTGCTTTACCAAGTGCATTAATCTTCTCTAAGATGGCAGCTATTTTTGTGCTCTGGGCATCTTTTACATCATTTAAAGTATATCATTACCTCAGCAATTAAAATAACTTGCCATACATGCCATTGTCCTTGAATAATATTTTACCTGTGCAATTATAGTGCCTTCTACCTTCTCTTTTCTATTATTTTTTGGGGGGGAGAGGGGGGGGAAAGTGCTCTTCTGCTTTTAGAAGTACTCTTTTCCTGTGCTGTCACATGTAGTCTTAGTTCATTGTGCAGTTCTCTTCAAGTCACTCACTGTAGTCCTTTAAAAACGCAATTACATAATTGATATAAATTTAGAAAGGGAAATATGAAGATCTCTGTACCAGTCTTTTTATTTTTTTCTAATCCTCTGTGGAAGCTAGGAAAAATTCAGGTTAGTGTTCTGGAAAGTAATTAACATTTGAAATAGATGTTAAGATTGGACAGTTTCTCATGTGAGCTGGATGAGATGTTTCTGGGGTCCCCTTGCCTTTCATCGGTAGGCGTTATCTCCCAGTTTTCATAAATGACTGCTTGAGTACTGAAGCAGCTTCCCCGTAGCTATTTGTCCTTGCCAGAGAGAAGGTCAGTGTCTGGGTTGCTTTCAATTCAGAGGTTAGCCCAGCCCTCTGTATTTAATCTTGAATGTGGGCAAGCAAACAGCCTCTGCTTTGGAATTTGGTCTGAATAAGACTGATTTTATTTGTTTGTACCACAGCAGTGTTCATGAGCCCCAGCTGGCAACTCATGCTATGTAAGCACCGAACAACTGTAGGACAAGGAAATGGTCCCTAATCAGAGAGGCTTCAGCCCACATGGAATAACTGACCACTGCGTTAGTAAATGCTCCTGCCTTAATAGAGACTTCATTCTAGCTGTGCCCAACCCTTCCAGGTGCAGGGAACACACAATTTATGCTGTGGACTGGTGAGGGCTGTATTTCCTACATACACATTACAGTTTGTCTACAGTAGTTGTCTAATGTATTCCAGATGTGAATGTGCACACAGGATGCTTCTCCTCCTGTCTGTCCTTGTGGAGAAAGACAGTGACCAGCAGTGGGCTGCTGGCATCCTGCTGAAGGTGACCCGGTCCTGCTCGTGCTTTTCTCAGAGAACCCCTTGCAGTTGAAAGGGAGAGGAGCTGTGTGATGATTGTTCTTGCAAACCTGTGTTGTGGGACCAAACAGTACCTGGCAGGAAGAGGGATGAGGGAGCAGTTTAGGGTTCCACTTCTATCAGGGACTGGTCAGTTACTGCATTATGAGTTCTTCTGCCAGGCCACTGATTTGGACACTTGCAGTCTACACCATTAAGTTCTATTGTAGGAATAGTTTTCCTTTTTCACCAATTTAAAAAAAAAAAGTAGTTCAGAATATTCTGGGGTTTATCTTCCCCTGTGCTCCTGGAAGCTGTATTTAAGCCCAGGATTAGAAGCTGAGGGACAGCTCTCTCAATGTGAATCTAAAGGAGAATTATTTTGTAAAAGCAAAACTATTGGTCTTGTGAATTTTTTTCTGATGGCTCAGAGCAGATTGCTCTTGAGCATCACTGAAGTCCTGTTTTTATCAATCTGCAGGCTCAGGAATACAGTGTTGCTCCCACTTGCATTTTGCTTGCATTTAAAAGGCTATCTCTGCAACTCTAAGGGCTGCATCTTGGTTCATTTTAATTGGTAACATAGATTGTATAGAAGCTTGGGACTTGTATTTGCATTCTCTAGAGTAAGATTTCCAGTCATTGTAGTGAAAAGAAAGTAGGTTCATTTTTGCAAATCCCATGTGTGTACTTGAGTCTCAAGTGAGGTGCTGCAATCATTTTGGTACTCAGTGAAATGAGTCCACCATTAGCTTTAGATGCCTACTAACTAGCTATCTGACTGAGATATGGACAATCCTTCCAGGCAGGAAAGAGAAATAGATGTTTTAGGACACCGTTGAGTCTGACTTTGGTTTAGACAACTGTTTGAGAAGCAGATGAATCCTGCCCTGCAGGTCCCTAGCACAGGCATCGATGGCAACGCTTGTTCAGCTGAATCCCGTACGGTGTGTCCAGGCTGAGATCGAACGGAATAGGCCTTTTCCGCACAGCCTCGTCCCCAGCCAGCAAACACGTCCTGGTACCCCAGGAGCTGGTTGTGTGCTGTAACTTTTTCTACTTTTGTTCCCCAGCTCTTTATCTAGAGAATGGAAATTATTCCATCATGAGAGGAACACTGGCCTTTAGAAAGCTCCTTTTATCTACACAAATACTTTCTGTGGTATTTTTTCACTAGTGTTGGCCTTTTGCTTATCCACCTTAGAGCTGGATTAGCTTCAGAAAGGCAGAAGTGCCTTGTATGGAACTCTGAAGCACATTTATTTCTTTGACCAGTAAATCAGTATTATAGTTTCCTGGGGACTGGAAAAGAGGGTATTATTATGGAGTTATACTTCTAAGTCCACTTTCCTGAATGCTGAATTTCCAAGGAAAAGATATAAATCTGCTTTGTGAAGGAAAAGCAGCTATATGAAACAGACTTCTGGGGCCTTACTCTCTTTGTGTTTATGCTTGCTTGCCTCTCTTTGCTACCCTCCTCTCTTTCCTCAGGTGCTGTGGTATATTACTTAATCTCCTTTGAGGTAAGTATAGCTGCTTTGTCACTGTATGGAACACATTGGTATTCAGAAGAGCTTTTTCCTGTGTCAGAGTCAATAATTTGTTTCTTTGTAACACTAACCTTCTTGGAACTCTGCAGCTAATATTTTTCTTTTCTTCTGTCTTTTATTGACTCTTGTACATTGAGTATTGCTTCCCTCCCCAGTAATTTTTTCATTTTTATTCATGACTAATACATCCATTTTATGAAGCAACAAAAACTATTTACAAAGGAAAGGGAGCTGGTTGCAGTGGCTTGATGGAAGTGATGACAGGAAGCACGTGCTCTTGAGTCATGTCTGCTGTATAGATGAGGTCTGGCATGCAGCAGAGCAACACAAAATCTCTGGCTCTCTAGGATCCTTCTGGCTGTGTTCAGATGTTCTGTGTCTGCCTGGGAAGGGGTGTGCTGAGCCTAACTGGAAAGGGTTTCATTGAGCAGAGAGGGCGACAGACTGTGATCCTGTTCTCCCCACTGGTGCTAGAGAAGTAGAAATCCCAGCTGCTTTGTCACCTCTGTGTTTCTTTCCCCCTACCATTCTTTGTCTGCTCTCACTGCAAACTATTGCAGGAAGAAACTACTCCTTCAGTGCCAGTATGAAAGATGGAGACTAGCATCTCAGTTGTGGGTTTTTTTAATAATCTACCCACCCACCCAGCCCTTTTTCTTCCCTCTGTGTTGGCAAGACAGTAGTTTTAGGACACACTGTTGTAGTTCCAGTAACTGAATCTAGCTTTCATGTTACTTTTTTCCCCTTCCCTCCCCTCTCCTCATCACCTTAGTCATAGAGTATTGATATGATCTTACTGTATGCATGATTTAGAAGGCTAGGAACTCACATGGCATGCAGGGGAGGAAGGATGACTTACCTGCACTGCAAGTATTTATCTGTGAGTTTGTACATGGAAGAACTGGTTTCCTTTCTGCCAGGATCTTCTCATCCACAGCAGGTTTTTAGACATATGTGGGGTATCACAGGCTCTGCGGTAGGGCCTCAGTAGATTGCTGGTTGGAGAGGGGATTTTACCTGCTGCTTTGGTCCAGGTCTGCACCTCCTGAAGTTCATGGGAGATGGTATGCTGGGTTTCCTCCGTTATTGTAGTGAGGGAGTAAGAAAAGTGGGCAGCTGATTATGGCTGTCAGAAGAAAGAGTAATTTTTTTTGGACTAGGAATATGATTGCAGAGCCCCCCTTGCTTTTGCACAGATTAAATGTGATTGTAGCTTCCCTGAGTTTCATCTCGTGTGCACAGTGCCTATATGAAATGTTGAGGCCTGGTGTTCTCAGTGTCTGTTCTGGCATCTCATTAGCGGAGTTGCCTTCTTCACAGCTGGTCTCTTACAGCTGACTTATCACATCCAGGCCACCTAGTCACTGGCTCAAGAGCTTCAGTCAGTGCTGTTGGTTATTTGCAATGAAGTACAATACACTTTCAAATAAAATTAATTTTTCAGAAATCCACGTTTTTATAACTCTCACCCTTCACTGTAATTTGTAGATAACCCAGGCTGAGTTTTGCACCTTCCAGTTGGTGCTCTCTCAGTCTTAGAGTAAAGCTGTCCAACCAAAACCTGAAATAGTCACTCTTTGTGATCAGTGAGCTGTTCAGAAAGTTTTCATTCTCTGCTTTGGAAGTGCTGGAAGTGTAGTACATAGGTGGCAAATCTGGTCACCTAAGCAAACAAACAAAAACACTCCACGCATCAGAATTTTTCAAGATGAAGTAAAGCTGTGACAGGAAGAGAGCAGTAAGAGAGAGTTGCTGGTAGGGAAATCTGACAAGTTAATTTATTTTTGATGTTTTAATTGGATAGGTTGGGAGACAGGGAAAGAAAAGATGGTGCTAGAGAGAAGAGTCATGGAGTCCTGGGAAACAAAGAGGGAAAGTAATTGTAAACATGACCAGCAAAATAATCTACTTCATGTGCAAAGTCCATTTAAATGTAAATTACCCAAAGTGATTTTTTAGTGGAATTTTTAGCAACGTGGTGTAGAAAGACAGAAGTATTTTTCCCCGTTTAAATATGTGATGCAGACAGCTGTAGAGAGTTATAAACATCCCCCATGTCTACCTCCTCACACCCACTTCTTTCCTTTAGGGTCCTTGGAGCTGTTCCCTGCAGCAATGCTTCCAGGTAGTGACGGTTGGGATGTTCACTTCAGTCACCAGAGCCCTGTCAGGGCCAATTAGCATCCTAATGACTGGCATGTACCATCTTGATAACATTCAGTGTGTGCACTGTACCAGGGGACCTAGCCTCTTATGAACCCATCTTGTCTCATCTGGCCCATACCTCATATAAACCTGTTTTAAAAAAAAAAAAGAAAGAAAGAAAAGAAAATTTCCATTTCATCTTCTCTCTGGAGTCCCAGAGGCTTTAGTACAGAGCAAATATACTGTCCTTTCCTTTTGCTGGAAATGATGAGTCTTGGCTTGGGGGAGGGGACTTAAAGCCCTGCTCTTATCCTTGCTGAGGACTTTGGAACAAGCTTCACAGGATGCTAAGCAATGCAGTACTTGTCCTTCAGAGCTGTGTTGAATAAGAGCAATCAAAGACCGGGCTGCATAGTCTTTAAATATTCAGTGCCTGGACAGTATGGGGACTGGAGTGGTACTTTTCTGATATTACTGCTACCTGTTGTTTGGCAATCTGTTGCAAAATCCACTCCACAGTATCACTAGAATCTGTGGTCAAAACTGCTTTTGTCATTCGGTCAAAGCAGGGCTGAGTGCTGTGCAGAGACCTTTTCTGGCACACAGATCAGGGTGTGCAGGTGAGGAGATTTAGGTGAGGTTTCACAGCTGAACAGCAAGGTTGGAGCGTGTTGGGGTGTCCAGGGTGCAAACCTGCTGCTTGGGCACCCTTTATTGGCATGCAGACTCTTGAGGCTTTGCATTATGCTGTGCCAGGCTGGTGGGGGAACAGATCCTCTGGTAATGGTAGAGTTAAATGCTGCAATATGAAATCACCCTATTCCTGTGCTGTGCTTTATTGTTTAGTGACAATGTATTTTCCAGAGAAAATGCATCTATCCTGATTTTCATCCCTATAAAAGTCAGTGTTGCTTCCTGTTAATGTAGCATTGCTGTTGAATCCTGCCACATTCTAGCTCTTCAGTAGCTTTAATGAAGTGCTGTGATGCTAGTGCCAGCTGGTTTGGCACGCTTACAGCTGGCATAGCCACAGTGGGTCATCTGGAGGGAGAGGTCAACAGTTTAATGGTCCTTAGGAGGAGCCAAATCACCTGTGACGATAAATCAGGCCAAAGAGTGGCTGAAGGGCAATGTATTATGGTGGTTGGCCTGAAGCTGCAGTAGGGAGGATTTCAGTTTAAAGAGCTGTGGACGTGGAACCTATCAGTGGTAGCATAGTAATCTTAACATTGCATTATTTGAAATGGCATTGCTAAGGTTCTGAGAACAAAATAAGTTTTCTTCCTTGTTAGAGACAGCACATCCCAATTGTCAACTCCAGAGAGCGAGCAAAAATTATTATTTTTAAGGTAATACCTAGTCTTAAAAGACAGACACAAAACCACCCCTGCAATCCCTCAGCCTAGCCAGTGAGGCTTAGACAGCACACTAATATATCCACATGGTGCAGGTGTTATTTTTCATGTTGCCATGTGAGTTTTGTCTTTTCCTGAATTTTTTCGGTGCCGTTTACGTGCCCTGTCAGAACGCTGTCGTATCGCTCTTGAGACTATTTACATTCTAATCTTAATGCTTTGATGCTACCTTCTGCAGTGTCACAAGAACTTGGTGGCTGCAGGAGCACTGATGGCTGTCCAAGTGTTTGTGTGTGTGTCACTTCTGGACATGTTACCAGAACACCTATGCCTGTGTCCTGGTGCCCCTTTTCAGAAGTGCCACTTTGAATGCCATGGTATCTGTTACAATCTGGGTTTAGGCACTGACCCTGCTCACGTTATGCACGAGGTGTAGTAAACCAGCAAGGGTGATTTACTGCATGCTGAAGGCTAGAAGCCCTCCTAAAATGGCCCAGTGATTTGAACTCTGTCTCTTGTGTTTGCTTATGTGCATGACTTTGTAGATACTTCTGAAGCTGAAGCTCTCTGTCCCACTCTTGTGCTCCCCGAGCATCCCCAAATTGGATGTTATAGGCCTCCCAAGATCATCACGATGTGCTGTTTTCTCCAGGTCTTCATGCATTAAACCCTAGTCAAGATCACATTTAAGTTTTCTTCGTAAACATGAATCTAAAACATAACCTCCAATAAAAGAGTGATTATTGTATACTGATCCCTCCTGGGAAGCTTAGGTTCTCAGGCAGGTGTCAAGTACAGATAAAATGGGGAGCCTTGGCAGAGCTGGTATAACAGGTGGATGATAACAGGGCAGTTTTTCCCCATGTTAGTCTGTCTATATGTCTAATCCTGACCTATACCTCCCCTTTCAGAGTAAGGAAGTATCTAGGTTTCAGTGGCCTGTTTAACAAGTGGATAGTGCTTGGCAGCTTTCAAAAATTTGTATAAGAGAACATGTAAGCTCCCAGGCAAGGGTCCAGGGGCTCTGAGAGAGGTTTTGGTGACTATGCATGTATATCACCTGACAGTCAGGGACTGGTTAATTGTCCATGCTGCAGAGAGGGACAGATCCATAACATGAGCTGATTGTCCTGTACTGGTGGAGATTCCCAGCCTTTGAAGCCATTCTGTTTCTTAAGATTGAAGCCAGAGGCTGAGTGTAAGGGATTCAGGGCTGTGGCTCAACTGCCCAGGAAAACATAAATCTCATTTGTGTGTCTATTGTGGCCAGATCTGCAAAATTCATTTTCAGATCTCCCACTGATCTCAAGAGGATTAGGTTTTGTATATCAAAACTCTACCAGCTTCAGTTCTCCCTTTGCACAATCAATAAAATGCTACCTCCTCTTTTCACCTCCCAGTCTGGCAGTGTAACGTTGCTTGGGATTTATCCTGAGGATTTGTTTTTATGACAACGGGGACATGCTCTCAGCTGGGGCTGTCATTTCAGGGTAATTATTGTCTTATGTCAGAGTACAGAGCTGTCACTCAAAGGTTTCTGCTCAAGCACATAAGCAAAAGCCAGAGTCTCCAGCTCAGAGTAAAGTGTGGTCAAATCAATAATCTGAACACTGTGGTTTTCTGTAGTATAGGACAATTCCCAGAGATTAATGTAAATGTGAAAGCCTTTCTAGTGGAAGCCTACTGCAGGGCTGTGTGATTACATTAGACATTTCAAATGGCTGTGTAAAGACTTGGCAACTACATATTTTTTGAAATACATCTATTCTTGGTGCAACTCAGGTTCTAGCTCAGTGATGAATTTAAACTTGGAAATGAACTTTGGGTCCTGATGTCAGGATGGATTATAATCTTAGAGGTGACTTGTAAGAGAGAACATTTATTTTGCTTGTGACTTTTTTTCATCCTATTATGGGTAAAGGAGTGCACAAAGAGCAGATACTTGTTGAGTCGGTGGCTGAAGAGCTACTGAGATAATGACTCTTCCCCAGCATTTTCAAATATCACAGAATCGTAGGGGTTGGAAGGGACCTTGAAAGATCATCGGGTCCAACCCCCCTGCCAAAGCAGCTCCCCAGCTCATATTGCACAGACAGGCATCCAGACGGGTCTTGAATATCTCCAGAGAAGGAGACTCCACCACCCCCCTGGGCAGCCTGTCCCAGGGCTCCCTCACCCTCACTGGGAAAAAGTTCTTCCGCATGTTGGTGCGGAACTTCCTGTGCTCCAGCTTACAGCCATTGCCCCTTGTCCTGTCCCCACAGACCACTGAAAAGGGGCTGGCCAATTCCCCCTGCATCCCATGTCTAAGATATTTATANGACTCTCTCCAGGAGGTCCCTGTCTTTTTTATACCAGGGAGCCCAGAACTGGACACAGTACTCCAGGTGGGGCCTGACCAAGGCAGAGTAGAGGGGGAGGATCACCTCCTTTGACCTGCTGGACACACTCTTCCTGATGCACCCCAGGATCCCATTGGCTCTCTTGGCCACCAGTGCACACTGCTGGCTCATAGCCAACCTGTCATCAACCAGGACCCCCAGGTCCTTCTCCACAGAGCTCTTCTCCAGCAGGTCAACCCCGAGCCTGTACTGATACAGTAGGGTATTCCTCTCCAGGTGCAAGACTCTACACTTGCTTTTATTGAACCTCATTTGGTTTCTCCCAGCCCAGCTCTCCAGCCTGTCCAGGTCTCTCTGGATGGCAGCGCAGTGTTCCTGCGTGTCAGCCACCCCTCCCAGCTTTGCATCATTGGCACTTGCTGAGGGTGGATGCTATTCCCTCATCAAGGTCGTCAATGAAGATATTAAACAGGACTGGACCCAAATATCAGATCCATGCAGTTCTTTGAGACTTATAACATTTCCTTTAGAGCCAAGCTCCTTTTTTTTCATGCCCATTTCAACTAAACATCATGAAAAAACCCACCTCTATTTGTTTCAGAGTTTGTGTCCTTCCCAGGTAAGGTGCAGGGGCTTGCAACATCTATTTCCAGGACACTTGCGGAGGACACTTGTGGTTGGGTTTGCTGGTGACTAAAGCTGTAGGAAATGGAGAGTTTAGGGTTTAAATTTAAAACTTCCCCAAATACTTGGAAGTAAGAAAGCTGCCATCACCTTGCTGATCACAAAAGTCATAATTTTCAATTGCTGAGACTGATTTTAATCCTAGCTGTGGTCCATCATCTTCTGTGTTCTGTTTAAATGTTTTTACCCAGTGACTGATAAAATCTCGTCCCAGCATTGTTGCTGTAAATTAAACTTAGAAATCACACAGTCTGCTATGATGGCTGATTTTTGTCCTGAAAGAGGACATCCACTCTAGCTAGCATTATACTTTTTGAGGTAGAGTAGGATATTTTGCCTGTTTTCCCCTTCCACTCCCATGCTTATTCTCTTTTCTCCTCATTCTGTATGTGTATTTGAAATATTTGAGGGCTTTCATGCATCTATATGGAGTTAACTGGTGTACCTTGTGCTTATTAGGATACATGTTTTGTCATCAATAATTTTGGATATTAGTAGTGAATTAATAACTTATGCTCATGTTGAGGTTGGGTTCCACAGCATTCCTGGTGGGGCGTCATTGCATGGTATTTATACAAAGCCTTTTGAGGGGTGAAATGCAGTTTCTGACTTCAACCTTGGGCATGTTGTGGGCTGAGCTGTGGTAACAAAATTCTTGGTCAGCCTCATACATGGCTTAAATATGCTGTGGTTGCTACAGGTTGACATATGTCAAAAACCTACTGTCAGGTACTTGGACTCAGCTAGCACACTGTAACCTGCTTGATTTACTGCATTTTGCTGATGGATCTGGCACCCCGATGTATATCTTTTGGGCAGTCACATCTGTATTGTGTTGCAGGCTCTGGGGCCACTGTGGAAACTAGCAGTTCTGCAGTGGTTTTGCATGCAGTAGAAGACAGAGCTGCGTTGGTTAGGTATGGAGTAAGCAGCAAGTTCCAGTGGTAGAATTGCTTTTCTATTAAAATATTTTTACACATTGAGTATTTTCAATGGGCTGTGGATTTGTTGTGAGTCAGTACAATGTACTTGTGGCCAGCAAAGAGAGGACTTCTGAGCTTGGTATTGGCATCAGTGTGTAAGCTGGAGGTCTCTGTGCCAGGTTTCTGGAATAGAATTGGTAGCAGGATTGCCATGCAACCTGCAGTCTGCTGATCTCTGGATGAAAAGCTGCCAAGATATGGTAGTCATATTACTAATGGAAGAGTAGAAAAGACTATACTCTCTTTTTCTGGTGTTCTTATGCTGCTTGAGCTGTGTCTCATCCTGGCCAGACTCTTGAATTGGAGTCAGATGGCCTAGTTCCAAAGCCTTGCTCTCTTCAGCCCAGGGTGGCTTGGGAAACAAATGGGGAGTGTCCAGAACATGAGAGCTGAGGACCATACTTTGTTGTTGTAAGCTAAATGAAAGTAGGTTGGTTTCTTTTCTGTGTCTGGGAAGGACAATGAAGAACTTAAATGCTGTCACTGGTTGCCTGGAAGGCAGCTGAGCTGTTCGGGTCCATTGTGGCTGGCTGGCCACAAGCTCAGACATAACTTAAAATGCAATCCTCCTAGGTTTTCCAGAGTTGGGGCTCCAGGGCAGAGTTGTACAACTAATCTGCAAATCTAGCTGTGCAGTTCATTCTAGTCTGTGTGGCTCCTGAGACAGTTTATTGTCTGTCAGAGCTGCGTAGTTTTTTTTCCTGTTCCAAGGCTGTGGTTAGAAATACTGTATTTCTGGCTCACTGCTTCTGCCACCTCATAGGGCTTCCTTTTCCAGCACCCAAGTGCAAAGCACTCATCTTCATTGTCAGCTCTTCGTATTCTACCCCTGCCCTGTCTATCTTGTCCAGTGCAGCGCTGAGACATTACCCTCCATCTGCTCTCAGGCTTGAGTGCTCGTTTGTCATGCGTTTCCACAAAGTCTCCTTCATGTTTTCTTCCATGTCATAGCTGGCATCCAAGAGGAAACCTATATAAAGGTCAACGAAGTTGACAACTTCTCTCATTCTCAAATCTTTCTGTAGTGCTCTCTTCTGCCAGAAGCAAGCTAGGAGATGGTGAGACAACTGCTGCACACAGTAACTGCAAGCAGTAGCTCAAGGGAGAAGCTGCTGAGGGTAACAGAAGACATCAGTGTTCCCCTTTTTGCCATGGCAGTACCACGTTGCTGCCCAGAAAGGAGGAGATGTGGAGGGTGGGAGAGCACTACCTGCCTGGGCTGGCCCCATCCCTGCTAAGCCACTCCACTCCTGTTCAAAGCTGCCCGTGCTCAGCTCTCATCAGCCTTCAGCGAGGGCTGCCCTGCTAAGATGCTTCGGGCTGGCAAGTGATGCTGCTATGACAGTCTACTTCATATGCCTCACAGCTCTCTGACTCTGTTACTCTCCTGGGAACTTAGATGACAAGCCCTTTGGGGCAGGAATGACGTCCCCATATCTGTGTGCCCACTGCGTTTGGTAAGATGCTTTGTGAAACATGCAGCAACTTGGAAGTGATGTTATGATTTAAATACTCAACAATTCCTTCAGTATTTCCCCTGCTGCTCACAATCTGTTGATTCAGCTCTGTCCTCCTCTGTTGCCCTCCAAAAGCACAATGAAATTTAAAATTTGAGTAAGGAGTACTGTGTGTTTCCTCATCAGCAAGAGAAATATTGCTAACTGTGGCTTTAGTACTAATAGCAACCAAAGGGTCCTTAAAAGAATTTTTCTCCTTTCCTTTCCCTTAGCAGACAATTTTACGGACTTATTTTTATCTCATTATGTTTTATATGCCTCAGTTGTTTGTATACGTTATAAAGCCTCTAAAGTAGAATTATTGAATAAACACCCTAACATTGGACCCATGTGTTTCTCATGGCTGGCTTCACACAGAGTGGTTTTTTTAATCTTTGTTTACAGGACATAGTGTATTATACCCCCTCCCAATGCCTGCACTCCCTCAGAAGAGCCAAAATCTGCTTCTAATGCTTTTTGTTTAGCTGACTGTAGTTCTGTTCTAACCTAGGAATTATTTCCTTTTAAAGTGGCAAAATTATATATCCAGCTCTGTTATTGATATATGTGCATCACAACTAAGGGTCTGATTGAGAATCTGCATGGGGCTGTGAATCTTTCCATTGATTTTCGATAGGCTTTGACTGTACCTTTAATTGCCTATCGTTCTCCGTGAATCTCTGCTGCTCTGTTTACTTTGCTTGATGAGATAAGGATCGTTCTGTTCTGTGAGATGTATTCCCAGGAGTCTTCCTTTTTATTCACCTGTACACTTACTTTATATTTTAGCAACCTGATGCTAATAAGTGCTGCAGTATTAGTTGTGGCTTGAAGACAAAGCTGCTGTAGTGCAGAACCTCTGTGCCCATGGGCCTTGCATATCATTCTTGGCCAGGGTGGCCAAGAATTCACCATGGGTGAATGTTGCCGCCCTAAATCTTCATCAAAGCTCCCACAATATAACTTTCATTGAAAGGATGGCGTGCCACTGCTTTCTGCTTATCTTGTCCATATTTCATGGCCCTCCCTCATCAATTCCTAGTTGCCATTGTGGGTTTTCTTTGTGCTCCTCTTCGCTTTAGATGCCACTGATATTTTTGTGACTACTTTTGTGTGTGTCCATATGTTTTTTTCCAGGGATTTCTAGTCCCAACTGTGTGAATGTCACTTTCTGTATTGCTTCTTGGTGTTTTATGACTTGTTTTCATCTTCTGTAACACTGGATGGGCACCTGGTCCTCTTCTTTGGAGCTGAGCAGGTGTTTTGGTTGGCCATCCAAATAGACAAAGATCAGCTCAGCATTCCGTAACAGCCAGGAGGAAGATGACAGCAGCAGGATTTGTCTCAGGGTGTTCGCTCATGGAGTCACAATTCAGGCGCTTGTTTAGGTGAGCAGTCGCAGGAGCAGATTCCAGCCCGGTGAGCCTGAGGAACCAAGCAGCTAGACAGAACCCAGATCCGGTCACTTGTGCTTTGTTGGCTTGTTGCAATGTCCTTGTTCCCATTTTGAACACGTTCACTCATGTAACCCTCTACTTCTGGTTAACAGTCTAGGTTATGAAATTGGAAGTATTGAAGGCAACTAGTTATGTGCTGACCTGAGCTGCATGATTGCTTGCTGGATCACTGCAATTTTTTTTGTCCTAATCCCTGAAGAAATTCTTCTACTTGAACTCCAGACTGTCTGGAGATAACCTAGTGTGCTGCTCATGGTGGAAGAACAATGACTCTGGCTACTGTATCTTCCAAACCCACCTTTTTGATTCCTTTGTATTGACAGACCTGCACATCAGTGTCTGAGTGATTGCCCCACATCACAGACCTAGCCTTAATGACACCTGATCCTCAGTATCTCCACTGAGATTTCATAGTGACATCATTACTTTCTGGAAGGGCTAAACACATGTGCCTGTGTGCCCATTTTCAGTGTTTTTGTTTAGGGGAGCAATGCTGCATTGTTTGTTTCATGTAGTCATGTCCAGAAAATATCTCTGGGCATCTCAGGGAGCAGTCTTTATTTATTAACAAGGTTTAGCTGCTTCAGAATCTGAATATTATCTATAGCCCTTGCCTATTTCTTGCGCTTATATATTGAGCAGGCTGCATTCAATATGTCGATTGAATGGTGAGATGATTTAAAAACATGAAGTGTTCTGGAGAGAGATTAAACTGTTTTCTTGTTCAGTATTTCATATCTCTCAACCTGCCATGAAAATTGAAACTGCAAATACTAATAAATTAATTGACACGTTTACTAGTCTCATTGTAATGATACAGCCAATCCACAAGCAGTCAAATGATGAGTCATACCTTCAAAAGAGGAGTTTTCTTTTAAAAAAACCACTAAGTTATTTCACAGTTGCTGGGTTTTGTTTTAATTTATGCTCTCCTTTATGAATGTTTAGGGTTGGTATTGCCAGGCTTTTTTTCTGTGATCAGGAAGAGCAGAAAACTTAGTTGTGTACTTTTTTTTAAAGACATTTATGCTCAAGAAGAGACTTATAATAATTTTAAGAGTTGACAGATCTACAACTTTCTCTGTATCCCCTCAGTTATGATTTAAAGCACCTTAAAGAAACAGTTTCCTGTGACAAGCAATGAATAATGTTAATTGAGGATTTTTGAAGCAGATGTATAGTTGGCACTTTTAATCCCATCCTTCCTTTTTTTTTAATTTTTCTTTTACCAGACTCAAAAGTTGTAGTAATGTCAGCCACTGGCTGCATCAGGACTGCAATGCTTTGCACAGGAAACCTGAGCAGGGTAAATTCCAAAAACTTCCTCAAAGGCCCCATTGCAATTACTTGTCCTCATTTGATCCTTTCCTTGTGGGAGAATTATTTTCCTGTTACTTTGATGGCTACATTGGAGCTGTAGTGCTGTACTAGGGCCTGGTACTAATAAAACATGATGCTGTTACAAAAATAATCCGGGTAGCCAGATTTAAAAGCAGTTTAAAGAGTTGCAGAGGTTCTCTCAATACTGAGCCACCAGTTGATAAAAAGACAGTTAAAATGCATCATCAGTGAGTGTAAAATATTACACATAAAAAGAAAATAACCTTCTTCCCTTCCCTACCAAAAACCCCACCAAGTACTTGAGGGCAGTAATGATGAGTCATACCTCAACTAATGCTGCTTTGGGGAAGTTGCTGCTAGTGAGTCTTTGGAACATTAGCTCTGTGTCCAGAGCTGATTAGACAGGCAAATAAAAAGATTTTTTTCTACTATGCATGATTTTATTAATTTCTAGACTCATTAGCCTGGAAAAGAGGTAAATGAGAGGTTGAGGGAGAGGACTAATGAAGTCATGAAGAAAGAGAAGATAAATTAGGTAATGATTGTTCACTGTCTCATAAATCAGGTATTAGAAATCATCCAATGAAATAAGTAGTAGCTTTTAAGTAAATGAAGATATATTGTCATGCAACACAGAATGGAGCTGTGGAACTCAGTGCTATATCATGTTGTTGAGGCAAAAACCATACAGAGACTAGAGAAATTCATGGAGGAGAGATTAACAGGGATTTAACCAGGGTAGTTCAATCCTAGCCTCCAGCTGAGGAGCCGTAAGCATGTAATAGTTAGCTTGGAACACTTTAAGGAAGGGATGCACCAAGGGAACGGTCATGCTACCTTTTCCTAACTTCTGACTCCCTCCGACTTCACTCCCACCTAGTCATAATTTGGGAGCGGCTGGTGGGCTGGTTACACCAGTGTTTTCCTTCGGGGCTGGCTGCCTCTGTTTCTAGTTACTTGGCTTGTGTGAGCCTGTGTGTCTGCAGAGCGTTGCTGGGTTGGCAAGAAGCGGCTCCACATTCAGATGGATGCGCACATCCACATTCCCACCTCTTCACATACGTGCGCACGGCTTCTTTTCTGGGAAGCTCTTCTCCATAACTGAATTGCATCTGTTTTATTCCAATGAAGCGGGATCTTGACGCAGATTACATCATGCAGAGAAATCCACGGAGATGCACTTCGGAAAATCTCCACTAGTTGTCACTCGATCCCTATTTTAGAGCTGATTTCAAGACCGATTCAAGCTCTCTTTAGCTTCTGCAGAACTGGTGGCCTGGGCCCCAAGTAACACAGAGCTGTGGCAAAATTTGCCATGGGATCTTTCTGAAACACTGTGATGGGAATCGGTTTAAATCCAAGAGGTGACAGCCTCTGCAAGTGTTGTTCTGTAGGGTTTGGCTTTCTGAATAATTACTCTTAATGGCATTTGTGCAAAATCCAAACTAGTCTGGCCTGGTGTGTCAGCTGCTGTATGCAGACCATGGAACTTCTCTCCCTGGAGAGGTGAGGGTCTCAATGAACATGTTCCTACCAGAAGCAGGAGAAGTTACAGACAAATGAAGGGCTGTGGCAGTGCCTCAGTGAACTTGGCTTTAGTTTTTGATCAATGTTTTCTTGAGTGGACATTAGCAGGACTGAGGAAGAGTGTGGTGAAAGGGTGCAAGCAATGATGAGGAGGAAGGGGCTCTGTAGAGGTATTATGCAGCTTATTCCCAGGATGGTTTCCTTTCTCTGGTTTCTTTCATATAAAATTCAGGGGCTGCTTCATGGTGAGCTGTTTTACAGGTGCATGTTTGCCTGCTTGTATTTCTTTGGTACTTGTATTCAAAGCCTGGGTGAGTTTGAGAAAAAGAATACATTTCATAAACTTGATAAGCATCTTGTTTCCTTTTCCATCTTTAACTTTGCCTGCCACGAGTTCATATTCAGAGCACATGTGTTTTATTGTATGTGTTAGAGGTAGTGTTGTGTTGAACAAATCCTGTTCTGTGCCAGCTGGTGCTTGATGCTGTGAAGGTAGGCAGGGAGCTATGCTGATTTTCTTGAAGAGCTTTCAGTCTGAGTAAATTACAGGGAAATGCATGCACATCACCATTTTGGCTTTTAATGAATCATTATTTTAGCAAAATTCTTTTGTCCTTTCTTTTGATGTCAGTCAAGCCTGTCTTGTGATTTTCCTCTTCTAAACACAACTCTAGTAGACTGCCCAACTCCACAAAAAGGTGTAAGCATAAACCTGGCTAATAATACCTGGGGATGATGGAAATCCTCCACATCAGGAGAGCTGTATCATCAGTGCAGGCAGCATTGTCTGTTTCTGCTCAATGGAAAGAGAAGATGGACAAGGAGCTGCCTGCTTGGCAGGCTAGTAAGGAAACAACATTCCTGTCTCTACATGCTTTGGCTTCAGTGGACATATATTACTTGAGGTATCAGTCAGTGATGGAGTCATGGAGCAAGAGCAATTAAGGTGTTTTCTACCCTCCTCTTGCATGCTCATTTTGTCTGTAAGTACCGTTACGTGTTCTGCCACATGCATTCCTGAAGCAAGGATGAGATAGAGAGCAAACCAGCCTGTGCTATGTGGTTGGAAAGGTCTGGCATACACTTGTTTCTACAAATCAGTTGCTGTTTCCAATCTCTCAGTGCTGAAGTAGTAGACAAAGCTATGTTTAAAACCAACCAAAAAAAACCCCCAAACAACAAAAAACCTGCACCACAAAAAAACCCAAACAAACCCAGAACAAAACTAACAAAACAAGGAAAAAAAAATCAAACTCCAAACTCACCCACAAAACAACCCCTCCCATTTTTCAGGATTTAAAGAAAAGGATTTTATTTTCATCAAAATTCCCTCTTTAGTGTAATGAAACTGAAAGGACTTGTCTTTCAGTGACTTAGTTCATTGTAACCGTAAAGTGTTGTGCTGAGTTATTGCTACAAAATTTAATGAATTGTTCAATCCCTCTTCTCCTGAAAAGAAGGAAGGAACATCAGCTCAAACTGAATTGTTCTCAAGGTGTTTCTTCAAGGTTAGAGAATGTTCCCTGCTCCAACTACCTATTTCCTTTGAAATAATTATGTTTTGGAAATGCCATGAGCCCAGGCCATCAAAATGGGTGTCAAGGGAACAAGGGATTGTTTGAAACTGATGAGCAGGGCACTTATGCATTTGTATTTCAGGATTTGCTGTGTTTCATTTATATACTAAGATAAGTGAGATGGGTATTTTATTTGCACGGGAAACATGTGTCTTCATTTCTATTATATCAGTCTATAATTTGCTTTGTTGAAGCCTTTATTACAGATGTTTGTTTAATATTTTCTTCATTCTTTAATTTTCTAAAATCCATTTGAAACCCGTGGAGATTGGGCAATCCTATCCCAAATATCTTACATTTTAAATGCAGGGGAAAATGATGAGAAACTTCTTATTGCTCTTAATTGCCTTTTAATTATTTTACGCTTTAATTAAGTCTCACCATTCCTCATTAAGGGTATTGTTCAGGAAGCCTTTTAGTAATCCTGCACAAGCAGCGTCTGTGAAAGTTTTTGGTAGCTGTTTCCTTGGCAAGGAGGACTTTCATTAACGTAAGCAAATAGCACATGATGAGGTTTGTTGCTCTGTTGTCACCTGGGCCAGCTCTGGAGAAGCTGTGGGGCAAAAGATAGAAACCTGAATTTATACAATGCTGGAGCAGCCTAGCCTGGAGATAATCATTGCACTCATAACTTGACCATTTTCAAGGTTTATGCTGCACAGGTCAGAGTCTTTATTAGCCAATTTGATGGCTTCCCTGATCCGAGCCATTTTGTACTAAAGTCAGAGGTGCCAGACAGCGACTTCTTAGGTGCTTACATCATGTCTCCCCGGTGGCAAAACGTCGGAGGCAGGGATCGATGCATTGTAACGCCTGAGACAACGTATGCCAGCCTGCCTGCGTGCATATGAGAGGGGGAGGAGGGTGCTGCTGCCAAGACCAGAATCTCAGGAGCTGAGTTAGTACTCTGTGACACAGGTGTAATTTGGCCTGGAGGGGTCCTTCAGCTCTGTTGCTGACTCTTCATTTTAACAGTTGCACAAAATTTGATTCTACCACAACTAGACCTTGAGCTCAAGTGAAAAATTCCTCTGTCACTGTAACATGAAGAACAAAGTACATGCTAAACAGAACAACTATAGCTGAGAGTAAGTCTGACATGAAGCTGCTTAACTGAATTTATAGCTTAAGGATCACTTTGAAGAGAAGTTTGAGGAACACTTAAGTTTTCCAAACAAGGTCCATGCAGAGATGTATCTAGGTAACTTCATAGCAAGGTGAGAGAAGCCTGGGAAGTTGCAGTAGCATTGAGGGAGCTTTACCAGTTTGTCCAGTGCATTGGATATTTGTTTAGTTTGATAGGGCACCTTTGCAGGATTAGTCAAATGAAAGTGCATCTTCATATACTGTAGTTTAAACTCTCAGTAGAAGGAGCCTCTTATCCTTGATTGACACACATAAAGCATTCTGTTTTTGCAAAAGTTAGAGTTAGCCATAAGGTCACAGCCATTGCTAGAAGTGTGATACAGCTTGGTTGGCTATCTCATGGTGATGAACCTTGTGTGGGGTGGCTGCTCTGTTTTGCACAGAGAAGCAGAGATGATCTGCTGTCTTTGAGTGTCTGCAAAGAACCCCAAACTAAGTAGCATTGCGCACTGCAGGGCTGAAATTGTGTGTAACACTCTTTCAACCCTAGTTGACGTTTTGGGTATTCAGCAGTGAATAAATAAAAGTCTGCCTATCATCAGGGAATCTAGCAAATGAGGAGCTGCAGTAAGAAAAGTCTTGCTGGTGTGAAAACCTACTGAAAATACCTAGTGTCTGTCATCCAGCAATTTTTAAACACTTAAGTTTTTTACTTATGGGGAGGTAAACATCAATGTCTCCCATTTTAGAGAGACTGACTTGCAAAAGAGTCAAATGACTTTCACTAGTCTTATGCAATGAATCAAAGTAGAGTGCTTTGATCAGGATTAACATTAATGTTGGACATCTTTTCATAGGTGCTATCACAGTTATTAGAACTGGAAGAGCAAGGTTTTACCCGCTGTAGGTGGAATATGAGTTTTAGGAACTTGTCAATCAAAGTGGCTTTCTCCAGAAGGACTGGCAACTCTTACAGTGTTGTGAAATAGGAGTTATGGCTGTAAATTCACTTCTTCCTTACATAGGTGGGGTTTTTTTATTAGTAAAAGAGCAGAACTCATGCAAGTCAGTTCTTAAGGAGAGAAAATTTTCCTCAATAAGAGTGTAAGGGCACTTTAAAAAAACAGACTGGAGCCTTACTTAGCATGTAAACCATCTCAACGTGCTGTATTGAATGGCTTGTTGCAGAAGCAGGATGCTTGAAAGCAGACAGATCGGCAATGAAGTGCAGCTTGACCAAGATCTGGTTGAAAAGAATTGAATAGTTGCTGCACATTGTAAGGTATTTCAAGTGGAGCATAAAAGATTCCTTCACTTTCATGGAAATGTAAATGCATGTCACATAAACCCCTGGACAATTGTGGCCAGAACTTGCCTTTAAGCTTAGGTGGGATGACAAGGCAGGACATTAGAGAGGAGACTGGGGTTTGGATAGCCCAGGTCTACATATTGATGTAGACACTGGAAGACTGTAGGCAAACCTTGAGACAGAAGAAAGAAGGAAAAAATGATGAAAGAACCGAAAGAAATTTGAATTTGATCTTAACAGAAGTCTGTGCTATGTCAGTGTATTCTGGAATGCTTTTTTGGATTTCCTGCTTACAAAGCTGTACCTGCAAAACCAAACTGTGCTTAGAGAGGTAATCTGGAGTTCTGCTGTGGTGAGTGTACATCTAAGTTGGGCTAAAAGATTTAGTCAAAGCAGTTGTGATAAATATGTGTCTAATTTCCTTATTCTGAGCTCTAAGTTTGCAAAACTCCAGTGCAGCACCATTAGAAGTTGCATAGAATTGCTGTATTTTAAATGTTAAGTTGGCTTTTATGCACAAGAAAGTTCATAATAAAGTGACTTCTAAGATGGTATGTTCTGTGTCCCTAATCCTGCACATGAAATCATCGATCACATATTACAAATACTAAAGTAACCTGAAACAAAATAAATACAAGCCAATAAAGTTTGCTTATCTTCCAGCTGAAGTGTAGTTGGGGAGGGGGGTGTCATAATCACTTCACATATTGCAAGTTTGAAGCGTGGCAAGAGGAGGTGGTAAGACCCTTCTGTGAAAATCCAGGAAGACTGTAAGCACAATGGGTTTAGTGCGGCAACAAGCAATACGTCCAAGATACCAGCTTGAAGACCCATGTAATACATTTGTTAGTATTTATAGACTTTTATTTAAAGATTTTTAGGTGGCTTAGTTCCAGGACTTCTGTTGTCCTTAAAGAGTTCAGTCTGGCAGTCAGAAAGTGTGTGGCGATGATTCATCAGGTGTAGTGAGCACGAATACGTTTTTGACAGTTGCAATTAAGCTGTGTGTCTTAGCAACATTTTTCTTAGCTATAGGTCAATGTACTCTCCATTTATTCAGGGCTTTCTCTTAAATGACAAATGGTGTGAGACAGCTGTTTTAGAAATAGGACTCATTTCAGTGTCAGAGGTGAGAAAACACTTTTTGTTGCATGTAATGGAAAGGCCAACAGCAGGGTCGCCACAAAGGGAGCTTTAGAAACACTGCAACTTTATACTAAGAGGGAGAACTTTATTGTCTATGAAACCAAGAATTAGAGAACACTCCTGTTTCTCCTATGGCCTCTGAGTACTGCAGCTGCCTAGCACCCCACTAGCATTCAGGCAAAGGCAGAAGTCCGAGTGTTCCACGTTGCCTGTAGGGACAGGGCCAATGCCATAGAGGCCCTCACCTCTGCTCTGGGACTGTATCTGCCTTGTGTTCTAGCAAGTGACCTGCTTTATGCCTGGCAGCTCCCAGCCCTGCCTCCTCTCCCATTGTTCTCCTGTTGCCATACCTGCTTTTTGTTGCTTGGTGAGCCACTGCTCTTATGCCAGAGTATCTTGGGGTTGAAGTCCTCAGTATAGACCTGAAAGCCTCAGTCCAATTTGAAAAGATGAAGCTACTTTTTTTCGTTTTTTAATAGCCCTTTGGATCCTAGACTTCTGCAGCACTTCTCAAGTCTGGTTTCTTTTCCTGCTTTGTACCTTGAACTGGAAAAAATGGTGGATTAGCCTAGTTCAGGGCTGAGGTCTATTTGAAATACTGGACAGGAACTATAAAAACCTGTACACTAGATTCTCTTGTGAACCATGGTAACAGTTCCCAGACCTATAGGGAACCTTTTTTTTTTTGGGGAAAAAAAAATTAATCCTCCTTCATTTAGTCCTTGATCTCTGGTTATAGAGTGGAAAATAAAACAGGCCTTCTTATAGCATGTGATCCCTTTATCAGGAGTTGTTTCCTGACAGAGAATAGGAAGGAGAAGATTCTTCTTTCTTAGTCTGTATGCTTGCTGCCTACTGAGAGCGACACAAAGCAGATGACTTCATATCTCGTGATTGCTTTCAAGCAGTTCTCTTTTTTTTTTTTTAACAGTCCTGCCAGTGAGTCTAAGTATGCAGAAGATGGCAAGGATCAGAGGAATGCATGTTCTTTTTCAGCCTCTGTGTCTCAATAGACACCTTCGTGGGTTAGCAATTGATGGGATGCCTCTAATACTTACATTTGCAGCCGTCTTAAGGCACAAAACATGATTTAGTGTTGACAATTGGAGTTATTTAAAATAACTGTGTTTAAAACACCAAGCCTGTGGGAACTGTGTTGATGAAGAGAAAAAATGCCAGATGTTTCAGGTACAGTAGATGTCGAGAAGGGATTAATTAATAGTTCGTATAAATATGTATTTTCTCTAACTAAAGCTCACATACTGAGAAAAAGTGTTTAGTTCTCTGTGCTAAAGGTTATTGAGGAAAAGTTGTTGAAAAAGTGATTAATGAGTTTTCACTGCATTAAGTTTATGAATCAAAAAACCCCGGTGATAAGCACACTGAATTCCAGTTTTCAAGGTCTCAGATTATTCCCACAATGCATTTCTTGTTCTCTTTAGGCATTTATCTAAGAATATATATATTTATATACATCTATATAAAAATAAAATAGAGCAGCCTCAGATGTGGATTTGTAGAACAACAGAAGCACTAAAGGACTCAACACCCCCATTTATGTATTTCAGGGATGTTTACTTTGGACTGGCTCTAGCTGTAGCTCTGCTGGCTGCCAACACGTTATACTGTCTCCTGAGATTACTTGTCAATCTGTGTGGCTATAATCCATGTCTGAATGGCAGCAGTGACTGTGTAGGTGTGGTGTTTTCAGACAGGCAGCTTGTGATAACACCGCCTTGTTTCTCTATGGGCATTTATGCCATGTGTGTCTGGACAAAGCGGCAGCTGCCGAGATGCTCGTTACGAGCTGCAGTCCTAATTACTCAACAGTTGATGCAAACAGTCATCTCCGAGACAGACCAATTACAATGCAACACAAAACTTTAACTTTAGTTGATTAACTTTACCGTTGGAATTTTTTTAAAATTTAAATTTTTCTTCCTGAATGTGGAGCATTCTCATTTCACAGTTGCCAGCTCTGTTTATTTTGTTAAACGTGGCATTCCCCCTCGGAGCTTTCATGGGCTGTTCAGCTGAAGGAAATCGCACACTCTGTCTTCTGAGCCTTGGATGCTTCTCTTCAGTATGAAATGTCTTTGTAGTGATGCCTGTGTGAGTTCAGTTATATCAGTTAAAAATCACCTTTAAATTATAGATTTCTGGAACTTCTCCTTAATTACCTTTTGAAATTGCCTCACCAATTTTTTTTTTTTTTGATCCTCATTTAAAAACAGTTGCTGCAAAGGGATGTGGAAATTGCCATGTGGAGGGTGGAAGGCCTCTGATATTTGGAACCAGCTTACTACTGACTTTGAGCAAAACCTAAAACTGTTGAAAGACTCCACAGAGGAAAACTCTGTAGCCTCACCTGTTTGTCTAGGGAGACTTACAGTCTGCATTTTTGTTTGTTTCAGTTGTGAAATTTGAAACATTTAGATTCTGGCATCTAGTGTGTAAATATAATATGCAGGAGAAAAGTATGGAATTTAAAACTAGGGAAAGTAGTTTAAAAATGAAAAGCGAGCAAAAGATCTCTTCTTGTGAAAGTGTTGTGGGGATGACTTATATCTTTTATTTTTAATGTTGTGAACATTGGTTTACTTTATGTTAAACACTGATTTCAGCAGAAATGCTTGTTCTGGTGATCTGGTGCATTGTGGATGTTTTGAAATGCTGTGTTTTTCTGTTGTTGCTACCACTGCGTTGTTGTGATGCACAGAGGCAGAACTTAGATTTCCACAGTGCTAACTGGAATCCTTATAATGAAGAGCATCCCAATAAAGTTAATGTGTTTCAGCACATAGAGAAGCTAATCCTGACACTGCTGTTGTCATTGACAAAATCATGGCAGACTCTTCCCAGATAAGGATTTCATTTGAGCAAGTCAAGGTTTTGCATTCTCAGCTAAGCTAAAGCCCTTTGTTTTTGAGGCACTTGATGAAGTGATTTTATCTGGGTTTACTTAGGCTTTGCTTTAAATGCCAGTTTCTCACTTCTGTTACGTATCTTTTTTCTCTTTCTCATTCTGTTGGGATTTGTTCGTTCCCTGTGGAGTCCAAATACAGTGTGTGTAAGTCATGAGGACACAGAAGGGATACCTAGTTTAGAAATAAATGAAAATTCATGCAAGTCCATAAATTTCATTCACTTCCTTAGCATTATGGCAGAGTTTAGAGTCAGAAGCCTCTTCAAAGGGACTCTTTTCTACAGTGACAGTTTTCAGCCCCATTAGACTATATTTAACAAACAAACAAACCAAACTATTTGGGTATTATTTCTGTATCTTCAAATCCTGGAGTATTCCAGGAGGAGTCCCTTTCACACAAGGTTAACAATTTCAATGGCTTTAGTGTCTAAATGAAAAAATAATAATAAATCTATTGTTTCTTGTAGTTCATGTTGGGTTTGGACATAAGTCATTTTAGCCTTTGGGATACCACATGAGGCACTCTGGGAGAGAGGAGGCTCTCTTCCATCCCAGAGCTGAATTTTCACATGGATTTTGACAGTAATGGGGAACTCTGTTTTATGTTTGAGTTCTTTCTTTTTCCAGGGTGTTTGTTGTGTTCAAGGAAAGGACAGAATTAATACAAAGTTTCATTAAGGCTGAGCCATAAGTTCTTCATCCAAATCTGTGGCACAAAACTGAGCTAGTGCTGGCTGAAGTAGTCCAGGACTTGGAGGTCATGTCACAATTCAGTGTGGTTGTGTCTTTACTGATGTGGCTTAATGTGCCCTGCAAAAGGGTGGCAGTTTCCTAAGGCTACATGATTCTACTCTCACTTTGACTTTGAAGGTATTATCAACACTTGCCATGACACAGCTTGATGGCCTGATCCCTGGCCAGGGTCTCATTGCACTGTGCTCCCTGCAAATAACGCACTGCAAGTGATGTTGAAGAATTTGCCATCTCGATGGGCAGGACGGAAAGGAAATGCCATGACACGCCTTTCAGAAATAGGACTCTCAAAATGGTAGGCTTGGGTCCATGGGGAAAGTGGCAACTGGACCCAGCTCTAAGTCTTAGGCCAAGGGTTGAGTATCCAGGTTGCCCATCCTTTGTTACAGCACTCTTGGCTGTTCTGAGAGGGGCATTTCCCTTATATATTGTTTTAGTAGTTACTTGCTTTTTCATCTTATTACTTAGCTTCAAAAAGTTCTCAGCCAGATGGGCTGTTTGATTTGCTGGATGTTTCACTCTTTTATGTTTAGTTAAGTCAATATATGTCAATTTTTCATCTGTGTAGCAGATCTAATATGTTCCTAGTTAATACTGTGCTGTGAGGATAAATTAAGAGGTTCGTTTCTTTTTTGCTGTCAGGAAGAGTGCTAATATGGTTTAAAGATGGAAATAAATATTTCAGCCCTGATCTTTCCTTCCTCTTTCTCTCTCAATATTACATGTATATTTTGTGTAGAGGTTTTTGCTTGCATCTTCCAATTTATGACTTGAGTAACACACATTTAAAATGCATTATCCCTTTTAGATTGCACAGGGTAACACTTGCTTATTCCAGCGTTCTTTGACCTTGTTTCATAAGTGTAAGAAGTGATGTTGCTCTTTGGAGGCAGCTTGTTCATACTACTTCTTAATTATCAGGGGAGTCTGTTAAGCATGATGTTGGGTGACTTGAGATCAGGAGTCAGGCTGTAGTTCCCAAAGGGAGAAAATATAATCTTGCAATTAAGAACAAAGGCTGCAGATCTTGCATTCAGTCCTTCTCTTTGTACATCCTTCAGTCTCCCAAAGTCATTAAGTGAGGGAGCTTAAACTTCCCTGTCTAGCCTAGGTGTTGTAAGAATAGATTAATTGGTGTAGATGAGTCACTTGAATGCTCTGAGACTATGGGTTATTTAAAAACCTAAATTTATCACCGAGGCCAGGCTTTTCTAAAGGGCTCAGCTTGGCTTTTAAGCTCATGCCAGTAGTTGTCTTACCACTGTCATTTAGGATTTGTATCATGGTTGTGCCTAGGAGCCCACATTGACATCAATAATATATTACACAAAGGCTTATTATCCAGGAGTCCATGCCCTAAAGAACTTGCAGTCAAGTCAGAGGCAATAAATGGATATGAAGAACATGAGAATGTGGAGAACACGGCAAGGGAGTTCACTGCACCTATATATCTGTATGCCTCTACGTCTGCCCAACCACTCACAGGTTGCCGTTTGTAGTTACTTTTTGGACTTTCTACCTGATGATATCTCTGATGCCAGGAGGAGGCTGTGAGGATTTTTAATGGGTACAGGTACTGTTAGAGGAGAGGACAAAATTGATCCCTGAAAAGCTTTGCAGATGAACGATAGAGACTGATTTTGGTATAGTGAAGCCAGGAGGTCAGCGTGTAATAGAGAGGGAGTGTGGCGAGAAGCCAGGAAGGGCGCTCGGCATTTAAACAACTGAGAGCAGGTGGGGAGAATCACCCAAGTTACTTGTGATTGTAGCTTTATGTTGGGGAGGAATCTCCACTGTGGCATTTTAAACAAGTCTGTAGTGCAAGGTTGTGCTTATCAAGAGAGGAGAGGAAGAGGTTTCAGTAGCACACTTCCTAGCTAGATTGTTGCCGGGTTAGTGTGCAGAGACTAGTCTGTCTGTGCACTGCAAGGTGATTTCTGCCCTAAATTGAATTATTATTAGCTGTCAGCAAATGCTTGATAATATAGTGATCTGTGCTTGGGAGATTCACTCTTTTTATTGGTGTTGTATTGCATTTGGTGTTGAGGCTAGGCAGAGCCACTCATCTTTACCTCATGGTCCCACGTGGACTCACTTAACTTAGTCATGAGTGGGCAATTAAATAAGAAGAGAGACCTTGTCAGCTCCAGGCATTAATATAAATCTTGGTGCTTGTAATGCATTTACAGGGCTCCCCCAGGTCTATCTGGATTTATAATCATCTCTCTCATTCACAGATCTTCTGGGATATTGACTGATCACTTTTGCTTTGTAGTTCTCAGAGAATTTGGCCCAGGAGATAACCAGCAGTAAGTTTTACTGACAGACACTCAGTAAGCACAGGCATTTGTCCACCTTGGTGTGCACAGGCATTGGCCTAAGTAACGCTAAATACTCTGCTGGGGAAACAGGGGCTTGTGCTTGGCAGCAGATTTTACTCTCAAATTTCTCTTGTTCAGGTGCATTTTATCTTTTAAATGACTGAGTTACCTGTTCCCAATGGCTGATACAAGGCTTTCACAAACAGATTTAGTGGTCTTTTTAGTTCGAGCGTGTATCTGCATCACAGGGACCTGAAGGAGTGGACAAGGTGTTTTTCTTGCATGGATTTTCAGTAAGAGGCTCTTTCTAATTTCTTTACCTTAATCACCTGGAGATACATTAAGGATGTAAATAGTAGTATTGTGGTCCTAAAGCAGGCACAGTCCACAGTTAAGTTGGCTTATATTTTGCATAAGCTTTTGATGATGATCTTGTGGCAGGTTCATGAGCTGAATGAATAGCAAAAAGATGCTGTTTGTGCTCTGTTTTCTGGACAAGCAGCAGTTTTCTGTATTCATGTTGGTGAACTACTGCCTTTGCACACCACCAAACTGTTGGTATAAAATCACACAGAAACGGGGAAGTGTGCATGGCTGGAGTCTGGTATGTGGTGTGGGGTTTGGGTTTTTTGGTGTGTTTTTTTGTTTTTTGGAGTTTTTTTAATCCCTGCACTGGGAGGTGGGCACTTGAGCTTTCATTTTTCCAAAAGCCACATTTACTGGCTATTGTCAAGAAGATTGCACAACTGCTGCAGAATCAGTTCTGGGACTTCTTCCTCTCTTCCCTCTGTGGAAAGCACCAAGGTAGTGTCCACCAGAACAGCTGATAATATTAGTAGGTACTTGCATTTCTAATGTAGATACGGTGTGAAATTCAAAATAAGCTTAAGAGATAATGTTAGCAGAATCAATATTGTCAGAGGCTGATGTCTCTGTAGCTAGGTAAAGGGCATTCAGTCTGCCAGGGCTTATTTTGACAGTGAGAGACATAAATGCTGTGACAAAGGCTTTAAGGTGACTCTTTCTATTATACAAAATGATTGGCGTGCGTTTCCTTGCTTCAGCTGATGAATGTTGGTGCAGACACAGAAGCTGCCCACTCTGTATCTTCATTGATCTTCTGATTTCAGATGTGTTTTGAGAGCTAACTTATGACAGGCTGCATCAGTTATAGGCCAGCTGATGATGACAGCGAGGGGACTGGATGGATGATAGCAGCTAGGTCTGAGCAGCCAGTATGTTTTTCAAACACAATGTTTAGCTTTATCATAGAATGTATTGGGTTGGAAGAGACCTCTAAAGGTCATCTAGATCAGGTCGCTCAGAACCCCATCATGCCTGACCTTGAATATCTCCAGGGGTGGGTCCTCCACTACGTCTCTGGGCAACCTGTTTCAGTGATCCACCACCCTCATACTGAAGAACTTTTTCCTAATATCCAACCTAAATCTACCCTCTTCTAGTTTAAAACTATTACCCTTTGTCCTATTGCTACATGCCCTCATGAACAGTTTTTCCTCAGCTTTCTTATAGGTACCTTTCAGGTACTGGAAGGCTTCTATAAGGTCCCGATGGAGCCTTCTCTTCTATGTGGCTGGACATTTTCTTTGAGTGGCTTGCACTGGCCATTCTGTATCACTTTGGGCTCAATTTTGTTCTCACACTTATGTGAACCATTCACAATGAAGATGAGTTGTGTATATATGACTGCGAAGGCAGCATTTAGTTTAGTCTTGTACTAAAGCTGAATGGCAGCAGTTGGTGAGAGAGTCAAATGGCCTCAGTTGCTTTCTCTTTTATTACCTAAACCACTGTGAGCTTGCTATACTCCTTGCCATCTTTCCCTCCCTACCTTCCCCTTCTGTTCATTCCAGGTGGGTGCTAATACAAGCGCCACACAATCTGTTAGAGCTTTGGGGTAACTCAGAGAGAAAGAAACTGCAGTGTTAATTTGAGACACAGCATCAAAAGCTGGAAACATGCCCAATTGATGAAAGATTTAAGTGTGTGCATGTTTGTGTGTATATGTATATAGCCTGACTGATACTTTTTTTTTTTAATTCAATTTGGATGATGAACGCAAAACATCTCCTGTTTCTGCTACTGGAGAGACAATATTTACAGCTGAAACTTTTATGGTGACAGTCCCTCAGTAGCATACGTTTCAGATTATTGCAGTGCTGCTGACTACCACCTTTCAAGTCTTTGTGGTAACAACTAGAGTAATATTTTTTCCTTCCTTTGCTTAGGTCCGTTACGCTTGGGGTCAGTTACAATCTTGTCAGTAGGTCAGGAATACTCTGCCTTGTACTGTTGCATGGTGTGAATCATCTAATGTTAGGAAATTGGTACACATTAATTAAGCCTTTGCTCATTTTGTGCTCACGTTTTATTTTGTCATTTCATGAAGGAAGGTTTATTTGTCTATATTCTGAATTGTCAGGCTCAGAGCTCTTTTTCAAGCACTGTTTAATTACTGAACAGTTCTGAATCCCAATCAAGGAGTTCTGCAGGTGTGCATGCAATGCAGACCCGATGCCACTGCAGGAGTTCAGAGAGAAGGCCTGCTGACCCATAGCTCCTTGCTCCATTTCTGGATGTGAGGTTGTAGCTAGCTGTGTATGGAGAGGGAAGTTTCAATGCTCGCTCTGTGGCTGTGAATCTGTGAGAGACTATCTTCAAGACTATATACTTCTGATATATATTATATAATGCAATTGCTTGGCCCAGGCTCCCCAGGATTCATCCTTGTTTCCTTCAGCTGAGCCTCAGCATGCTCCATACTCACGGGCCTGGCTTTCTCTCATGAGTAGTCCCGTTAAAGGCCTTAGGGGTCTTGGCATTAAGCAAGCACACAAGTGCTTAGAGGGCAGGGACTTGCTGTGTGCCGAAGCCCCAGTGTTAATGTGCCACAGCTTTTTGTAAGGGACGAAGGCATGAAGTTGAAGGCATGTTCAGTGCCATCACACTGATACTGGATAAATGGGATATTTGTGTCTGAGTTGTCCTCTAATGCAGCAGAGATGCAAGTAAGTAATTTAAGCTCTAGCTAAAATGTGCAGGGAATATTTAATTAATTGTGTAATGTAATTTGAAGAGTTAAAGATAGTTTGCTGCCTTCATATTCCTTCTAAAGATTTAAAAGAGGCTTGGTTACCTGCCGTCCTCTGAGTATTGGGCTTTAAATATTCATCCATCCAGTCTTCCTGATTGACTGACAATCCCAGGAGGCTGCACAAACACTAACACCAACTCCTGCAGCAGTCTTCCTAATAGCTGATGCTGCCTGCCTTTATCTGCAGCTGAGTAGCTACTCATCCTCTGGTGGGAATGGAGACCTATGTGAGTGACTTCACACTGGCAAAAGTATGGGGAACAAGTCCTGTAATTTCTTTATGTAACTGAGTGCTCTTTTTGAGATGCTTTACCAGCAGGTTGCACACAAGTTTGTTGACAGCGGAGAAGCAGCAAGACATAGTTTCTCTACTATAGGCTCCACCTACAGTTGTTGTCAACCTACTGACTCAACACACAATTTCTCTCCTGATCCCATCAAATACAGTATTTTCTTAGCAGTTTCCCTGCCTTTGCCCAGCCAGTTGCAATTTCCTGTTCCCCACTTTATTCTAAAAGCTTACCTTGTTTTTCTCCCAACCCTTGCTGCCCAGCACATGCTTTTAAAAATATTTCTGTCTTCATTCCCCTGCCAGTCTCTCTGCCATGGCTTGTGCTTGACTCCTTTCCCTGGTTCACATGCTGCTTTCTCTACCTTAGTGACAGCAGGGATTGCTCAGGCTACTCCCATATACTTCTCAACTTTGCAGTGTTGAGACCCAGGTATGTCTGAATCCAGAGCTGCTGTTGCAGAGCATCCAAGTCACCAGCCTGGTGAGAGTTCCCTGCAGCTGGAGTCTTCATTGGTGTGAGATACCCTGAGGCCTAATGAGTATTTGCAGAGCCTGTGCAGACTGCGGCATGCAATTGCAGGTGTGAAGCTGCAGTATAGCAGCTGGCTTATTCTGGAATGTGTAAATTAGTCATGTTTGGGTGGTTTCTGGCTGCACACTATTGCTTTGAAAAAGAAAAAAGCTGAAATGTATGTAAGATGTGCTGCTGCCTTCTGAGGTAACAGCACTGGTCTGTGTGTTAGCATATTGTCTCATTAACACTGAAGTTCTCTCTCTCCCCCTGCCATTTGAAGTCAGGGCCTGTAATACAGTAAATTGGTGCTTAAAATCATCATTTCCTCCTTTGTTAAATAAGATGATGGCATGATACCAATTCTTTGAACAAGGAAGATAATGTAAAGCTGGGTAGTGAAATTGGCTGCCATTAGCCCAGTGGACAGAGCTTTGAGAACTATTCTTAAAGAAGGAAAAAGGTCAGAAAACAAGAAGACTATTCCCAAGGAAAAAAAAAGTAGGGAATTTTCCTCATGTGACAAAAAAGAGGAAGGTCCTGTGACTGTTAGTCCATGTGAAGAAAGATGAAAGCTTAGAGATTCCAGGTTGATTTTTGCTAATTTGTGCCTTGGGGATGACAGGTCAGATACCCAAGTTGCTGTTGACATCCATGGGCATGTGTAAGTTAAGGAGCTTGCTAGCACTTTTTGTCTTGAAGTGAGATGTAAATGGTTGAGGAGAAATTTGTAATTGAAGGGCAGCTGCAATCAACCTGCATCCTGACTTAGTGCTGTGCAGTGCAGTCAGGAGTGTTATTGCCATGGGAAGCCTCCTGGAAGAGCATCATCAAGCTTTGACAAGCGCTTTAGAGATTAGAGAGCTCTCAGATGAAGTCAGTTTCTTGTCATTATAATCAAAAGTACTTTCCCCACCGATTCCTCAGCTGTGTGAATCAACAGTGACCCTTGGTGGTTAAAATGACTCTGTGCCTGCTGGTCTGTCATCATAGCCTTCCCTTCTGTAACCTGAGTATCTGTCTCCTGAAGTCCCAAGTAATGTGGACATTATCTAAAGCACCAGGCATCTTATTTCACAACTGATCAGACTGATGTTTTAAGACAAAAATCTTCTCTGGCCAGCCCAGTTTGCACAGAAGCTTAGTTTTTCAATGGAGGATTCTGTCAGGACACTTAAATCTCACTCTTGGACATTTGGGTCATCACTTTGACGTATAAATTTGCCTACTGCTAATCTGACTGTAGATCCATAGCATTGTCTGTTTGAAGCAAAGCACTGCCTCCCTGTTCCTCACTCCTGCCTTCCTTCCTGGCTGTTGTTAAGGAAAAAACATATAAAGATTTTTGGAAAGAGATACTCCATAAGGCCCATTTGAATTCATGAAGAGACCAGCTTGGTGAAATTTAGCATCAGGCCACAACCTATCATTGTCAGTGATTTTCTATATAGACATCTGTCTGCTACAACTGACTTCCTCGTATCACCATGTCTGGGTGTTAACTAGAAGGCAAAAGACTCCCAGTGAGCTGTGACGACCATGATGATATGTTTTTACAGTTCAGCAATCATTTCTATTTGTTCTTGAACCTGGGCTGTGCTTCAAAACGGAATTTAAGTAGAGTCACCACCTGTTCATTTTTCAGCCAGACAATCTGCTTTTTAATGTTTTAATAAAAAAAAACCCCACCTCTTCAGCAGAAGTCAGTTTGTTTCCCGGGCTGGCATCTGATTCCTGGCTCATTTTCTAGCCAAGTGGCATCTCCTCCTCCTCTTTACATCTTTGCTTCCGACTGCTCAGTGTAACACTTAGCACATGATGTGGCATCAGTGGAAGCTGCGTTTAAACTATTGGAATCCAAGCACAGTAGAGTGAGCTTGGAGATATGGACTCATGAGAAAATTGCATGTGTAGGGAGAAGGTATTTCTATGAAATTTTCAACTTGTTTCTGGTCTCCAAAAATAAGTTGTTAATTAATGTCTATAATATCTATAACAACACACAGATGTACTTAATGTATACCTAATGGGCAAAGACATGGTAAATGTATATAATGGTGATTTCTGGGACCATGACTTCTGGTTCCCCGTTTCAGACACTTAAAAGGGACTACAAAGGGGACTTGAAGTTCTTTGATGGTGTTCCAGGACAAGCATTTTGCTGTTACTGCTGTTATTTGAGGATACAGTTTTACTATACAATGTCTCACATGTATCTGTCTTTATTTGTGATTTAAAAATAACCCACCTCTTGAGACCTTTTCAACTTTTTCAACCTTCAGTAGTGCTTTGGGTGTGCATGCACATGTCAACTGGATGTAAAAACTTGGAGAAGTTTGAATAAAAATATGTGCTTTCCTCTGACTTTCTTGCCTGCTACTGTTAGCTGATTTTGGATGCAGTACAACTTAGGCAGTCATGGAGCTGGCCTGCACTTATCCACTCTCACTAAACTGCATTTAAGAGGGCTGCGAGGCAAGTGAACAGTTTAAAAAACCACAACAAACCACCTTGTCTTTCAGACCAACAGCCATGTGAGTAATTTGGGAAAGCTCCCAAAGAGGCTTGAAGAACAAGGTCATTGCTACTTTATCATTTGGTGCTAGTTTTCCTTATTCCTTTTGCTGCATTTTTTTTGCATTTCAGTCTAAATTCTCTCTGCTGGAGCTGGCTGCAGCCATTGGATCGTGGAAGAAAATTAGGAGTTTGGGGGCTTTCCTGTCTGAGATTTGCATTGCAAGCTGCCATTTGTGTTGTTTCATTAAAATGCATGCTTATTTATTGAGGGTCCAATGCAGGGGTCTAGAGACAGCTGTGAGCATGTCCTGTGTTCTGTTTTGAACTGTGATTTCCAACTGTTTTTACTGGAAGTTATATTTTGTTGTGTTTATTTTTTTGCATGAACTATGCTGTTGTATTGTAGGGAGCCACTTAACTTTCAAATCTATTGCATCTTAGAAATAGCACTTAGACCACAACTAAAATTAAATGGAGAATGGAAAATAGAAAAGGGAGGAGTGCTTTCACTGGAAATTAAAAAGGATAAAATTATAAAACCCTACAGTGATATAAAAATAATTGTCCAGGTGCACTCTTTAGGCTTTTAGTGGTGTGAAGTGCTTTCATAGGACAGTGCATATGTTAATTATGGAGTGAATACTTCATATTTATGTAATGCCTGCTGGTTTAGTCTGTAAAACCACTTAACAAAATGTGATCAAGTCTTTTGCTCTAATTTTAGAGAGCTGTCTTGTCCTAGATCACAGAGCATGTCAACCACGGCGGCCCTTGGGGGCACATGGTCCATCCTCACCGCAATTTATCAGACTAGGTAAAATCTCTCTGGGCCTAATCTCTCTGCTGAGCTAAGGACAGACCACTCATGCCAGCACCCTGGAACATGCATCATACCCGACACCTGTGTAGTAGCTCTTGTTTGGGATCCTGACTAGCTAAAATCCGTAGAGCTCCCTAACCACAGCAGTGCCCTGTACTGTGGGGGCACTAGTGAAAATTCAGTTGGTTTTTTAAAATTTTTTTTTTGGGGGTGGGGGAAGGTAGGGGTGGGAATAATCTCAGGAATTTGTGAATCACAAGCTAGTCAGTTGAGAGGCTTAGGTCACATGAGAGCCAGTCATATGAGATCTGTCAAATAGGATGTTTTGCTTTCAGCCATTTGTATGCTTGAAATGTCAAGTCCTCTTCCTGGGAGGAGAACTCATCATTTGGCCTCACATGGACAAACTGATGTGTTGGCTTTCATAAAATTGATAGGGTGCCCTTGTAAGCCTGTTGTCCTTGAGGGTAGTTCCTGCAGTTTCTCACCATCTTCAAACAGAACATGACTGGAAGAAATGTGGATTAAACTGAAGCCCCTCCAGGGCAACGCTTTTGTTTATTACAAAGCACTGATGTATGAAATAACAGCACTATAATCATCTGTAAATGAACCACAAACTAGGAGAGCATCCAGGAGCATTTTATAATGAGATGTGTTCTTTAAAGTTGCAGTTGACTGGAATAAATCAATAGCCCATGGAGTGCACTTTTATTTTAGTCCTAAATGTGCAAAAGGCAGTTTTAAGTGGCTCTGCTTTTGAGAATGCAGACTTTAAAACTTCCTGACTCCAGTCATTTTCGATGCCTTGAGTTGTGCACTAAGTAAGTAGTAATAAATTGAAAATATAGGGCCTTTCATCTTTATCTGCTGTGACTTATTCAAAGGAGGAAAATAATTACGGCTCCTTGTTTCAGGGAACATTGTTCCATGTACTGATGTTTAATGACTCTTTGGTTAAACACCATGCCCAACTCATCACTTCTGAGCCATTTGTTGTTTGTAAATGATGTATTGCACTTAAGAGTAGAAAACTGAGAGGCTGCAGCAGGTCCTAATTCTGTTCCTGCTATTGCTGCATACCAGGATGTTAAATGTTTCCAATTCTAATTAGCAGTTTCATTAAAAAGTTGCTTCCTTGTTTTAGTGAAACTGTAAGGGGCTCTCTTCATCTGCCTACCTATGATCTGCCTTTAACTAGTGGTAGTCCTGCATGGATTGCTGAGGTCTTCTAGTCCTTTTCAAAGTTTAAAGGTAAATGATGTTTATGGTAGAGGAGTGAGTTGCTTCTCATCTAAACAAGTGAGTTTGCTGTATGGCAGATTTGTTACTGCTGGATCCTCGCTGGGAGAATGTAGGTCAGAGCAAGGTTGCTAACGACAAGTAAATCAATTGATGACAGAGGAATTTATGGTCTATCACAGAGAACACAATAGGAGCTGTGATTTATATATTTATTTGCTTTAATAAATATGAATAGGAGCCCTGGTGGTGGGTGATGGTGGTGCAATCTGTACACGTCTGCCCGTAGATGTGTTTTCTGGGAAGAAACTTGTGGACAGTGGGCAGCAGTTCAAGCATACGGGTGTTTCTTTTTAAAGAGCATGTGGGGGATGGTGTTCATGTGGCAATATACCTTCATACTAAGTATAGGCATGTGTGAGTAGGAGATGGGTCATCTGTTTCTCAGACTTTTCAGGTGATCCTACTGCTCTTTTTGTCGTGTGAGCCAGTGTGCTGTTCCCAGTCCATGCTAGTTCTGTCATTCCCATGACACAGAATCTCATCACTGACACAGCATAATTAGAAATTTAAACATTGACCAGAATGCAGAGGAAGTGGATTTTTTTTTTTCCCAACTTGCCATAAGAAAATGAAGGCACTCCAATGTCTAGAACATCAGATGGGAAATGTTCCAGCTCATGGAGAGAGATTATGTCTGTACTGGGGAGACTTGTTTGATGAAGTGTTGTGTAGCATCCTTTTGGGCCGAGTGTGAGTACTCTGTGATGTGTTGTTCTGGAAGATTCGGGGGCAAAGCATTCCTCTTTGGGGAGAATGGCAGAATCTTTTTCCGTGTCCTTGGTTTCTGTTCTAGTATGTGGGCAACTTTACTTGACTGTTGCAGAGCAAGGATTTTGGGTGGGAGGGAGTAGGAAAGGGGGTTACCTTCTAGAAACCTGTTAACCCCAATCCTGCAGTCTGCTGCCAAACTTGGCATTTTTGTGCTGTTGCTGAATGACAAATAGAGAGATACCTGTGAGAGTTTATCATACCAAGAGTGGAAGATATGTATTCACACCTCCAGTTGCATGCTACGCTTGATTCAAGTTCTGATATCCAGCTTTCTTGGTAAAAATATTTAGTATATTAAACCTTGTCTTTTCTTAAATCTGAGAGAATTTGGTATTTTTTTGGCTTATCTATGTTATGTCCACGTAACCTGAGATGGAAGAGAAGGTTGGGAAAGTTCTAAGTTATGGAAGGTAGAGATCATAGAAAAGTCATAGGCAAGGTGTGCTACACAAAATCTAGGGCTTATTTCCTCTATGCTTACTTAACTGGGATGAAGCAGTTTAGCTTCACTCATACCAGCTGTAGTACAGTCAGTAGCGATCTGGTCTTTTATTTGGGAGAGGGGAAAGAGGAAAAAGAACAACCTTTGTTGAAAGGAAAAGGGGATACTTTTGATCAAAGGGTTTGACCTCAAAGGGTAGGGAACACTTCAGTTGATGTCTTCACATATTGGGTTGCCTTCAATAGCTGTTTCCAGGTAATGATCAGAACAAATTCCTTCTGAGCTGCCCATCACAGATATTTCTTCGTGGACTGTCTTTAGCAGAAACATTAAACAGGATAATGAGTGTTGAGACTTCACAGTTCTCCAGATGCCAATGCTCTGCTGGTGGTGTTCAGAAGCTGGACTGGTGTATTACTTCACCTTGTCTCTCACTTGAGATGTGTAGCCACCAAAATGCCTTTATTAAATAGCAAATGAAAGGTGGGAACTGGTACTTAGGGAGGAAGTCAGACCATGGGACCAATACCTTTCAGTTGTGACAGGCTCTCAGCATTGTCAGCAGCAGCCAGAGCTTTATCACAGATGTGAGACCATTATATCTGGACCCTTCCCATGTATTTTTCCTGCGATACCTTCTGCTATTCTTTGTCTGTATACCTGGTGCTGTTTACTACCCTGCTGTGTCCTGGGTTTAGAGAAAGAAAATGAGTGCTGCCACTCTGGCATGAAATGTGATGTTTAACAGGGATGTTTCTGGCGCTGATGTGTAGTTTTATCATGATAGTGCAACTGAAGTTACAGAGAGTGAGTGCGGTTTTAATTCTTGATTTGCAACTATTTTGAAGGCGCTTTGAGCTTGTATGACAGATTTAACATGTGCCTCTTTATAATAAAAATAGTAACGACATTATTCACCTGTTTCTTCTGTGGCCAAATTTGGACTGCTATATATCCTCTTTCACTGAGGACTTATTTCCTAGAGAATGTTTTCTGTGATTGCCACTGTTAATGACTGCTAAGTAGGGGTCAGTCCTGTCTCCTAACAAGTGCCCTGTATGTGCTGCACATGGAAAATATGGATACAAGGTTAGGGCTTTGAAAGGCCAACTCAGGTGCCCCAAAAGGGCTGATAATCTCGACTTTGGGGCATAGCAAATGGCTGAAATACCTGCAAGGTCTCTCAGGCACTAAAACCCAGCAGAAATCTTGCTTACCTATTTTTGTTTTGTGAAATCTACTCTTACACATGCCAGAGCAAACATTATACTTACGAAGATGATTAGGGGCCTGGAACATCTTCCGTATGAGGACAGGCTGAGTGAACTGGGACTGTTTAGTCTGGAGAAAAGAAGACTTAGGGGGGACCTAATTAGTGTTTATAAATATCTTAGGCATGGGATGCAGGGGGAAATGGCCAGCCCCTTTTCAGTGGTCTGTGGAGACAGGACTAGGTGCAATGGCTGTAAGCTGGAGCACAGGAAGTTCCGCACCAACATGTGGAAGAACTTTTTCCCAGTGAGGGTGACAGAGCCCTGGGACAGGCTGCCCAGGGAGGTGGTGGAGTCTCCTTCTCTGGAGATATCCAAGACCCGTCTGGAGGCCTGTCTGTGCAATATGAGCTGGGGAGCTGCTTTGGCAGGGGGGTTGGACCAGATGATCTCTCGAGGTCCCTTCCATCCTCTATGATTCTGTGATTCTGTGATACTTCAGTTGTTTGAGATGTCCCTGGACAGCTCCAGTAGAGGACAGGAATGGATGAACTTGTGGATAGGCAAGCCAAGGCTCGTGTTTTACCTATTGGGCTTTATGGAGGGGTGCTCCCCTGCTTGCTATACCAGAGCTTTAAAACAGCAGAGTGGGCTCGCCTGGCTTCTCCCTTCTGCATTAATTGGCAAGAGGCAGCTTCTCAATCGCATTACCTTTTGCAATAACATTTGTAAAGCGCTTAAATGACACATTTACAATCTCTCTCTTCTTTAAATTTAAATCCTCCCTATTCAGATAGTCGCAGCTCAGAAGTCCTGCTCAAGGCAAAAGCACACCATAAAAACCTAATGCAAGATAAATGGGGCCTCCTGGCTGCTGAGTGATGAGGACTGGATGTATTTGAATGGTTCACACAGACTGCATTTTTCATCGCCTTTAGGCACCTCTTACAGATATTTCATTCTCTTTTTTTAATGTTGTTCCTTCTCATCCTCTTTATAGTCCAAAAAACGTTAACCAACACTTACCTAAGGTGCAGAAACTACTGTAGGTAAGGATTTGTTGTTTTCCTACCAGCTTTGACCAGGGTTATTGTACACCTACACATGTGGTTTAGTTAGCTGTTCACTAACATAGCTCCTAGCATAGGGGATACTAGCAATATAAAGATAGGTGTTGGAAGGGTACCTCTCTCTATAGTGAGAGTAATCTTGAAGATGATTAATGCCAGTAGGCTGACTGCCCAAGTTCATGTAGCTTCTCAAATCTGCTGGGGTGGGGAGGTGAAGAAAGTTAGTGCTGGGAGGAGCCAACTAATCAGTGCTTTCCAAGTGGTGGAGAATACACTTAATCGCTTTCTCCCCTTTAAAGCTCATTTCATACCAATATTATGGAGGAAAGATTTTTTTTAATTTAGTATGAGTGGCTCCTTTACAGTTCTGTAAAAACTCTGATGTTTCTAATTGCTCATCACTAGTGAAAAACGTGACCGGTGATTTTAAATCCTAATCACTGTGCTTTCCCCAGGCTCCTCTCTTCACAATAATTTGTTACAAAACCTGATGCGATATCCTTAACAGATACTTTTCATGCACTTTGATACACGTGTGGCCTTTCACACCCTTAGTGTACACACGGGTGCTTTTGATGAAGCAGGCAGCTGTCTTTGAACTATTTGAAATAACTGAACAGATGTGTGACTCTGCCACACATCAGCTCAGTGCAAAGCATCCCTCCTGTGAGGCATAAATTAGGAGACTTTGGGAGCAAATATACAGTGCTAGGCTTCTCACTTCCTCATTTATCTTTGCCAGGTTGTACCCCCCTGAGTGGAATAATATTTTGATGGGTGTATAAAGTACCATTAACTTTAACATTATCATCAATCATCATGACAAAGGAGGACAAGTAGTCTTTGTGTACCTGGTCTTGCCACTTGTTTAGTCATCAAACCCTTTGCAAAATAAGTGTAAAACACTACTTTATTAGGCTGTGGTTTTGTGATATAGTTTTTTTTTACAGCAACACCTGTTTTAGCTACTGCTAGTGCTGCCTTGCACCCCTAAGGCATAGTAGCATCTCCATTCATTGTTCAGTGCAACTCCACGTGCTGCTTCCCTGCTCAGGGCACCAACCTGGCTCACTTGTTTAGAGAAAAAACAGCAGAAAACATATTTTGGGGAGGCTAGTTCCTGTTCACTGCCTGGCTTTGTGAAGAGCTGATCTGGCATCCTCTGAGTGGGCTGGGCTGAGGGCAGGCATACCTGTGGGGCTGGATGGAAGAGGTGGAAGGGTTTTGAGTCAGCATTTTCAAAGCAGTGAATTGTACAGAGAAACTAAAGGCTAATTTGATAACCTGTGCAAGTGATGGTAGTGTTTCAGTGCCAAGGATGTAAAGTAGATGGGATCCTTTGTTGACAGCTTTTCTGATAGTCCTTTTGTTTTATCCTTGTTGTGATATATGTCCCTCTGATTGGTGTTCATATGGAATAATGTTGGGGGTGCATAATGACAGACCCTTGTGTGGCCATGGGCCTGGGAAGGGACAGTTTGAGATTTTGCATGTGCTGAATTAAGTATGTTGAAGCATCAACAAACCATATAAAGGATGTGCAAATCTTCGCTTAAAGAACCACAATGTAGCACATGGTGTGCATTGTGATACTACCGGAGAAACAACTTGTCTCTGAAAGGAAGGTGATCAGCCAGGAGAAGAGGGAGGCCCCTCAAACCTGCGGAACCAGCTGCCCGTCATTAGCAAGACAAAAGTTACAGGACCTGACCGGCACTCCAGCATGTCAGCTTAAGATGTATACGGTTATGTCTTATGTGGGGGGGTTGTCAGGCACTCCAGCATGTCAGTTTAAGCCGATGGGCTGTGTTATCCCTGGAAGGTATATAAGCCAGGGACTGGAACTGTTCGCTGTGCGTCTTGGTGGGGCGGAGACTCCCGGCGCACCCGGTGCTGCCTGTGCACCCCAGCACCGTTTGCTTGCTTTTATTCCTTTAATAAATTGTTCAGTTTGGTTAAAATCCTGTTTGGGACCAAGTCATTTATAACATTGTTGAGACTTCTTTTTTGAGCAGGACAAAAATCATAATGGGAAGCAGGGTGTGTTGCACAGCAGTGGGGCACAGTAAGGATGTGGGCCAGCACTGCCAGGGGTGTGTGAAGTTTAGGGGTTCATTTAAGGTCTGCTGCCCAGCTGAGAATTGAGGCAGCACCAAGTAACTTCTATCAAGTGTCTTCTTCAACAGTAGCCTTTCATGATGATGGAGTACAAAGGATTCTTCAAATATTTTTCCTCCTCTTTTGCTTTTGGAAAGTCACAGTAGATGTGTCAGTTACAGCTCTGCTTTTCAAAGGGAATACTGTACCTCACAGAGGGATAGATTATTCACTGCAGGCCTTGGGGTTTCTTTTTTTTTTTTTCCCCCTCAGTTGAACGACCATCCTGCCTCTTCCTCAAGCATGGCTTTTTCTCTCTGTGAAAGTGGGGCAAATGATGAGTGGATTCTTCTACACTGGTGTTCACCAAGTTGCTGTTTAGTCGCAATTATCTTACTTGCTTCTTGGGTGAATGTGGTATGATGACAATCTTTAGTCTGGTAGAACCAGAAAATGTCATGCTTCCCCAAATTTCTTCCAGGGTAGCATTATTTGTGCTCACTCACGTTCTCGATGTGCAATAAGGCTTAGCAACCCATGCAACAGAATAAATTTCAAAAATAATATGTTAAGAGTTTAGGTCAGGATTTGGTAAATAGTTTCCAAAAGGCCCCACTGAAATTATATACCTGGCTATATAAAAATTTGCTTGTGTTGGTCACAAAGTTCATTCTCATCTTAAAAAGACAGCCATGGAAAGAAATCATTCCGTGGTAGGTTTGGAAACTATATGGACTATTCTAAGAGGACAGATAAGAAGTGATCTGGCCAAGTCAGAAGACAGTACAGAAGACAGTAATTAATGGTATAAAGAAGGCAAATAGGATGAAAGCTGTCACCTGATCACCTGACAGAAGGAGCTGACTAGTAAAAATAAGAAGCTGGAAAATGATATAAAGAAATTCATAGCTTTGCAAAGCAGATGGCCTCTGAAGCTCCGTGCCACCACTGGACAGGGAGGCCAAATAGCTATAACAGGAACAGTTATCAGCTGAGGTGTAGTATGCTTGCCATACTCTTACTTTCTCCATGCTTTTTCATCTTATCCCCTTTTTCCTTCTCTGTCACTTCTAACTATGTTAATCAAGTAAGTTACTATTAATTCTTACATAGCAAGTGTTGAAATATGTGGAATTGCCTTGGGCTGCTTTGTGCAACTGGACAGTGTAACCAAGAGCTTTGTGTAACCAACCTTTGTGTAACCAGGTTTTGAAATCTTGAAAATTGGGAGTTAGAGCAACCTGTTCCAACAGAGTGGTGGTGATCTGCTAAGGATGAACACAGGCTGTAGCCTGATGGTTTTGATGATGGCTTTGAGCATTTGAGCAGCATTTTCTATCTTGGCCTATTCAGTCTTTAAGAAGTTACCCCAAAGGAGTCAATACCCTGCCTCCTTCCTGTACAGCACAGTTTAATACACATCAGAGCCAAGTTAGCTTCTCAGTGAAGACTTGGAAGAGAAACATTGGCATTGCTGGAGGTGGATGGGCAGTGACCATGAACATGCCTGAGTCTGGATATTTCTCTAGCGCTTTCTGCATGTGCACCAGGGCAAAGCCTGGCAAAGCATTTTCCTGCATTGAGATTCTGAACCAGGCTCACAGCCACTGCAAACGGATGAGCCCGGTCTCTGGCTGAGCTGGTGATGATGAATCGAAGCCCTTGAGATACAAGACTGAGCAGACACAAGTGACCTTAGCTGACACAGAAATGATGCCTTATCTGCATTAAAGGTGGTGTTATAAAAAGCAGGAAAGGAGAAAGGCACAGAAACTACTCTGGGTGAAAGTTCACTAAAGGAAGGCACCTAGGAAGAAGCCTGGCCAATTTATCTTTTAATTCTAACAACCAGAATCCTAAAAAACATTGAAGACTTCATGTGCCTCTGGTAGGTTTTTTAAGCTATTCTTCCTTCAAGTGCTTTCCCAAGGATAGTCTTTGCTCTGTGCCTGTTGAATTTTTGTGCTTTTTTCTGTTTTCTTACCATCTCCTTTCAGTGTTTCAATTTCTGCCTTGTACCTTCTTTTTGCCCTGAGGTTTTTGGGGCCTGGCTCTGCAGACATACAGATGGACCAGTGAGTTGTTTCCCAGGTTAGTGGGCTGTTCAGTCAGTACTGGGCACTGCAGGCTATGCTTTATTCACAGGCAAAAAAATAAAACCTTCCTTTTCTGTCACCAGCATGATGGGGCTGTACCTCAGAGAAGCTGGAGGGATTCTCACAAGTTTCCAGGTACAGAAATTGTCTTGTGCTGCATGTGCCCATATTGTGCCTAGCCGAACAGGATGTTGAACTTGATTTGAGCTGCTGAGTATAATCAAGGTAGAAAATACTAAGTGTGCCTTTTCAGACCAGAAATATGTTTGGGATGTGTGTGGACTTCGACGTGGGAGTGGAAGTGGTTCTTGAGTTTGCAGAGAGTGAGGTATGGAGACCAGCAGGGAAGCCTGGTGTGTGTCTTGCTTTTTCTGTACGTGTGTGAGTGAACCAGCCTTGTAGGAATTGCTGCAATCCAATCCACCCCTGGCATGGCAGTAACTTTGTATTTCTGTGTAGTCTCATTGCCTTATAGAATCTTCCCACAGGCATCAAATTTGGCTCAGACATCAGGATTTGCAAGAACATCCTTCTATTTAATGTATACAGTGGAAGCTATCCTCTCCAGTCTCTTGGAGACTGGTGCTTATTTCCCAGATAGTAGTGGCACAAGCAGTGCTTTCCTGCATTTCCCTGGTTGATTGACTTGCTGGCAAAGGCTGTCTGGGATCATAGGTCACAATAAGGACTTACTCTTTGCTTTCATCAAAAAAGGCTGTACCTAGATGCTTGCTTCCAGCAGGAAGAGAGGGAAAGCATAGGACGAAATCATATGTGAACAAGAGTGTTTGAAGTTGCAAATGTTAAAGGACAGGAGTGCCAGGAAAGCACTATTTTCCTGGATGATTGATTGCTTTTCAGCATGTGGTGATGCAAGGGCATGTCTCTTATAACTAGCATTGTGTGCTTTCCAGCATCCTTGATCTGAAGACCTAAAATGGTGCTGTGAACTAATCTGAGTGAAACCTATGGCAATTCTGTTCTAAAGACAAAACTTAGGAAGAAAAGTTCAGGTGCTGACCCTGAATCAGTAAGTCATTGACACAGGTAGGAACTCAATGGGAGCTCGGACACTTAGTCAAGTATCAAGTCTGCAGACAAAAATTAGCACAATGAAGCTATAAAGCTGGGCTCTGTCCTTGCTCATGTAGTTGAAGAAATAAAACTGAGGGGGGTGAAGGGGTAGGGAGGTGGCGTTTGGGGGTGTTTTGGGTTTTTTTGAGCACCCACTAGCTCCCATGGAAATCTCCTGGTGGTAGTTCATCTGTTCTGCAAATCAAGACTCCTGAAAAGCACAAGATGCACAAGTGTTTGTTAGACCTATTGATCCTTCTTAAAAGAAGTGTTGCATTATGTATGATATTACCCAGAAGAAACAGTCTCAAGAGGGTAGAGTATTGGCAAGCTTTCTGAGGCCCCTTGGAACGCATAGAGCAGCATAGGGTTGAAGCTGAGCAGAAGAAATAGGAAATGACTGACGAGGAGGTGAGGGAGAAGGAAATGACTGAGGAGGAGGTGAGGGGTGAATGAGAAATACCAGAGGACAGTGGCAGAAGAGGTCAAGTTTTGTCTCAGTGCAGAAGATAGTGGGAAAGTGTGTGCATAATAGCCTGGTGGAAAAAAAACCCAACCCCAAACAACCCCTATCTTTAAGGAAGTACGTGAATTATGTAGTAGAAGAAAGGAGGGTTTTGGTGAGGTTGCACAGCCCTGAGGGAGGATAAGAGGGCTATTTGGCAGCACAGGACCTTGCATTCTCTTGCCTCCTCTCCCAATGGTGTACCAGTGTTGTGCCCTGTCTGTATGCTGTGTGATGGTGATGATCTCACCCAAGTCCTCCACGTACTGCTCTGTTAGCAAAAGCACTAACAGTTATTTCCCTAAATCTCTGATCACCAGGTTGAAAAACGATGGGAAAGAATAAGAGGCTGGAAGAGACAAGGGAGACCCGTGTAGCTTTGGTGGTGTTCTTCATTTTCATAAGCGACACTCTACTCAGAAGGTGTTTCAGAAATGAATCCTTGTCAGCTGACATGAATAAAAAACCAAACAAACATGTTGTTGCCCATTCTTTCCCTTCCCCCCTGCATCACTAATGTGTGGCAGATGTAGAAAGAAGACAGAATCATTGTGTTTCATGTTACCCAGGGGAAATCTGGTACTGGCTGATTTCAGACTGTGTTTTGCCAGGACCTGGGAAGGGTTGCATAGGTATCCACTGTGAAGATTGTTGGGAAACTCTGGCTGTTTGTTTGGGTTTGGGGTTATTTTTGAGGGGTTTTTGTTTGCTGGTGGGTGAGATTTTTATTTGTTGAAAGAAATGTGACTGTGTGAAAGACAGACTGGGTGAGTGCCTGTGTGGGGTGGAAGTGGAACAGAAACCTGTTTTGTTCCCGCTGGTGTTTCGGGGTTAGACTCCTGGGCTGTGTTGGAAACCCTGAAGAAACCTCCTTTGAGGACTTCCTGTTGGAGAATGCACAGGAGCATTGGAAATTTACCACTTGGATGGAAGTCCTGTGTTTCTGTGGCACTTTCAATAGATACATTTTCTTTCTTATAGTGGAGCTTTACTACCAGGGAGTCCCTTTGTGGGAGTTACTCAACAGAGGAAACAGCTTCAGGAGAACAGTTGCAGTGCTGGTGATGCAAAAGCCCCAGTTTTTACGTTTCTGTTTTTCCCATATGGCCTTGAGTAAGTCAAATAGCCTCTCTCTATGTCAAGTTGCGTATGAGAAAAGTGGCACTACTCTGTAGGCAGAGTATGATAAAGGTATTCAAAGATAAAAGCTTTATCTCAGACAGTAAGTATGTCTGGCAACTCCTAAGGTGTTTATGTTGCATTCCTCATTTAAGTTAGGTATGGAGGCTTTCATAAATCAGTCTCCTGCAACCTGTGGAAAACCCTTACAAGGGAACAGAAAGCTGCTGAGTTGCTCCCCAGCATCCAGTCCTAATGTTGAAAAAAATCCCAGGGGATTTCCTGCATCATGATTTATTTTCTTGGCTCTTCACATGTGGTGGACATGTCATTTACTATTCTGGCTTTTTGGCTGCATCTCAGAAAACAACTGCCAGGATCAGTGATGACTCGCAGGGGAGCAGGAGCATCTACTGGTTATTTAGGTTAAAGATCAGAGGCTTCAAATGGCAATGCACAGATCTGTGTTCGCTGAGAGTGAATTCCTGAGCATCCCCAAAGATGTAAAGGTGTAATTGTAGGTGGCTTTAGTAAGTCCACAGTGAAATGCATGTGCAGCACTGTCCGAGTAACCTAGGATATGGGGAGCAGGTACTTCTGCAGATCAGGACTGATTGATTTAATCAATTTGACCTAGGCCTACCCGAGCTTTTCATTGCTTTAAGCCTGTGTCTGACAAGGACTGTGATCTACTTAGGTATTAGACAGCCAACAAGAATTCCAACTTAACATTTCAAGGTACTGAAAAAGAATCCTTTGCCCCCATAAAATTGATTCAGGAGAGAAATTATCTTCTAGTTGAATACTGCTTTACACAGCTCTGGTAAGTAGTTGATCTTCATAAAATACAGATGTGATCTTTGTAATGTCTGCTTCTTCTGAAAAAAGGACACAACCCTGAGTAGGCCTGTCCCTGGGGAATGAACCTGGGAGCTCTGGAACAAAAGGAACAAATCTACATTGCTTGTGCTAAATGAATATGCCTGTAGTACCTGGAGGCTTGCAGGTGTCTGTGTTCAGACTACCCTCTAAAGAAGAACAAGAAGCCACAATGTGGCAGCTCTTTCATTTGTATCTTGGACTTGATTACATTATAGTTGGTCAAACCATCAGCGTCCTGGGTGCCACTACTTTGTGGTCAAGCAGATTCTGACCTGTTCTCATTAAGCTGGCAGACAGGAAGTGTTTCAATCTAAGCCAGAACATAGCTGATGTGGTGACAGCTTGTTGTTCCTGAGCCCTGACAGGTGTGCTTTGACCACATGCAGAGGGTGTGGAACAGGAGTGTTGGACTTAATGATTGATGATAGGATCTTTTGGACCCCGAAATGACAGGAGATGTACTGGAAAAATACCTGTGTTTCCTGATTGGATTAGAGATTGTTGCAGTTTTGTGTAGCTGTGCTGCTTCAGTGACTTTTGTAAGCCGCAGTCACAGCTTTCTGCAATCCCATATTTTGAAAACATTGGTCCACTCAAGGCCAAATTTGAGACTAAGCCTATCAGAGCTGGTCACAGCGCCTCTGTGAATCACATATAGGAGAAAAAAAACCTGCTGGCAGGCGCACTTTGCCACCGGAGCGGGAGTGAGAAGATGTAACAAGCTGCACAGACGCCAAGGCCA
>VZTU01001909.1:0-30859 GCA_013400835.1 Zapornia atra | reverse complement strand
AGTCATAAGCCTCCCATGTTCTATTTTCTCCCCTTTTTGGCTGAAGGAGAGAGTGAGCGAGTGGCTTGGTGGGTATTTGGCCTCTAGCTAGGGCCAAAACCACCACAGAGATGCTCATTGCCTCTTAAGATCAGTTATAGATCAATATAATGTTTGGTAAATAAAAACTAGAGGGATGACCAGACCCAAAATGTGTAGTGAATTGAGTTTAATCTGTTTGGCAGCTGGTCACCAGTGGTGTTCCCCAGGGCTCAGTCCTGGGGCCAGTTCTCTTTAATATCTTTATTAAAGATCTGGACGAGGGAATCAAGTGCAGACTCAGTAAGTTTGCAGACAACACCAAGTTGGGTGGGAGTTTTGATCTGCTTGAGTGTAGGAAGACTCTACAGAGCGATCTGGACAGGCTGGATGCATGGGCTGAGGCCAACTGAATGAGGTGCAACAAGGCTCAGTGTCAGGTCCTGCACATGGGTCACAACAACCCTATGCAGCGCTACAGGCTTGGGAAGAGTGGTCAGTGAGAACTGAGGAAGGTTGTGCCTGCCTCTTGTGAATGATAGTTCAGCCTGCCAAGTCATTTGGTTTTATAGGTGAATTGAGGAACATATCTGGACCTCATAATGACACAGAGTGCATCTCTGTCCCTCGCTGCAGGAGCTTGGGCAGCCTTTGTGAGGAGGAGATCAGGCAGCTAGACGCAGTACTGCATGAAAGCAGAGTGTCTCTCAGCTGCAACATCAAGGCATAGATAGGAAATCTGGATTTTGTGTGGCTCTGGTTTCTGGCTCTGCTGCAGGTCTGTTGTGCCACTTTAGGCAGATCTCTTTATCCCCCTGGATATTTCTTTTCTCTCTTGTTTATTCCTGTCTTACTGCTAGGAGGGGACTGCATCATGCTTTCTGTTTGTACAGCACCAGGTTGTATGAGCAGCTGGGGTCTCCCAGCACATCCATCACACTAATAACAGTAGGAAGGAGGGCACCCGTCAGAAATTTCTCCTGACTTTTCAGTTATTAATACATTTTCCTTTTGCTCTCTTTTTTTTCTTCCCCTCCTCACTTGAAGGGGAAAAAGAAGTCAGCTATCTTTTATTCCTTCTAAAAGAAATGAGTCTTGACAGGTCTGGAAATGTGTTTCCTGCAGTTACTCCATGCACACAGGGGCTGTGCTGGCTCATTTATGCACCTACAAACCACAGCCCAGGCATTTCATTAGCTTGGTATATATCTTTTGTTTGCAGTGATAGGCACATGAAAGTACAACAGGAACAGGGATGGAAAAGAGGGGTGGAAGGGGGATGCATTGCTGCCTGAAAATCACTGTCTCAATGTTTTATTCCTTGCATATCCTGGACAACCTTCTTTTTATTCTTGTCATTTACTAGCAGTGCTTGCTGCGTACAAGAGCTGATGTGGACTCAGATGAATGCACTGTGGCCTGGATGACTGCTTGTGCCACTCAGACAACGTTGATTTGTGATCTTGGCTGGCAGAGAAGGGCATGTAGGGGATTTTCCTATTGGTGAAGAATGAGAGTGTACCCTGGAGAAAGGAGCATGAGGCAAATTCTTGGCCAGCTCTCTTCCTCCCCAGCCACATCTCTGGTCATTCTTGCTTCTGGGTATCTCCTCCAGCATGAGTTGATTTGTGTTGGGCAAGGACTGATGGCTGCAGGGTGACAGGCGGGACGGGCAGGAGGAGAAGGTGGGGACAGTGCTGCCTCTGATTTACATGTCCACAGCAGGGGTTGTCCTTGGCCAAGTGCATCCGGGGTGTTTGTGTGAGAACTGAAATGAGCCAAGGGTGGTTAAATTGGCACAAGGCTAATTTTAAATCTCAGATATGCTGCCAGTCTTGTGCTCCAGCCATCCTGTTCCCTTTCATCTTGCTTACAGCATCATCTTTCCCTTTCAGAGTTGTGCCCCTATTGCACAGTGCAATTCCTGGGCGACTGTTTTTTTGTCCCTAAGCCCATTTGTGTGCTTGGAGCTAGTGTCCTGGAAATGTTTGCCCTTGTCAGATGTGTCCCTCTCATTCAGCCAGCTACAGACCCTGGCAGATCTAGGCCTCCTGCCAATGCTTTTGCAGTGCTGTGGTCTCTCAAGCAAAAAGCCACTCTCTTCTGTAGGTAGCAGAGGCTGACAGATGTTTTGACTTCGGCTTTTGTCCCTGTCTGGCTGTCTTTGAGACAGAAAAGGCACATTGAATCCAGTGCAGATGGGAGAGATGTCTGCTGGGATCTACTAAAGGTCAAATGAAAACTGTGGAAGGGAGATATTAGTGCCATCTTTATTGTCTCCCTACCTCCCATCGCCAGCTTGAGATGCTGCAGGGAGGAACCACTCGTGGAATGTCAGATCTTCATAATATAATTTAGCTTGGTTCTGTCCTGGCTTTTCTTTCTCTTGAAGGCACTGTCAGTGCTCAGGTCCTCCACACCTCCATTTAAGCAGAAATCTTTGTGAGGGTTAGCAAGCTGCTCTGAGGAGCTATGACTGTGCTTCTTACTGATTTGGGAGTGAGTTTCTGCTGGCTCACACTAGAACTTGAACTCCAGTGCCTACTCAGAGCCTCTGGTTTGAGCTAAAAATGCTGTGTTTTGAACATAGATTTTGCTGGAGGAAAAAACCAAGCCCACATACTAGAAGAGCTGTAGTGACCTTACCTGTCCCGTGACTATAAGGAGACCTGGAACACACTCTGAAGAGCTGGGGCTCGGTGTTACTCTAGAATCATTGCCCCAGCTCATACAGGTTAAACAATTTGAAGGCAGTTTTTGACCCCCTTTTTGTTTGCTGAATACCAGTGAAATGCTGGGATGTTTTTTCCTAGTGCAATGGATTGGGTTTGCTGTGGAGAGCCACTTTTATGCTGTTTTCTTTGGCCAAAAACCTACTGACCATGAAATCAGATTCATGGGGTTGTGTGGTGGTGGTGTTTGCTGTTTCTTTTGTGTGTGGATTTTTATTTTGGGGATGGGGAGCAGTGGTGTAGTTGGGTGTGGGGTTTTTTTGAATGGTGGGGTGGCTTTTTTTTTTTAAGCTTGCATCGTAGTAAGAAAATTATTAGTAGTGTGCTGTGCGCAACACCATGGATTATTGAAGGTGCTAATGCTTATTCAAAGCTGCTGGTTAATTGAACATCACAGAATTACAGGCCTGATCTGCCAAATGCAAACAGGGTAATAGTTTTTATTTATTTCACAGGATTAAATTCCTATCTTCAGTCATGTTTATTGACTGAATATCTCGGGGCTCACCATTTTTAAAATTTGACAGTAAATGCTTAGCATTATGCTGAGAAAAAGAGGCATGGGTGAGGTTCTTAAAATACCTCTCTGCCGAGTCCCCATAATCCTTGTGTGCTGACGGCATTTGCTTGTTCACCAAACTGTTCTTATCCTTTCACAAAAAGTATGTTTTCAGCAGGTGTCCAGACAGTGCTAAATTGTAGCAGGTCCATTGCTCTTTGATACTGCTCCTTCTTTAAAGTGCTACACAAACGGTGCTTAAACCTTTGAATTAAGGAATGGCTTTCAGAAGTGCTTAAATGATTTAAGAGTGCAGTTCCCTTTGGCTTCTAGTCAGACTTAGTGCTCTTTAATCTTTTTAGGTGCTTAAAAGACATGCTTGCTTTCCCTCCCCCAAGGGTTCTCTGAATCTGTCTCTCCTAAGTGCTAACATGGCCTCTTTAACTGTGGTGTCTAAGTACTTTCCAGCCTCCAATGCGTTATTGCAGCAGCGCAATACAGGAGGAGAGATCAGTGCCCCTGTCTTGCAGACAGGATGTTAAGAGATGGGAGACATGGGTGACTTGCCCCTAGCCAGGCAGGACTTTTGAAGCACAGATCCTCAAGTCCTACAGTAAATTCCTGAGTAGGAGATTGCTCAGCTGCTTTGCAGGGAGGTGCTAAATGTTCTCTGCTGGGTTTTGCTCAGGGCCTTGGGCTCTTCCTGACATGGTCTATTTGTCCACACATACAAGTACTTGCCAAAGCTAGTGAGCTTTTGCTATAAACTAACATGTTGGCATCAAAATCTCTCAGGATTGCGTTCTGATGAATTATTCCATGTGCTGAGAAAAGGAAGATAAGAAGCAGGCAGAGGGAATGGCATTTAAATGCAGTAGTCTGCATATATCTTTTGTCGTTTCACTCATGACGTCTGACAGTGGCAGAGCATACAGAGTACAAACTCCCCAGTGCTGGGCTTCTTCTCTAGATAGCCCTTCCATTAATGGTGGCTCTGTCATAAGATAATGTTGGGTGAGCTTTGGACCACCTCTGCAGGACTCGCCCTTTACGGCGTGGGACTTTTGAACATGAATGGGGGTGATAAGGAATTTAAGCAAGCAAAGATGGAGTGAGTTTTAAAAGATTCTTGCTTTGAACTTGCTGCATTGGCTCACAGTGATAGCTTGTAATTGTTTGGAACAGCTATAGCCTTGCTTTTAGGAGAGAAATGGGGTTTCTGGGGAGAATGTCCTTTTGGGGATGGGGTGAAAAGGCTCATCACTGACCTGGCTTTTATGGGTGGTGTTTTCTTTCTATCAAGACTACCTCTCTTCAGCAGTTACAGCTTGTGCTGTGGACAGTCTTCCCGTGGGGGTGGAGCATAGGAGCATTTTTCAAATGAGAACTGAATTATAAATGTTTAGAAAAAAGTAATTCTGAGAGTTAATTATTTCTTGGCAGTTTTTAACAATGAATGTCAACGTTCAGCATTTTGGCTTCTGTATGCTTTTTACTTTTTTCTTTTTTAGGTTTTGGTTCCTGCTGTTTCTTTCTCTTTGAGTTGATGGGTCCTTGGTTAGCCACGATGGTTTGTGTTGGCTTGACAATGGTGTGTGTCCCAGGGACCGTGCGTTTCAGTTATCTCGTCTGGGCCAGCTGAACAGCTGTAGTCCTCTGGCAAGATGTGTTCCTGAAATGAAAAATATGGTTCTAATTTATTTTTGTTTATTTTAAATCCTGTTTGGCTGTCAACACTGTATACTGAGTGCATTCTGATTATAGGCAGTGACAAAACTAATTTGCTTGAAGTTTAAAAAACCTGAAGTATAGCTTTTTGGGTTTGTTTTTAAAGGAAAATGTTTATGCTGTTTTGAAATCTTTTGAATGCTTTTTGATTGTCTATTTTATGTTGCTTTGTTTGAGATTGTAAAATTTACTCCCCAGAGTTGTTCAATTGAGCACTTATATGCCAAAGGTGAGCCTATCACCTAAGTTGGTGGTGCCTCTGTTAAAACATATTTAAGAAAGGGAAAACCCACCACACAGAGAAGGAAGGGGAAAAAAGAGAGTGAAAAACAACAGAGGGACCACCAAGGTGAGTGGTGCTCCACGGTGGAGCAGGTATTACCCTGCAGCCTGTGGAAGACTGCATGCAGGAGCAGATGGATATTCCCAAAGGAGCTGCTGGCTGTGGAATACACAGGAACAGAGGAAAGGTGTGAGAAGGAAGGAGTAGCAGAGAGGAATTGTTACATACTGACCATGTATCTTCATCACCAACATAGCACACCCTCACCAAGTTTTCAGATGACACCAAGCTGAGTGGTGCATTAGACACACATGAGGGATGGGATGCCATTCAGAGTGACCTGGATAAACTCAAGTGGGCCTGTGTGGACCTCATAAGGGTCAGCAAGGCCAAGTTGCAAAGTCTTGCAGGTGGGTCATCGGTGTACCCTGTGATATCAGTACAGGCTGAGGAGATGAAAGGATTGAGAGCAGCCCTGTGGAGAAGGACTTGGGGGTACCAGTGGATAAAAAGCTGAACTTGACCTGGCAGTGTGTGCTCATGGCCCAGAAAGCCAACTGCATCCTGTGCTTCATCAAAAGAAGTGTGGCCAGCAGATTGAGGGGGCGGTGGTTCTGCCCCTCTACTCCACTGTGGTGAGATCCCTCTTGGAGTATTGTGTCCAGCTCTGGGGTCCTTGACACAGACCTGTTGGAGTGGGTTGAGCAGAGAGCCACAAAGATGATCAGAGGGAGGAAACACCTCTCCTGTGAGGAGAGGCTAAAATAATTGGGGTTGTTCATCCTGAAGAAAAGTCAACTGGGAGACTCCTGGGGCCTTTCAATACTTGAATTAGACTTATAGGAGAGATGGGGACAAACTTTTTAGTAGGACCTGTAGCAATAGGACAAAGGATAGTGATTTTAAATTAGAAGAGGGCATATTTAGACTAGCTCCAAGGAAGAATGGTGAGGGTGGTGAAGTGCTGGAACAGGTTGCCCAGAGAGGTGGTGGAGGCCCCATCCCTGGAAACATTCAAGGTCAAATTGGATGGGGGTCTGAGCAGCCTGATGGAGTTGAAGATGTCCCTGCTCATGGCAGGGGACTTGGACTTGATCATCTTTAAGGTCCCATCCAACCCAAACCGTTCTGTGATTCTATGACCATAGCCCCCATCCCCCTGTGCTGCTTTGGTTGGGGAGTAGAGTCTGGAGAAAAGGAGTCAAGTTGAGCCTGAGAGTGGAGAGGTGTTTTGATGTTTGTCTTTTTGTTTCTCAGTACCTGAATCTATTTTACTTGGCAATAATTTATTCATTTTCTTTGAGTCATGTCTGTTTTTCCTGCAATAATAACTGATAAGCAATCTCCCCATCTTTATCTCAACCCACAGGCTTTCTTGTTCCAATTCTTACTATTTTCTCCATGTCCTGCTGAGAGGAGGGAGCGAGCAAGCACCTGGGTGGGTGTTTGGCTCTTAAAAAGGCTAACCCACCACAGTGGGCAAGAGGCTTCATAGCAAACTGAACAGGTCTCACACTTGTACCCTGCTCTGCCACAGCTGTAGCTAACCTAGCACATTTCAGTGAGCAACTCCAGGCTCATGAAGCGCAGTGCAGGTTTCATGACCTCACCTGGTTGGTTGTCCAATGTCCTAAGAGGGTTTTTAATGAAAGCAGACTGCCCCCATACCCTTCTTCCCCTCTGCACAGTATTTTGCTTGAGGGTCCTGCACAGAACTCTGCTCGAATTAGCAGGCCTAAAAATAATAGAGCTGGAGGAGCTACTCACTTCACATCAAGGACTCTAGCAATGTCCTGAAAGTGCTAAATGCTGTGATCTATGATTTATGTGTGAGAGCTGGCAATGCTGCTACGTGGTGCTATCAGTCATGGTCTCTGTACTTCCCACCACGCCTTCCTGCTGTGACCCTGCTGTCAGGAGAAAGTAACCATGTACATGATCCACATCCAAATACAGCATTTTTTTAATGGTGTATTATATTGATTTTGCAAATATACACTCAATTAGCACAGTCTGCTAATTCTAAAAATATGTTTGTTTAGCTGCCTGTGCACTTGTTGCTATGCATACAATATGACATTGTGCTAGGACTTGGGTGACCTTTGATTTTTGTTTGTAGAGTATAAATCAGGGCCACTGTAGGTTGGTTCCTTATTTTCTGTATGTCAGGACAGCATGGTTGTCCTGATACTAATGTATTGATCTATATTTGGCAGGATTTGCTTCTCTGAGTAGAAGTACATTATCTCTGTTGTCTGAAAAATACCAGCAGGCTTAAGAGATTTCCAGGAGAAAACGTTATGATCTCTTGGGCTTCTCAGTTAACATGGGCTGAAGCCCAGCATTCAGCAGCTCTTGTGTCTAGCCCTTCATTTTTGGTGACTTCTGCTGCAAGTTGTAGGGAACCATTCTGCTTTCCTTGAGGATTTGAAGCGACAAAGTGCCCTGTGGTTTATTAATTTGCAGCAGTAGGGAATTACTCTTTGGAAAAAAACTCTTCAGCTTTTCTTCAGTTTGCATTTTGCCCAGCCAGAGCTGGAATGGGTCTCAATGTGCCCTTTCTGCTATTTTAACAGTTCCTTTCCATTACTGGAAATCATATTCCTATGTAGGTGATTAAACTGCCTAATTTAGCAGGTATAAAGTTGCCAGAAGAATGTGTTCCATAGGCTTCAAGTAGGACTAATGGCCAGATATTTTTTTTTATTATGATTTTAAAAGATATTTTAAAATATCTCACATTGAGAACATGCCTTTTGAATTTCCTTTTAGCAGATTTCTATGCCACAGTCTTAGGATGATTGACCATAACTATAAGACCTAGGATGACCTGACCAGCTTACAACCTGCTTGGCAGCCAAACATTATAGATCAGTTTTGGGGTTTTTTTGAGACAAAAATGAAATGAAATTATATCTATGAGAAGGGAAGAAAGTAAATCTCTTTGGGCTCTGCATTCTCATTTTCAATGCTGTAGCTACCTTTGTTCTTTAAGGACATAAAAGTCAGGCAGCTTGTTATATAATGTAAGCTCTAATGTGTGTATATATAGAGAGAGAAATAAAATATTTTGCCTTTTAACACTTTATAAGCATTGCTTTTCCTGGAGAACAAGCAAATGGTGTTAGTTTCCTTGATGTTCTCTGTTAGCAGCCGATGCTATGTGATCTCAAGAGAGAGTTGCAGAAGGAGTATCAAGGCCTTTTGATTTAACACCTTTCCTTTTATAACAAAAACCAAACAAGTGGAGATGTGTGTGCCTTTTGTCAAACTTCTTCAGAAGAGTGTGGTCAAGTATGTAGGTGGCTTTAAGATTATGCTCCTGGGAAGCAGAAACTGCTTGTGGTGAGACTGCTGGCAGTCAGCCACTCTGCTGCAAGGTCAGTACAGCTGTGGGCCCATTTGGAGGGGAACAGAGAGTCCCTCTGCACCATGCAGATGGGCAAGGGAGCTTGCAAGTGAGAAGACTTTAGGTTAGACATCAAGTCTTGGCTAGTTCCGGTGTGAGGTGAAACAACTGCAGGACAGCTGGGTGTCTGTGCTGCCATGGTCCTTATGGCAGCACCATCTCTCATTCTTTAGCAGGTCCTTCCTTGCAGGTAGATACCTGGTGCTGCAGGCAATGTTCCCTTTATGCAAGGTGCCCAGATTTTCCCTGACCTGGTTGTTGTGACCGTCCTCCCAAACAACTCCTTGACTCAGTCTTGGATAGCTGCTAAATTTGTGTAGCACAAGCTTGGATACCCATGTCTGACAGCATCATGTGCCTGGGTGTTCCTCAGTTGTTAGGGGTTTGGTGGTTGCTGAACTCTGACCACAGCACTTGAAGTGAGCATACAGTTGCAAGCATCCCAAGCATGTGAAAATTGGCATGCCACGTATTGCAGGTACTTTTGTAAGCCCTAAACACCTTGTTTATGTTCTTTCTGTGAATACTGAAGATAAGGAAAAAGGAAAGTCCTAAGATTTGGAGCTGATTAAAAGAGAGAAGTAACTGGGTGTACTCAGCAAACTAATTTCTTGGGATTAATTTTGCACGTAGCCACATTTGAGCTGTTGGCAAAGTGACAGGTCCTATCACAGGCAACAGTTTCTACTCAATTCTTGCCAGGCCATGGGAGTCCTGAGTTACCAGCTGAATGAGAGCAGGAAGGACAGAAGACAATTGTCAACAGCATTTATAGTGTTTAGGTGTTTCCATACTCTTCTGGAGTGACTGCTGTTCTGTGTAATGCTGCAGAGGGGGCATGTTATAAAGAGCATTGTGGAAATTTGTGTGTTTGGGGTTCTTTATTTGCAATTCTAAAATTCTTTAATACTTTCAAAACATAAACAGCTGCACTTGACATTGGATGTTGCCATACATTTTAAAGTAGTTTTTGGAAGGTAACCTGAAGTCACTCAGTGGATGTAGATATTTTGCTGCAGCCCTGAGTGCTGAATCCCATCATGGAAGGGCTCAGTTCATCAAAGTAGAATTAATCTCATCTGTCTCTTAGCTGTCTAAATTTAAAGCATACAGGCCAGAAAGTGCTTTAGTACAGCTATTTCGGGTGCCCTTTTTAGGGTGGGTAAGTCATGCTCAGATGATGTCTGTCACCATTGGCTGCGGGGTATGTGGAGTACTAGTTTTGGATGCTGTGCCTGAGTTCAGCCCTGGAGCAGACCCACAGTCCAGAAGAGCTTGCAGCCTCACGGTGTCATTTAAGACAGTGTTTGTGTGCTCTTGGTTGATACAATTTCTGCTCAGGACAGCACTTGGACACCTCCTTCTCTTCCCCCCAAGCAGGCATGTTTTCCTGGAATGAGGTCTACAGCCCTTACCAGATGTCCCCTTCTGGCTCCAGCTGTGCCAGCTAGGATGTCACTACTCATTGCTGCTTCTCAGGGCTGGTGACGATCCCGCTGGGATCTGACAGCAGGGCAGGCAGCGGGAAGCCAAATCTATCAGTTCATTGTAAACAATTTGCAGTTTTTGGTCTGATCTGTCCTGATGGATTTTACCCAAAGCAGACCCAGCAGTGCTTGCATGAATGCTTCCACCAGCAGACAGAAGGCAGCGACCACTGGACAATAACTTCAGTAGCACGACAGCATTTAAAGAGGATGTCTTTCTGCAGGCTGAATGGAGGGAATGGGGAGTATCAGCCTGGTTTCCATCCACTGGACTGTGCTGTTCTCTAACTCAGGTCTCATCTTAAGACTCAGGTGATGTTAAAACAGAGTTGTCTCTCACCTGTGGATAGGTGACCCTTCTTGTTTTATCAAGATCAGTAAGATGAACCATCAGGGCATGTGTCGTGCTTTGGGGCGGGGTGTAATAGATACCAAGGGGAGCTTCAGGCAGGACTTGGTTCTCTCACATGTATAGTGAGCACACGTAGATAACAAAAAGTTGGTTGTATCAGAGGGATTTCATGAGAACAAACTCCAAGTTTACTATGGGCATTAGCAGATGATTTCTGTGCTTGTACATATTCCTGCAGAGTCATTTTGTTTTCTCAGGCTTTACAGTCACAGATGTGCTGAGGCTATAAATGCTCTAATCTCTCCCCTTCTTAATTCAAAATTTGGACTCTTCCCTGGTCCATTAAACCCCACATTTAACTTTATTTGGAAGAATTTTAGTCATAGGAACAGCGTTGGGGACAGAAATGGTACATTTAGTTCTGCTGAATGGATGTGGTATTAGATTGACAGTACCTGTCAGTGTGTAATTACAGATTAATGGGATGTAGTATGTCATTATGGCAGTTCAGTAGCACAAGTTTCAGAGCTGGGTGCAAGTCCAGGCGTTCATTTCTTGTTAGAGAGGGCTGCTCTGACCTGCCTTGCACAATTTTATCCCTCATCTCTTGTGGCAGACAATAAGGATGTTTACAGTTCAGTTACTCGGCGACCCCAGGAATATGATGCAAGACCAACAGTGTAATTTAAAGGGTGTGAGGAGATGGGGAAGAACTGATACATTATTAGAATCCAACAATATGCTAAGAGGGATGGGATAAAGATGAAAAGCTTAATGTCGTGAAATGAGCAGCCTTTTTACGCAACATATACCAGCAGATGTGAAAGTATTGTTTGCATCCAAAATGAATAGAGTTGCTGACCTTTACTAACCAGACCATGAGGTCATGGGAGGGACCATATTAATGGACTGGAAGAAGAGGGCATTCCATGAATGGCTTGTTGAAGTAACTTTCCCAGTTATTGCCAAGTTGAGCCTTTGTCAGCCAGTACATTCATACTTCATGTTTGGCAGCAGATGCCTTATACAGAGCTGGTTGATTTGAAGATGTTCTCACTGAGGACCACATTGAGACATTTACCTGCCTAAAAAGTATGCCATGAGCAGCCCTCCTTTTGTGTGCATGTGAAAGTAATAGCGTTTGGCAACTGGAATAATTTGTAGTTCAACTCTGGTGCAGTGTCTTGGGGTTTGGTTTGGGTAGAGTTAATTTTCATAAGAAGCTGGAAGGGGACACAAGCTAGGATAGCTGACTTAAACCAGCTAAAGAAGTATTTCCTGCCATATGACATCATGCTGTATATAAGGGTGGGGGGAGCTGGCTAGGAAGGAGTCACTCCCTGGGGACAGGGTGGGCATCAGGCAATTTTAACAAAAAATAACTTCTCAGGGAGCACTGTCAGTCATAGCAGCCAGGAAGGAGTTGCAGTGAGTAGCTGGAAGGTGTGAAACTCTTCTAAAAAGGAAAGAAGTCTGTGACGGCCTCAGATTCGCGTATCTCTGCCGTTTGCTTAGGGCTTGTTTTATAGCAATGGGTGAGAGAAATATTTGTGCATTTGGAGTCTGCAGAACAAAAGTACATTCTTAGACATAATAAATATAGGTGGAAAATATCACAGAACCACTGGTCTGCCTCAAAAGAATGTTAAGATCTTAATAATGCCTTTGTTTCAAAGGACCGAGACACTAATTCACCTCTAGAACTGAGAAAAGTATTTGTCATTAGTACCATACTGCCAGATTTAGTAGTGTGAAAATAACACAGTCATCTGTAATGCAAATGTTGATGCCTGATTAATAGAGAAAATAACACGAGCAATTAATCCACAAGGGAATAGATCGTTATAAATGTAAATTAGATCATCAAAGGATAAGCCACACAGAAATAAACCTACCCCAACACATGATTAATTATTGAAATTCCAGTAAAAAAAGCATCTTTAACAATAGAGTCCTTAGAAGACATGTCATGTGATTCATCAAAATTCTGGATGGGATTATTTTACAATCCCAAAATTCATTAGCTTCATTGTGAATGTATTGGGACGTTTATTCCACCCAGGATAGCGTGCTGTTTTAAGGACAGAGCACAGCCTTAGGACTAAACTGATTCAACTCTGATTTTATGCACGTGCAATTTTTGGCATAGTATGTAGTTTATTTAGGTAAGTCAGGAGATAACTGCTTGCAATTTGTCAGAGAGGAAAATAGTTTTTACATGAATACATGCTAGTAGCTGCATATGATCTTAATCACCCCAAGATATGGTGTTGAAGGAAAGATTTTCTTTCTGGTCTGGACATAGAGTTTTGTCAAAAATTAGTTTCTCTTCTTGCCTCTCAGAAAAATTTTCAGGTGACCTTGGACAGATCATTTTATCTCTCTGTGCATTGTTCTCTACCTTGGGTTAGAATGCTTCAGTTTAATGATGTGTAACATGGAATTATTTAAAAGATCTTCATTTCAAGTAGTGCTAGGAATCTACCCTTGTAAAATCCTCGTTGCTTTTTAAAAGGTCAATTAATGATGTTATTCTTTTCTAACAAAGTACAGCTTAATGCTCTTCAAGTGCTGTTAAATATATAAGCAACTTCATACTTTGAAGATATCCAGTATTTTAGCACTGTTTGTAACATTAAAGGCCAGGATCATAATCTGCATATTTCCTGAGGTTTAATTTTACATCTTGCTATTATTAGAGGCCTACTTAGGAACTTGGCAGTTTTTCCCCTTTCTGTTGAAACCAGACTTAATGTGCTTTACTGCAGTAGTTTAAGTGTTTTGTATGGCATTATGGTGGTGTGCTGAACGCTCTGCAGAACTGGCCTTATGCAACACCTTCCTCCTTATGCAAGGTCGGTTGGCGTCTGAAATGTGTTGCTGGAATGAGTATTTGAGAGAGTGTCAGAGGGAGGAAAGATGAGAAGCATCTCTGAAGCTGGTACTGGCAAGAAGAATTCCTTGTAGTAAGGGTCCAGAAAGAGCTGGACCCTTACTTGTGTACAGGGCAGGTTGACAAGAATATTGAAACCAAGATAGAATCCAAACAACTGTCTCTTGCTATTTGGTTTCTTTGAGGAAGCAAGGTATTTCTAAGTATTACTTTATGATTAAATATTATCCAATAAATGTTGTATTTGTCCTTACATACTCTTCATAATAGAAGCAAGTCACATTACCCCTGTCTAGGTTAGCCTGTTGGTCAGAAAGTTTCTTGGAACACTCCTCTAAGTGTAAGCACATCTTTGTGTTAACTTATATATATGACATCTATGAGAGAGAGCCCCAAGTCCTAGTTCTTTTAGGAAATCATGTGGTCACCACTTTTGAGCTTCAGTTTTCATTTATTTGACACCTTACTTTTCAGTTCAGTTTTGCTATGCAGTTCTTTTCCTGCTTTGAAGGACAGCAAGGTTGAAATATCTGTGAAAGATGGGTCTCCTGGTAGCCTCTTGGCTGTTAACAAACACTGAATTTGACTGGTTCCATACAGAGATTGGCATCTCAACCATGGCTTGAAGTTGTTCTCCAAAAAGTTTGCCTTCATTACGAGCCACAGTCTGTAGGTTTTATTGCTCCTGAATATTATTTTCAGTCCTGGCAGACTTAACTTTTGCAAACAGCACTAGAGTGCTGATGCTTGTGGTGCAAATTCTGTAGCTGAGAAGGCCACCTGATGGTAAATATTTCTGCTTCTTCATACAGTCAAATGACTTTGAGGCATTTCTTACAGGAATTTAGTTGGAATATTGTATGGGGTACCTTTGTGCTTTTGAGGCTCCAACTGCTACATTTAAATGCTGTAGAACATGTACAGAAAACCCAGGAAATGAGAAACAAATACCTGCCAGGAAAAAACACTTTTGCATCTTTATGCTGTCATTATGTCTTAAAACCCAACCCTTCTGGCCTGTGCACAGCACTCCTGTGTAGGAAAAAACTTGGCTTTGACTAACCTTTCATTTTGTGCTCCCGAGCATTTGGTGGTACCAGCAAGTCACTTCTATTACTGTAAATATCCAAATTTAAATAGCAACCTTTTTAGCCTTTAACAGAGAGCATCCCTTTTGGTATTCTTCTGTCAGGGGAAGGATGAGTGCTGCACCTTATCCAAAGGAGTGGGAAAGATAAACAGAAACGGTAGAAGGTGTATTTTCCTGAGCTCCCTTGGGGCTGTAGAGAAAGCCTGGAGTGAGAAGGGCAGCTGAGGAGAAATGTGTATTGGTGAATGGTATTAGACAGAGAGAGATATATTAATGTAAGATATATATAAAGGGCTGTTAAATGAGGGACCAGACTGTGATCCCAGTTTATCCCAGTGATATGAGCAAGGTGGCACTCAGTAGGTTCTCTTGGCTCCTCATAACTTTCAAAGTGTCTGCCTGTCTTTTCCCTGTCATGTAAAATGGAACCCTGGGACTTTTAGAAAATGCACTGGTGAATGAGACAGGAAATGAGAGAAAAATATTCTTATTCTGGCTTTCATTTCCCAGATCTTCAGTGATTTGTTAAGTAATTATTTGGAGGTCAGATATAGCTGTAGTTTGTTAATGTGTTGCGCTCCTGTAGAGTATGTTGTTCAACTTATCTTGTCTGCATCTTTAGAACCACACTTGGTGTGACAATATTTTGTGTTCGCAGTGACGAAGAAAAGGATTTTAATTTTTCAGCACCCTCTGTGCAGAATGAAACTTACACTTTGTATATATCTGTATTTTTTCATAGGAATGTGAAGCAGTTGCTGTATAAAACAAACACCTGGAGGCAAGCTAATTCCTAGAAATCATTTTAATTATGGGGAAGAGGAGAAAAGGAAGAAGAAGCAATTTTTTGGTGTTCCTATTATGGATTAGTTGGATTTAGTCTGGAGAACCAGCAACTGGTACTTTTGGTGTTCCTCATCAGATTCCTCGTCCTCTTCCCTGTTATCTGATGCTTCCTCAGTCTGGGGACTCCACCAGTGTTTGTCATCTTGTCAGGCCACAGAGCCATGGGGCTGACACTCTTTTTAGCTTTGTGCTCAGCATATGTGCAATGCAAAATGGCCATGTGTTCCTAGGGAGCAAAGTCCGAATGAGAAGTTACCAGTGAGGTGTAAGAAGTTGTGTTGCAATGCAAGTAATAGTTGTTTTTTAAACTTCATCCTCAGCTGACATGTAGCCCTCTAAAAACTGAGGCCTGGGTTCATTCATCATTGTTTTCTCAAGTCACTCAGGAGGCCTGTTGCAGATCTGTATGTACATTGTATGCTGTCATCATCCTTGTAGGAGGGTGGTGGGCATACCAGTATCACATGTGGATTTGAGCTGCAAAGGGTTGTGTCTTGTGATCTGGTTATAAATGCTCTGGAGATTAGTGAGGGAGTTTGATAAACACCTTCACCTTAGCATGGGGATCCCCACATGGCCAGTATCTCATTTGATGTATATATTTTTGACTAGCTTTACATGATCCTGACAAGCAGCCTTTCTGTTTCCTTGCAATATGAATTACAGCCAGGTGAGGTCTCAGCTTTTCATTGTCTTCTCTGTCCCTCATACAAGGTAGGTGTTTTTCAAGAGGATGTTAGGAACCTTCCAGGCAGAGTTATCTACACAGGATAGAAGCATTAATGAAAGTAATTCCCTATCAAAATTCATTAACTTCAATGAACTGTCCTCAGTGTCTGTATAGATAAGACCTCATTAGCCTCCAGATTACTCAGTAAGTGATTCCCAGGCCAACATTAACAAATATTCCTCTTTCAGTGACTTGCTGGATGTTACATATGGCTTACCAATGCCCCAGGCTCTCCTATACTCCCTGGAGACCTCCGGTTCCCCAGGCACTCTCTGGTTGCTATAAGGCAATGAATGTGCCAGCCGTGCTGTATAGCCTTCAGGCCTTGACATACCTCTGTACTCCTCCCCATACCCTGAAGGTTTACCCTGAAGGGGGTTTGTAACCCCATTTTCAAGTTAGGGGAGACTTTGGCTAACCTTCTTTCTCCTGTCTTTTGCTTATGCCATCTGCTTGTGTACCTGCTGGAGAAGGTGCTGACTCTGAGTGTACGTGCTCGTGAGGGTAGTGAGCTCTCACTACAGTGGGAATCTCACCCTGTCCAGTACTATGCCCATATTAGTAGTAGTCATGCAGTCATGAAGCTCACCATGCTGGTGGGCAATGTGGGAAATACTTTGTTGATTTCTAATCCAGTTAAGCTCATTCAGTGTAAGGACAGCTGTTTCAAAGCAGTATGTGTCAACCCTCTCAGTTTCACTCGACTGGCGTCACAGCGTTCTGGAAATCAGCGTGGTGCTGTCCAGGGAGCGTTCTGCTCAACTTTTAATAGCTTGGGGATGAGGTGCCGTGCAATTCAGCGGGTAATTGGCCTGTGTGTAACCCAGAGTGTTTCTACAGGAGTATGGAGGTGAACAGCAGTTTGTACTAATTAAATAATTGCCTCCATTAAGCTAAACATAATTAATGCAACTTAGATAACAGAGAAAGGTAAGTTGGTAATTTAACTGTTGTGGGTTTGGGGCAGAGTTCTCAGTGATTTACTTTGTGGCAAAGAAGAAAGCATTGGGAAAGATTGCTACAGAGCTACTTGAATGAAAAGGGATCACCTTGCAGTATGCATGGCTGCATATTAGACTTGTGCTGAAAGCTTTTTGTATTTCTGCAAGGTTGTATGGCAGATTAGAGTTAAAGCTGGGAAGATGTATGGTGTGGCCTTATTTTTTTTTTTTGTCTCAAGAAGCTTCCAAGGCTTTGAAAACTTGAAAGAGCTCATAAGGTTGTGTCATTGCCCAAAGCACCCCATCAGTCTGCAGCCTCTCACTTACACCCTCACCCCCTCTACAAGCTTTAAGAACCTGGGGTCAAGGCCATCTCTGATTCAGAGCAAATTCAGTTCCGGGTTCCACAGAGCTTGGCTCCAAGCTTGAGCACAGGCTGCTTCACAAGTAGAGGAGAGCTGGGAACTCAGGGCAATAGTAAGGCAGGCAGGGCAGTGCCCTTACCACCAATATGGCAAGTCCCACTGAACCTGAAAAAGAGGAACAGGCAAGTCCAGGGATGTAAGGAGGGCTTGCTAAGAGTGCAGTGACCCAGTGAATAGAGGTGAGGCAGGTCAAAGATCAAGCTAGGGTGTTGCGATAAGGGTCAGCAAGGTTGAGGAGCAGGCAGAAGTGTCTGTGAACTCAGGCAAGGCCCAAGGGCTTGGGCTTAATTGCAGCTCTGTAGCAAAGGGGTGAGGGCCCCGCTGGAGGTGTCTTGCAGAGCTTTCTCGCACGTAGCTGTTTCACAGCAGTCTAATCTCAGTTTATGGTTATGTCCTTCCAGGGCTGGGCTTGGGCACAGGCAGCCAGGCCCTCAGGAGAGATGGCAGAGGTTACAGAGCGTCTTCTGCACCCAAGTTAAATAAAAATCCCCTCAAACTTTCACACACGTTAAAAAAAGAGCTGCAGCCTTTTCAAGCTAACGTTGCCAGGGGCATTCTCTGGGACTGAAGTAACCATATTCATGGCTCTGCTTGTCCTCCTCACACATCTCAGCTTGAATCTGTTTTATACTCCCAAAATGAGTATCATGTCACTTACTGGGGCTTTGGTGCTTCTTGTCAGGGGTTGGTTTTTTTCCTATTTGTTTTTTTTACACCTGAAATTCCAGCCTGGAGCTAGAAAAAAAAACAACTATGAAAGCCAGTCAAATGACAAAACCCTATTTATTTTAATTTACCTCAGTGTTTGTGTGTTGTGTATCGCCATAGCAAAGAATGTGTTCATCTCTGGTGTATTACTGTGATTCCAGTGGAAAATGTGCATTCAACCATAGCTTGAAATTCTCAGTGTTTTAAATGCTTGTATCTAGTCCCAGAACAAAGAAAGCCCAACTGAAGCAGGCGTAGCAGGAGTGGCAGGGGCAGGATGAAATCTTTATCACCAATCTCCCTGAGCAGAGGCCCGCCAGAAGGGTGTCCCCTAGGCACAAGCAGAAGGCATCACCACTCCTTCATCTCACAGTGCCTTTTATCTGAGAAATTCCCTGAAAGCTCCTGTTGCCAGCAGCAGTGCTGGGTATTGTGGGACTGCTGCTCAGTGAATCCCTGGTAATCTTGTCCTTGCCACTGCTCCTGTTGGGGATGAATCGCAGTGGTTCGATTGACAGTGGAAGTTGGAGAGGAGGGCTTATTCCCTCCCTGTTCTCACCTTTGTGTCTGTGCCTGCTCTCAGAGGTCTCCCATCATGTGCCAGAGTGCAGGATTTACCTGCCTTGGCTTGTTATTTTAAACGTCTTCAAAGTACCAGCTAAGATAAAAAAACCTCCTCAAATGTTCTTTAGATGATGACTTACTCTTTGTAAGCAAAAGCAGAAGATTGAATTGTCTTGACATTTTATAATCTTTCTCTTCTTGCATGTTGAAGCTAAAATGTATTGCAAAAGGCCCCTGTCATTTTCCTGAAGTCTGCTGGGTCTCTGTGGACAGCAGTAATATCCTTGCTTCCTTGCAGTCTTATTTCCGTGCCTGGTCCTGCAACCTTTGGGAGCTTGATGTAAGGTTTTGTTTTTCTCAGGGCTGTGCTGCCTTCTCAACAGTTTAGGGATACCTGGGACAAAATTATATCTGATGAGCAAATATGAAAAGATCAAATATACCTTTAGTCTCCAGAATACCTCGGCTACATGAGTTGCTTGAGGTTGGAGCTGGGTGACTTCTTGTCAGTCAATACTATCCTGTTCTCCATGGTACTGCATCTCTGTTCAAGCTCCTGGAATGTATTATTTGTGTAATGAGTTCTCCAGCCTCGGCTCTAATCTTATTTGTTTATGAACAGTCCATATACAGCATTGACACAAATAATTTCTATGCCAAGCTAATATGCAGTGCAAGGGAAAACGTGTTAGATGTCTGTGTTGGATTTGGGAGCCTGTGAAGCTCATCAGTCCTGCTTTTTCTTATCAAATAGTAGACTGCAGCATTCTGGTACCATGCAGCCCATCAGGAGAAAATGTATTTCTGTCAAGGGAAAGAAAGAAAATTCAGTCCCTTTCTCTTTCTGCTCTGGTGCTTCAGGAGATGGAGAGAAGAGAAATGTGATCCCTGAGGATCTCCAGAGAAGAGAATATATAGAGAAGGTGAAAATCAGCTACAGGATGCCTTACCCTGAGGAATTCCAGATTCAATTGACTTTTGATACCTCAGGCTTTAAGCTGTCTTTTGGTAGTAGGCATTGTAGATGATGCTGTCTTCGGGCAGCAGACGGCAGCGTGTAGGCCCTTCTGAGAACACAGGGTTGTCAATAGGAGGTCAGGTTCTTAGACATAAGTGACTTTTTTGATAGTTGCTTTTTTAACGGAAATGTCAGAATTAATGATTCCTTGGTGATGGTAGAAGTGTTTTGTCGATCTTTCTCCCTCTAAAATGAAAGCAATCCAGTTAGTAATGCTGAAAGGAAATGTTTCACGAAGAACTGGAAAATATGGCCATTCTGAGTCCTGGTGAAAAACAGAGCCTTCAGTATGCCAGCATTTTGTTTTAAAATTGTTTTCTGAAAAGCCTTCTCTTGATAAGGAGTCCCACACATCGGGAAGACAGCCTTATCTGACTGTTGTGCTAGATGCATCTGTGTGAGAGTCTGGTGGTACTTCTTGCTTAAAAACACAGACCCAGTTGAGAGCTGCTGCAAAATGCTGCTGGTTAGAGCTTCTCTCCAGCTGCAAGGGCAAGGACTGTGGCTCATGTTGCTGGTGTTCATATATTTCATAATCCAGATTTGGAGTGTTCCCCATTCCTTTCAGTTGCCTGGCTCTCCCTGTCATCTGGCTGAGATCTGCTCTTAATCCTGAATTTTGACCAAGGCTGAGCTGTGGCTACCAGGGCAGGGAGGCCTTTAACAAGAGAGATTTTTCCATCCCAGGAGACAGTGTGCCTTGTTAGTTGCCTATAGGGCATGATGGAAATGTCATTCATTTAATCTGATCTGTTTAACCTTGGCTGTACTGCCACTGCCCTTCAGATTTCTGGTTTCCATTTCTGATACTTTTTTCTTCCTCCTGGAAAGTGATCTTGCTTCATCAGTTGGAGTGGCTGCTGAAGAGCAATGAATTCTGCTTTTGTATCAGGCTTCTAAAGAAATTATGATTCTAAGATGATTGGATGTGTTTCAGTGTCAGCACTGGGCATGCATTTTTAAGAATGCTATTGAGACTTCTGTACAAAAAAAAAAAAATCTGCTAAGCATGTTCCTAGGATGTTATTTTGTCATATTAAAGAAAGTATTGAGTGCAGCAGTATTAAACAAAACTTTTGAATTAATTTATCAAAACATTTTCAGTGCCAGACAGAATTTAAGCAACTACCACGCAAAGGAAGGGGGCTGAAATATTTTTCTGACAACTTAGGTCTTTTTTTGGTTTAACTGGGGGTAGTTAGGCTGAATACATAATCATAAGCTCAGAGGCTTAATTTGTGTTGAAGGAAACTTCTGTAGCAGGAGTTTGAAAAGTCACAGTATGATTGATGTCAAGGAAGGCTGAAGTTGCAAGGCTCTGAGCTTGTTATCTGCAATAATATGAGTTAACCTCAGTGAACAATCAGCAGCCGTACTAATGGGATAGCAGAGCGTCCAGATTTAAAACAATGTAGATGATGACAGCAAAGAGATCTTGAGGGCTTTTTGCCCTTTGAAAGTGAAATGAAAAATTTTAAATAACAACTTTGTGGTTAATATTTTGATGGGGCCAGTATAGTTTTAAAAATTTTCAACAAAATGGGTACTTATTAGTCTGATTTTCTGACAGACATAAAAAAATCATAAAACAACAGATTAAAAAGCCATGAAAAAGAAAGATGCCATTTTAGTAATATTGCCCATGAATGTTTCATTAAGTGGGCAGTCCAGTCAGTTGGATATTTGTGTGTAGATCTCTGTGCTAAAATGCAAAAGGATTTGCAGCAGAGGAGCTAAAGTTGAGCTGGTCTCTTAAGACTTACAAGTCAAGAAAATTCTGTCTCTAAAAATGTAAGTCAAGCCAGATCAAGTGGTATATAAGATGCGGAAACACTTTCTTGGGCTGGAAACAAGACTTTGGACAGGTACATTGTAGAAACAATTCCTCCAAGTCTAATTTTACTTAGTTTGTGTTGGTTTTGCTGGTTTTGCCATTTGAAACTGGAATTCTGTTTGTTTTAACAAGCTGGAAATGAATATAAAGGCATTGAGGTACTTCTTAATATGTAGAGTTCTCCCAAGAGATCCTCCTGTTTGTGACTCACTTCTATAAAATCCTCTCTTGAGATCTGCTGGGAAAAACAGTTTGGATGCTTTTTTCCAGTTGTGAATAATCTGTTCCTGCACTATGGATGCACTTTGGGTTGAAGACATGGGAAAGGGGGATTTTTATATCTTGCCTGGCACTTCAACATCTGTGCCTAATGTAGTAATGCTGTTTTAAGCAGCAGAAATGTCCAAGAGTGGGTAAAGACATCAGTGCAATCAGTGGTTCATAGTCTCCTTTCTCTTATAAGATTACTTCTTACTTGAAAGATCTTCTCATGCAGTACTTGAATTGTTAAATTCATGCAGTAGGTTTTCTTTTTCCTTCTCAGTACTTGGCTTGAACTGAGAGTGTGCTTAAATGGGAAGGAATAGACTTATTTCTTCTGTCTGTCTAATCTAATGCATCTGTCTCATTTATTCAGTAATTAGAACATGAGCATTTTTTTTTTTAACTCATGAAGTATAAGACAGGAGTGTTGAACATCCATGTTTATTCTTGTGGAGTGTGTCTGGTTGAATAAAACACATCCTCCGGTGCCATCGTCTTCACTTGAAACGGGTGTTTGAAGTTCCCTTTGAACTGAAGGCAAGGACAGCCTACTGGGAAAATAAGCGTCAAAGGCCTTGGAGGCCTTTTGAAAGAGTTAAATCACTCTCTCATCTCACTGGTTTCAGTCAGGCTATTAGGTCTTTAAGCATCTTGTCTTTGAGGATTAGTCTGAAGTCTTAATTGTCCATTTCTGATGGTTTATGTCACTACAAGTCCACTAACCCTGCCTTAAACAAGAACTACAGCAGTCATTGCATTGGCAATGTTATTACTATCCTAACACTGCACTTGAAAGCTTTCCTTTCAAAGCCTTTCAGCCAGTCCATAATTGGGGTGATGCAGGGTGTGAGGAGTATGGGCAAAGCTAAGCAGAGCCACAGGACTTGATAAATCACTTGTTCTCAAGTTCTGTGGTTTCCTGGAGGAAGGGAAGTGTCACCAAGCTACCTTTTTAGTAAACTCTGCTGGTAGCATGCTGGCAGAAGGTTGATTCCCAGGCGGTTTGCATTAGAACAGGATCTAACATCTGCACTTGCCAAGTACCCTGTGGGCTCTGAGAAGACTGTGTAGTTTAGAAGTGGTATGTGTTTGTATGTAAATCTTACTGTGACAGAAGTGAAGGGCTGCAAAGATAAAGAAGGGATTGGAGCATCTCTCAGATGAGGAATAGCTAAGAGATAGGGGACTATACTACCTTGAGAAGAGAAGGCTCACAGGGCATCTTATCAATGTATATAAATACCTGAAGGTGTGAAGAAGATTGGGGGCTCTTTTGCCCAGTGACTGGACAAGAGGCAGTGAGCACAAACTGAAATGCAGGAGGTTCTATCTGAACATCAGGAAGCACTTTTTTGTTATGAGAGTAGCTGAGCCCTGGCACAGGTTACTCAGAGAGGCTGTGGAGTCTCCATTCTTGGAGATCTTTAAAAGTTGTTTGAACGTGGTCCCGGGCAACTGGCTCTAGCTGGTCAGGCTTCAACAGGGTGGTTGGACCAGATGACCTCCAGAGATCTCTTCCAACCTCAACTGGTCTCTGAATCAGTGAAGCAAAGTTTTAATACTGAGCATCATGTGGGCAATGACCCGACCTGGAATGGATGTTTAATTTTCCTGCTGTCTTGCCTCCTTCAGTGCTATGTGCTGTCATCTCATTCTTTTGTACAGTATGGTCCCACTAATGACACATTTTGCTCTTCTATCAATTAAAAAATGTAGGCATGTGATTTTGGGGATATCTCAGCTTTTATTTAAAAATGTAACAAAAAGATTAGTCTTTGGTTGTAGAGAAAAAGATAAGAGGGATAACTATTGATAAAGCCAAAATATTAGATAATACAGATTCTGATGCCTCAGTGTTTTACAAAACCATTTGGATTTTAGGAAGCCGATTTTTAATTTTTCTTTAAATTTGCAAGGCAATACTATTTTTTTTGTATTTTCTACTCTTCAACAAATCAACCTGCTGCTGCCCCCCCCCCCAAAAAAAAAACCAAACCCAAACCCAACAAAACCAAACCAAAACCAAACCCCAAACAAACAAGGGGAAAGAAAGAGAAACTTAGACTGCATAGTCTGGATGTGGAGAATTTATGTATGCATCTTTTTTGAGTCTCAAATCCATGAAGTACTCATATCTGATCTAGTGTTTTAATGCAATTCAGATTATGCAGAGGAGCTGATAATTCTACCCTGTTCTAATTAAGTGTTTGAACATGGGCCTAAGTGGAAACTTACTGTGTGGGATGTTCAGAAGTGCTCGTGGGAGAAAGGACCTTAAGTCCCATTAAGAGTGAAGAGCTTGATCCTACCAGCTTGAGAATGTGATGTCTTCCGCATGCTCTGCTCCCACTGCTGTTGGTGGGTGTTGTCATTCTGATGATTTCATGAGTCATGCTACAGGTTTCATGCAGCACACCTTTATGGTCACACTAATGCGAAGTTTTATACCTTACCAGGTTTTTCTCTATTAGGTTTCAAGCCAGTGGTTTTAGTCCAGTTAATGTGGGTGTCTCTTTTGTCCTTGCCAAAAAACACAGAGAGAATGTTGTTTTCCTTGTATTTTGCAAAAAACGTGTGGCTTCTGACACACAGGCTTCTGTTTTGTAGGTCCTTGGTTTGCTGGTTGCAGAGAGGCCACCTTGTCAACTGGGATCACATCAGGTGCTCTGAGCTCCCATTCCTGCATCAGGTATGTGAATGGCTGTGATCAATTTGTTGACCTAAAAGAAAGTTCTGAGTGGATAATTGCATTTGAACTTAAGGCCTCGGTGAGTGGCTTTCTAAAGCGTAGAAAAGACAATTTGCAGATGCCATTATCATTAATATAATGGATCAGGCTGTAAACAGAGATGTTGCTTGCTGCTGATGTGGATTGTGCCTCCTTGTTTCCCTCGGAGTGGGATGGCCTGGTGAGGCATTGTGCTGAGCCCTTTGGGTGAGGAGCTGAAGTGGGCATTGAATTATTACCCAAGGATCATCTTTTTTTCTTAGTATTACTGGCAAACTAATCTAACTTCAAGTGATGTGGGTGCTGTTTACCGGATTAGAGAAAGCAAGTCTGCTCTTTCTAAGTCAGATAGGCTTTTTTTTTTCCATTTCTGACGAAGACTGGAATATTATCAGTCTTCAGTGTTTAAGAAAAAAATAACAAAGATAAAAGCAAATCCTGTCTACCAAAGCCACATGTGAAATCTGTAAATCTTCATTCTTTCCCCCTTGAACCTGTGTCTTTTGTGCAAGTTCTGTGTATTTTGAACAGGGGAGAAAAATCAGCCCAGTCCTTCCAGTCATGTTGTAAAAATGGTGGAGGTGTTGACGAACAGTCTGTGGTAAGGCAAGGACAGATAAACAGATTAAAAAAGAGGTGCTGCAGCATCCTGCACAGTTGTAAGTGTACAGTTGATCACCCAGCAACAAATGACTGAGACACCAAGATCACAGCCCCTGAACCGGGGATAAAAGATGACATTGGAGTTTATGTTCAGTCCCCTCTAAAGCTCTTTCAGGAAAGATATTTCTGAATCTTCTGGAAGAATAAAGCTACCAGTAAAGCACTATAATAACTTGCAAGTGGCTGGATCTGAATTGGTGAAACACTTAAAGTGCTTCCTAGTTTTGGTCTTCTTTAAACAGTTACAGGGGACATAGTGACCAGCCCCAAACTCCAGTTAAAAGTCAGATTTCATCAGAAATCTGGAAAGAAAAATAATTCCTGGTTTGCGATTGCAACAGAAATCCCTGTGGTGGCAAATGGCAAGCACTCGCTGTTGAGGAGCTACTGGAGACGTTCAGAAAAGCAATCACCCCTGCCTGGTGTGCCTTTTAATGGGGAGTTGCAGGTGATTATCTAAATCTGTGTAGGGCTGTGGACTTCAGCACATGCAAACAGAGGATTTGACCAAGGTCTGTGGTGTGAAGCGGAATTGAAGTTGGGCATCTGAAATTGCTTTGTATTAACTTTTGACTCCTATATTTGTTTACTCTCAAATGCTGGTGTCTGTCAGGAATCTTTTGTTGCTTTACTTCCAGTGACCCTTCTCCTTCAGCTTCTATCTCCCTGGTTCTTTGCAGGAAAAGGTTATTTTGCTTTTATATGTATCTATGATTTCCATGTTAGTTAGAACTGGAATTAAGATCTGTGCTAGACAGTTAACGTTACTCTGGGTCAGTTGAATGTAATCAATCAAAGCTCAGTGTTCTGTGTTGTCTGTGAAGACTAAAATATCTGTTGTTGCTACAGGCCCCTCAGAAGGGCTCTTCTGTCCATGTAGACAGGGCAGGTTACTTGGGTAGTGTTGTAATCGGACTAAGGGGTTGTTTTGTTTTCTAAGTCGTAGAAAACCTTGAGCAACTTTGGTTTCAGCCTCAAACTGAACTATAGGTTTAGGCCAAGGAGATGCAGCGAACACAGACTTTCCGCAGCTGGACTGACCCAATTTTCTGTATTGCTAGTGACAATTTTGTACATTTTGTGTGATTGTATATTTAACTCAAGCAGAGCTTCCAATAGGCAGGGATCAGAGAAGAGTAGGAGGCTTCTTCGTTTGCTTTGTTACTGTAAATATTCACACGGTATCTGTATAATTTAGAGGATACAACTCTTAGGACCGTGTTTATTCCCTCACTCTTACAGCATTGTGCACAGGACTGCTGTATAAATTGTGCAGAAAAAACTCCCAAACAAAATCTATTTCTCTTTACAGACCAAGGACAAACACTATTTTCTGTGGTGTGAGGGCTTCTAGCAAAACACAGTGAATGAGTGCTGGGGGCATCTGATTGGGCAGATAGTGAATGCATTTGATTATGGATACAGTAAGTGTTTGTACTTTAAATAACATGAAAGAAACATTTCCTGGGTAGTATTTCACCATTGAAATCAGACAGTATGAATTGTCATCTCAAGTACAGCATCACTGAGGGCCAAAAAAGGAGGGAAATGTCTGCCTGTGTCTGTGCAATACTTACAGACAGACAAGGACTCTAGACCAGATGCTGTCAGGTTGTAGACTCAGAGGGATTTAAAATGATCTTTGTGCCATGAAAAGGTGTTTTGCCCATGTGCTTGATGGTAGGAGTGGAGTTGTGGAGGGGAGAACGATTCGCTTTCCCCACCAGTTTTTGTTTTTCTTTAGCTCTTCCTGCCTCTTGCCTTGCTACTGACAGGGAGACTGGTTTGCCATGCTAAACACCTTGGGGCTGACAGGCTGGAGAAAACCTACAGGCTCCTTTGACAGCTGTAATCAATAACAAGCGAGAAATCTCACTTTGAGAAGACCTTTTCCAACTATAAATGGCAACAAAAGTCACAAAGGTGAAACCCCAATTTTGGATCGAACTTTGAAAGCTGAGGACCAGGAATCTGATCCCAGGGAAAAGATTTGCAAAACAAGAGTGTGTCTGCTCATCTCAAAGAAAGAACCACACTGTGCAAGAGAGTCCTCAGGAATTCCTTCCTCAGACAGCTCATAAGCTGGAGCTTTGCTTAATGTTTCCCTGTACTCTCAGGGCAGAACCAGAGCTTGCTGCAAGAGCTTTCATTATCATATGGCAATCCTCTCTGAAGGGCTGCTCACGCTCACCTTCGGAGAAACGTTGAATTTCTTTAACTGAGAGATGAGGAAACTTCATTAGTAACATCTAGGCAGAAGGAGGGATCAGAATTAGGTCTTTAACCTGACAGGTCTACTTTATTTTTAAAAAACAAGTAAATAAGAAAAAAAAAAGTTGTTTCTTTCCAAATAGATTTAATACCACACTGAAATGGGAATAACAGCTTTTAATTATGATTAGAGATAGGCAGAAATTCCCAGAGTGCCTGGTTAATCAGAACCAGAGGCTGAGTATGGTATTTTTCATGTTTTATTATAATGACAATGGCAAGTCATTTGGAAAGCATAATAGGAAAAGTTAAGTCTAAGTGATATGTTCTTGTTATGTGATTTTTGAGTAACTCTTAGTACGAGCTCCTACTGTCATCTTTGTTTTGCAGGAAGCAATGCAAGTGAATAAATACAGCTGTATCCTGTATTGCTGGTTTACTCTCAGCTTAGCTGCTTATTTGATTGATAGGGAGTTTTTATTCCCTTTATGTTCTGGGTGCAGCTAAGGAATTTGGTGGTAATAAAAATACAGAGCTCTTGCAACAAGCTTTGCACTGATAGATCTCAATGTTTCATGAAGTATGACTTAACCTCACATTGCAGATATCTAACAGAGAAACAAGCTTGCCCCCGTGGTCACTTGGCTGGCAGGAGAACAGGGATGAAGATCCCTGCCCTGGGGTCTCAGCATGGGGCTGCCTCTGTCCGACTGCGAAGCCTCTGCTTTGGTTTGTTAATAGAACTGTCAGTGGTGTCACTGCTCCTGAGGATGGGGGAAAGGTTTTAGCTTTTGGTATCTTTTTGTCAGCACTAAATTAATTTTAAAGAAGAGATACAAAAATAGCACATCCTTTTGTATTAGCTATCATAGGTCCTCTGGAAGCATCTTTGCCAAATGCGTAAAAGAATGCAATTAATGGCTACCCGAGAGGTTTATTCTATTATCTTGACTAGCTTATTTCTAAAGTAGTTTGACATTTTATTTGTCTGACTTGTCTGTTGTTGTAGGGAGATATTGTTTTATTACCCTTGAGAAGGCTGAAATGTTAAGCAGGAAATACGGGAGCTCCTTTCATTAAATTTTTACTATGAAATGTGAACTCTCAGACTGGAGTGTCAGCTCCGCAGTGAAGTGAAATCTGGGCTTGTGGTTGGACAAAGTGGTGCTCAGGAGATTTAGATTTGATTACAAACAGTATCCCAGACCCTCTGTGGTAAGCTGCTTATACCTCAATCCTACCAAGCAGTTTTAAGCCCTACCCACCCTACCTCTCAAATGTGAAATTCAGGTTGAGGTTTGTCTTCCTCTGGCACTGCCCACATCCCAGCGTTTGCAGTCAGCTTGTAGGGGCACTTCAGGAAAGGAGTGCACCTGAGTGAAGTTGGGTTCCTGCTCCTAGAGCAGACTTATCTGTGAACAGAAGGACAGATGTAATTTAAAATACCCACTGGTGTTGCTGCTGGATGTGTACTGTGAGTAATGTGACCTGTAATGGTAACTATAATATGTTAACAAGGAATCCATTTACCTGGAGGAGTAAGGGCCATTTTACATGGTTGCCTTTTAAACTGAAGCTGTTTCTTCGTCATCTGATCCAGGCATGTTTGACATCAGTTGCAGTCTCTTAAATTTAATGGCTTTGGGGTGTTTTTGTAAAGATATTCTGGTGTCTAGTCCTCCCTGCAATGATTTCCCAGTTCCACCTTCATTCATGCACTCTCACTTGCCATTTGGGAACACAAGTTAAATATTTGATTTGATTATGATCTTTGGGAGGCACTTTAAAAGGAAAGGTTTTTGAGTAGCTAGGAGAAAGCTCAGAGAGTCAGATCAGAAGCCAAGCAAAGCAATGAGAATGGATTTGCAGTTTTCTGTGTGTGAGCATGCTATTTTACTTTGCCATTTTGAGTCAAAGGAGATGAAAAGCTTCTGATTAATAGAAGAGTGAATGAAGAGATGGGCTTTTGGAGTCTCGTAGATCTTGGGTTTGGCACCCAAAAATCCATCCCTTTATGAAGGAGCTTTCTTCATATTAGAGAAAACTGTAAGGTAAATGAAACGAGCAAATAGAGCAGACATATATTATTAAGTATGTTTTGTGTAAATGAATATCCACAGTTCTAAAAGGAGTCTAAAACTGAGCTCTGCAAAAATAAATTGCTTCATCTTAATAATGTGCAACTTCCAAGAAAGTCTCTGCTTTTTGAGGAGAAAAAGTGGGAAAGTTTAGACCTTTCTGAAGTGAAGATAATTGTGCTCTTGCTTATTTTAATTACATTGTATTAAGTAGGTCATTCACATGCTTAAAACTGTGGAATATTTAGGAAACCTTGGGAATCTGGCACAAGTGCAGAACCAGGGGACCTTGGTTTCCGGTCTCCTTTTCCAGATCATTCCCTGCATTGCATGTTAGCAAGGACTGCTTACAGTCTGGGAGAGCATCTGCTTTATTTGGTTTTTTAATCGCGACTGGTGTTAGCGCTTCTTTTCTGGGTCAACTGATTTCATTACAAACATGTTTGTTGCAGTCAAGCTGTCTTGTAGCAGCAGTGATAAAAAGATAAAATCAAGCTTCTGGAAGCAGTGGTGACAAGATTGGCTCCAGGCAGATAGACACTGAAAACAGGAACAACTTCCTATGGTCAGAGATGGTACTGAATATTTGCTTTCTGATTTAGGGTGTGTTTTACAGCTCTAGAGGAATGAGGCAAAAATTACCAGCTCAGTTATTTCCCAATCCCTTAAATGGGTGGCTCTGTCTTCCAGATGCTTAGGATGCTGTGTGTCCCTTGGGTACTGAAAAAGTCTGGCCTTCGGTGTCATCTCAGGAGCAGCAGAGCTCCAGGCACATTTATAAACTTTTCTTCCCCTCTTCAGCTCTCTAAGTGGTAAATCAGAGCTGCTCTGGCTCTTTTAAAAATACTTGTCTACAAAGATACAAAGTAGAGACTACTAAAAGGAGGACTTCTGTCTGAGCTGGCTTTGCCCTATTTCACTAGTGGTCTTTAAACTCCTTGAGGAGCCCCAGGAAATATGGTTATGCAGCTGATGCTAATGGGTGTAGTACATCTGGGTTTCTAGCATATCTGAGGTGGGTTTTCAGGCATGGCCTGCCTTACCAGAGGCAGCTAAGTGGGAGTACAGAACACAGAACAGGTCATGGTGGAAACAAGTCATGTGAAGGTGGTTAGTAGTATAAATAATCTGTTCTCTCTTCACTGTGATGACCAGTCTGCACCCTTTGTAAAAGCAAACACCAGTTATTGGCAGCTTGAACTTCTCAATAGTGTTCAAAGTAATAAGGCTTTAAAAGCATGGGTTAAGATGTTTTCCTTCTGTTACAGTAGCAGGTAAGCTTTTTCCCACCTTGGTTTGTCCAGGACTTGATCAGGCAGAGAGGATGGAGCAAGGTAGTAGAGGGAGCAAGGTAGTAA
>VZTU01001907.1:27227-66736 GCA_013400835.1 Zapornia atra | reverse complement strand
CTTTTCACTGAATCACTTCAAACACCCCCGGGTCACTGTGCAGATCTACTGTGATGTCTCACTACCCTAGGCTCAGGTCACCTTAGCAGAGAGCCAGCTGATTTCAGCATCCAGCAAGATGCAAGGCTGAACAGTAGAATACTTCATATTGCACTTCGTCTTCACATAAATGAACACTGAGGACTGTCGTGCTAAGCACGGCATATGAAGGTACAAACACATAGTGTATCAGCAGATGCTTTTGAGTATCTGTGTATGTATTAGAACAGGGGAAAGACGTTTTAAGATTCTCAGAAAAACATTCCCTACGGATGGATGAGCATTAAAATGGGTTGTAAAGCCCTGCCTTCATTTGTTCCATACATCCAGCATGTTTCCTATAGACTTCAGCTTACTTTGCCTCACCTGTTTCGAACACACCTGTATTTTTACTTACAGAAGTATTCAATCAATGAGTGGATGTCACATACTTTCAAGCACCATCCTTAAATTTCTCCTGTGGAGGGGTAACTTGGCATTGGCCACACTAAAGCAGTAAGAACCACTAATAGTCTTACTACTCTGCTGTGGGTGTTTTGTTGTCTTGTGTGCTCTCTCTGCCCAGGCTTACAATGGATTGTTACATGGGTCTTCCCTCTGATAACCTTTTCTGTGATCTGCATCTACAGCGATAGACAGCTAAGTCTGCAGTCAGCCTGAAGCCCCCAAAGGCCAACCATCCCCACTGCAAATCCTTTCAGAGAGGATCCTAAGGTCATTCAAAGCTGGGGAGCCTGCTGAGGTTACAGATAGGAAACCAAGTCTGTTCTTCCCCACTTCCCACATCTCACCCCACACACTGAGATTCTTTTTGCAACAGATCTGTGAGAAAAAAAACTTAACATTTCAATTCCTTTCGTTTACCTTCTTTTTCCACCAGCCATATACACCGACAACCCAAAAAGGACATTCAAGGAGTGAATAGCACAATCTGTACAGAAGCTCAGTTCCACAAAATGTCCTAAGGGAAACTTCAAATGTTAGTTACATGCTGCTATAAAATAATGGAATAGAATTAACCCATGAATTTCAAAATCCATTTTAATTGCAAATTTTGATGGAGAGCTTGCATTGGTGAATGCCAGAATGCTACTCTGAACTACTTTCATAAATCACTAGAGAGCACAAGACTGAATTTTCAAATAAAAATGAAGTTTTAGGGTTTTTCAAGATTTAACAAAATTTGAGATTTGCATTTCTCTGAATTAGTCACTTGGTTAACAACAACAAAAAATAATTAAATGTAGTTGTCTTGATAAAAACAATTTTCATAACTGGCTTGGTTTTCCTTTGAGAATTCATTGTTCTTGGCACTAAACAGTTTTGAGAACAAACCCTCCTGCGTCACTATTACAAATGAGCTGGTAGTGGGCAACTGGAAAGCTCTAGGAGGGGTTAAAAAGGTGACCAACCCAACTATTTAGTGGGTTAAATGCTACCAGTACATATCACTAAGAGACTGCAGACTCAAGATTGACTTTGGTTGATGCAATGATAAAAAGGAGGCTTGCTGTTGTAAACTATGTATAGACTTTCTTGAGAGCACCTGAGCTGAAGAAAGGCCTTGTTCTCTCTAATACCGGGGACTCTGCTGCTTGGTACCAAGGAACCCACAGCATATGTAGCTGTTGTAGAAACTCCACAAGCCCAGCTCAAGCAGAGAAGCTCCCAATGCTTCCTGCACATCCACCAGGGCTATGGCATATTAAAGTTCTTTTTTTGTTCAGGTATTTCATTGCTAGACAAGTCATGAGCTCTTGGGATAGTCAATACAGTTCAGAAGAAAGTCATTCCATAAGCAGTCAGGAAAAATCTGAACCAGAGATTTTAAAACCTTCTAAGAACCAACACTTAAAAAGGCACTGCCACTTTACATGTGGTTATCTTCTGGAGAACCAAGAGGAAAAGCTATCCCACTCTCTCCAGGCTGAACTCTTACAGCCCACAGTGACACAGCAGTGAGTCTCAGACAAGACTCAACCATGCACTAGTTAGCTTTAGCAGTCCTCACACACACACACACTCACTTTCTCTACTCCAAAATTATTGAAGATTAACTAGAAATACTATTTTTATCCTATTCAACATCCCACCAGGTGGTGTCTAATATAATGATCAACCTTTGCTGTTGACTATGCACACTGAAATGACTCTCAATTCTCAGGCAGCGAGAATTACTTCCTCCAAAAGCATTTTGCTGTGGAAATCTGATGCTGCAAAACAGCAAACAGGATCCCATCTATGCACAGAATGACAGATACCCTGCTTCCTATTGTCCATCCCCTTCTCCAAACACTGGTATGTGTAGACTGACGTGAGCATGAGTCTGCCAGAATATATTCTGGATCATGACACTGTACTGCATTTTGAATTCAAACATCTTGGTAAATAGCACAGATCATACCCAATTCTCCTGGCATTTTCTGTACTCTTCTAAGTATGACAAGATTTATGGGGTAATAAGGCCAGCTCAACGTAAATAGTATCAGAAGGCAAAAAACTATACTGACACTTTTTTAATATAGATACTCTAATAATAACTTGGCAAAGATCTTTACATTTCATGCTTCCCAGATGGCATTTTCATAGCATCTCAGTAGCCAAAAAAGCCAGAGCCACAGTTTGCCCAGTGGCAGATGTCGGTTTCACAGGACAACAGTACATGGCAGGCAACACCACTTCCCAATCCAGAAAACTTTCTGATCTAAGTAGGTGTCTGTTGCATGTGGTTTCACTGTTTGCTGTTAGGTGTTCCTGATGCGTGCCGGTGTTTGTGCTTGGGAGGGGTCAGGTGTCTGTGCTCACTGCATGGCAGTGCCTGATGCCGTTTTGTGTGCTGGCTGAAGGGTTGTTTTTTCTCAATCCTTTTCAAGGTTCCTTTTGGGGATGGTTTATTACCCATTTCAATTTACTTTAAGCATTTACATCATTACTTCATTTAACAAGTTGCATTTAACTAAGCACAAGTGAAATAGCTAGGAGAGCACTGTCAGCTACACAGCTACATCTCCAGGCAACATACCCAGTGAAGTCCCGGGGACCTGGGCCCTACTGTGACCATCACAGTGCCGTTCTCATTGGCACCCAGCACTGCAGCACCAGGTGCTGCACAAAGACTAAAACTCCCTTTAAAGTCCAATCTTTGCTCTAGGAATTGTATAAGGTATGAGACAACAGACAGAAACAAGCCAAGAGGGAAGCAAAATGCGACACCATACTGATGCTCAGAGCTCCAGACACCACCCCCAGAACTTCAGTAGTCTCATCATGGGGAAGTTCTTCTATGGCCACCATTAAGGAGAGAAGCATAAAGAAGAGCTCCTCCTGAGAGCAAGGGTGGCAGGGCAGAAGTGACAATGGTATGTCTTCAAAACAGAACACGTAGGTGGGCGCTGGCACAAAAAGTTTCTACCTCTTAGGAATCATTATTTTGTATGTGAAAGCAGCATGGTGAGCTGTAGGCAATCCAGGGGACTCCTGGAATGCTTTGAGGGAAACTTCCTCAGGCAGGTAATACACAGTCCTACCAGAAGGGATGTGATACTGGATTTGTTGGTTATGAATGCATGTGAGCTAACTGATGGTGTCAAGATTGGAGGCAGCCTGGGCTGCAACGATCATGCACTGGAGGAGTTCACAGTCCTGTCAGACACAGGCCAGGTGAAGAGTAAAGTCAGGACCCTGAATTTTCAGAAAGTGATGGAAGTTTAGCCCTTCAGTTAGTAAACAGCACCCTTGGGAAACTGTTCTCAGGGACAAGGGAGCAGAAAAGCGTTGGCAGATCTTCAGCACGCTTCCCATAGAGTGCCACACCTCTCACTCCCTAGGTCTAAGAAACCAGGGAAGGAAGGCACAACACCAGCACGGCTGTGTCGAGACCTGCCAGTCAAACTAAAGGGCAAGAAGGAAATGCACAGGCAGCAGAAGCAAGGACAGGCATCCTGAATATAGGGATGTTGGCTGGTTGTGTAAGGGTGGGGTCAGGAAGGCCAAGATGCAGCTGAAGCTCAACTTGGCAAGGAATGCAACAGGTGGTAAGGGATACAGAGAGTAACAAGTACTTCTGTCGGTACATCAGCCCCAAAATGATGGCTAAAGAAAGCATACCCATATAGGCTGGAGGAGGAAGGGATTGAGCCTTGGTGGGTAACATAAAGCTGCACATCATCTGGTAATGTGTCCTGACAGCCCAGAAAGCTGACTGTATCCTGAACTGCATCAAAAGGATCCTGGTTAACAGGTGAATCATGGAGGTCATTCTCCTCCTCTACTCCAATCTCATGAGATCCCCCCTGCAGTACTCTGTACAACTCTGGGGTCCCTCTTGAGGGCTACGAGGATGATTAGAGGGCTGGAGCACCTGCCCTACAAAGAGAGGCTGAGGGAGCTGGGCTTGTTCAGCCTGGAGAAGAGAAGGCTGCGGGGGCACCTCATTGCAGCCTGCCAGTCCCTGAAGGGAGCTGATAAGCAGGAGGGGATTCAACTTTTGAAAAGGGTAGATAATGGCAGGACAAGGGGGATGGATTAAAACTAAAGGAAGGAAGGTTTAGATTAGATATTAGGGGGAAGTTTTTTACAGAAAGAGTGGTGAGGGGCTGGAACAGGCTGCCCAGAGAAGTAGTGGATGCCCCGTCCCTGGCCAGGTTGGATGGGGCCCTGGGCAACCTTGTGTAGCTCCAGGCCTGGAGGTTGGTGGCCCTGCCTGTGGCAGGGGGGTTGGAGCTCTATGATCCTTGGGGTCCCTTCCAACCCAGACCATTCTATGATTCTATGATGATTCTATGATTCTTACAAGACAGACACAGACCTGTTGGAGCAAGTCCAGAGAAGGGCCACGAAGATAATCGGGGGCTGAAGCAATTCTCTATGAAGAGGCTAAAAGAGTTGGGGTCGTTCATCCTAGACGAGGCTCCAGGGAGACCTTTCAGCAGCCTTCTAGGATCTAAAGGGGCCTACAAGAAACCCAGAGAGGGACTGATTACAAGGACATGGAGGGATAGCACCTGGGGTAATGGGCTGAACCTGAAGGGAAGATTTAGATTAGAAATAAGGAAGAAATTCTTCCCTGTGAGGGCGGTGAGGCCCTGGCACAGGTCGCCCAGAGAGACGGTAAATGCTCCATCACTGGAAGTGCTCAAAGGCAAGTTGGACAGTGCTCTGAGCAACCTGATCTAGTTGAATAGGTCTCTGCTTATTGCAAAGGGGCTGGACTAGGTGACCTTTAAAGGTCCTTTCAAACCCAAACCATTCTATGATTCTATGAGAACAGGATCATTCTAATGAGGCAAAAAATATAACTCATCCTGACAGAGTAACACCAAGAGAAGTGGTTTGACCAACACAGGGAGATAGAATGAGCAAAGCAGCAGTAGCCTACAGGGGCACTACAGAGACAAGCCCAAATTTGTTAACAAACTTACAGAGGTAGTCTAAGAAAATCTTTCCCTTACAGTAATAGGAATTCAGCTGTGAAAACTCTGTGTCTATATACGCTGCACAGCTACTACTTGCACATGCTGAGACCGTGCTTTGGGTCAAGGACATAAAAAGAACAACATAAACAGATGGGACCTTTGTTTTCTTCCCATGATAGATTCATAAACTCGAAGGTTCAGTATGTCTCAGCTGTGGCCATGTTCTTCACTATTCCTCTTCAAGGAGAAATCCAACAATACAAGAGGTACCTGTGCACCCAAGGCACAGAAAGATCACTGCCTGTTTTAAATGACAGGGGAAGTCAGGCTCGCATCGCCATTATTTAAGAAAAAGAAAGTTTCATGCTGAGAAAGGAAAATTAATAGCTTTTCTCTCTAAATGCCATTTACAGCTTTAGTAGGCACGGGGAAGTACAGCACAAACCCATTTTACCCAGCCCTGGTGTTACCAGTTCAAACCCTTCTTTCCATTAAGTAAAAAAGTCGAATCGGAGACACTCTGATGCACAGAACATCCCGTATCTGCCTCTCCCCACTACAGGGACTTCAAAACAACACTGGATGTAATCAGGGATGCTCGTGGGGAAGTACATGAGCCTTGGCTTGTGCAAATCAGATTTAACTTATCTTCAGAACCTTCTAACTCATTATAACTCCTAAAAGTCTGTTTCTTTTGGAAAGACCATGAAGAGCTGCCCTAGGCTGCCACTTCCTTAAACCCACACTGCTACTTCGCACCCCCAGCACTGGCCTGGGGTAGCACCAGGAGACAGAGGACTAATCCCAAGAACCCAAAGCAGATCCATTTCATCTTCTGTTCATTTCTGAGGATGAGCACATTTTGCAAGTGCTTCAAGCACAGAGATGTGGCACGCTCCTCCTGACCATTTCAAACAACAAAAGCAGTTGGCCATGAAAGCCAGCAGACATCTTTCATTCATCCAATCGACTCTTACACCACTCATCCCTCCTTCCCACTTCTGGCACTTCCCTACATCCCCTCAGCCCATAACATCACTTTGCAAAATGCTGATTCAGAGGTAATACTGAACCAGGTGCCCAAGTTTCCTCCTACTCCCTTTTCCCCTCAGCCTGGTTTGCAGGTACACTGTGTTGGACACTTCAGGGATCACCTGAGGGTCAGGTTTTCTCTGCCATACACAAAACTCTTCTTGAGGGAGTCAATTTTGATCACACTTGCTACCTCCATCTGCACCACTTCTGGTTTTACGACACCTTTCTGCTATAGCTTCACCAGAACTGTGTACATCAGTGAACGGACGCGTATCGACAGGCAAATGTAGCAACTGCATGACATTTTTTCTTCTGTTTTCTATCCCCACCATAATAATCTACTGTGATCGTTCCAACTCTGGCATTCTCTCTGAACTAGCAACTGTAAACTTGGTAGTGCTTACATTCAAATCATTTCATCCTCGTGTGCATTATTTTGCACTTCACTTAAATTCAATTTCATTTGACATTTTACTGCCCATTCACTCAGAATCATGAGATATTTCACCCCATGTTCACATTCAGGTCCTCATCATTATTACCTTCAATAACTTCACCTCATAACCAAGCTTTGTTACCCCAGTGTTTATCTCCTGACCGCTCGGTTTGATCCCTGACAGGTTATTTATTCCTTTTACAATGCTGTGGTTAAGTGTCTTAAGCAAAATTGGCAAAGGAGGTTGTCAAATCTTTTTTGAATATCCACATTGATTACGTATCAGCAGGCTTTACCTTATCCACCTGCTTAGGTACTCCTTTGGAGAACTCCCAACAGATTTGTGGGGCTTGACTTTCCTTTGGAACCGTACTGACTTCTCCCCAAAATACCACATTCATCTGCGCATCTGTTCAGTCTATTTCTTATTATGGTTTCTATTCCCCCACCCAAGAGACAATAGCTCTCATGCCGTTACTGCCAGGACTTCTCTTCAGAATCCTTTTTAAAATGCAATTCAACATGCTGCAACCCTTAGCACTGTCAGGGACAAAGGGAGAAATTGCACTGGAGAAATCCATCAGGAATTTTGGCCAATAACATCTGCTCTGGGTAATTTGTTACCACACACTGCAGCATTTGTTTGGCAATCTGATTGACCAGAATTTCTCTGAGGGCTACCAGCTCACATGATCCCTTCTAAATACACTTCCAACATGAGTATTTCCTCACATGGTCTCTCCTTTGAGAAAATGCACAATAGAAGTTTTTTCTACGTTGCCTCTACAATTAGGCTTCATATTCCTGTTGTGTTTTCAAAAATCACAGCCTTTTTTAGTACCGTTTTCAAGTTTTGGGGGTGTGGTTTTTGTTGTAGTTGTTTGCTTGTTTGGGTTTTTGGCCTGCTACACTGTACTTCAATTTCACAGAAGACAACCAGGTAGGAAGGGACCACTGCAGATCATGTAGTTCAACCTTCTCTCAAAGCAGAACCTAAGTTAAGCAAGTTTATCAACCTCTTTTCTCATCCTTGAATTTTTCTAAGGTTATTGCCCTCTATCAAGCATCATCCCTTACCCAGTCACTTGGCTCCGCTGACTTTCCCTGGATTTTCCTAAGACTTTTTCGATGGGTGATAAAGATCTGCTCTAAGCCACCAAGTCCCTGCGATGACTGCAGAAGACAACATCCACGATGTATCAGTTCATTCTGACTGTCATGAAGGTTGTCTGCAATATGTCAAGGAGGTTGTCTGCCTCAATCCTCTGTGCTCCCTCCTGGGATTTTCTTGTCAGAACACCACATACTCATCTCTCCCTTTTTGGAAAATGGTGGTATCATTATTCTTCATTACTGAGTGTTCATCTAGTACATCAACCTTGTAAACCTGCAGGGTCATCTACAGGGACTTGGTTATTGGGTTCTGCAGCAACAGACGACGATGCAAGCGGACAATACGGCTCCTGTGACCTCAAGTCTCATATGCAATATTTAGCTTCGTACAGCCTTTTTCCTTCTGCTGAACTCTGGCATAAATTACTAGCACTATAGGTGTTCCAGTTATCAGTTTTCTGCTAAATGAAATGTTATCTGATGACAGCCTGCGTTTCACTGCTGCTATCCTGTAATTAAGAAAGCTAAACATAGATCACATACTGTTTCTCAAGGGTTTTTGTTCATTAGATGCTTTATTATTCTGACCTCGTTTTCCATTAGCATATCGAACAGAGTAATGGATATGTATTGCCACCTATTTAAAGCCAAACTACATTGCAATCTGCTTTAACTCAAGTTCATAACGAAGTAATTTCTTTTGGATTTATAATCAATTTTCAAGTCAATTTGTTATTGAAAAAGCAACTCTCTTCCTGGAGGATGGCTGTATTTTCTTGGTCAGCTTCACGTTCGTTCTGCATTTCAAGCAACGGTGTCCTCAGTGGACAGAGAAATGGAATAAATCCTCGAAACTAGTACTAGGAAAACTTCTAGTAGTTTGGAATATTGATGTTTAGGTTTAATTAGAAGCTGTGAGCTTTTAAGTTAGTTAATATCATACCTGTGAGGGGGCTGTGGCAATGCCCCTACGAAGGCCTGGACAGACATTTCTGTTTCGTAACTGCCTTGGGTGGCATAAGGACTTCACCATATATACCCATACCCCATCGCGAACTTTTATAAAGAATACCACCCTACATACATTGTACTTCTGTAAGTGGGAGGCTGGTTTGTGACATACCATGCCTTATACTATAGCATTAGAAAGATGCTTCCTTCTCACGTTGACTCATCGCTACAGGGTTTTACAACAGCTCCCCATGGAGTCAAGAGAAATCCTTAGCAGCTCTAGGAGCAGTTGGATAATAAAGCTGACCCTGATGTAAGCAATGATCTTCATCCTTAGTGACTGAATAATGCCTGCAAACAAAATGTTGCATTTCACTACTGTGACCAACTTTCATGGAAAAATTTCAGTGCGTTCCACGACTTCCCTTGTTCCTACTCTCTTACAAAGTTCGGTTTTCCTACCACCAAGGAAGCCTTTCAATGCAGCTGTGATGGCAGCTGACGCTGCGGATGATCTTCGGTGCTGCCCTTTGCAGACGCGTGACGCACAGCTACATACGCTCATGCAGGCAAGGAGCTAGGTGAGCAACGGCAGCTCTGTGCCATCCCTCACACCGCCGGTTATGAAGGACTCCATAACCTTCCTGAGGAGGCTTTCCTGCATTGTGGCCACGATGCAGGAAAGCCTCCTCAGTAAAAATTATGTAGTCTTTTTTGAGCCTCTACGCAGAGCTACAAGCATTTCAAATAGCACAATGAGAGTGGTGTGGGCACAAAGACTAGATCTGAATGAAATTGGGTTATTGCTTTTTTTTAAATAGTCTCCAAATGTTAATGTTTCTTGGCAAAGAAAGGAAATTTCTGTAATTAAATCTGTACTCATAGGATACAGCATGCCACTGCTACTCAAAAAACCCAAACCAACTACCTACAAAAGAAAACCCCCAAACCACAAACCAATAAAAGCCTCAGAAGAAAACTCCCAACATGACCCTAAAACAAAAAATTCCACCCCAACCTCATGAAAGCAAATGTTACTGTGATACTGCGTTTCCCAAGAAAACTCCTTGTACAGACTCGACCGCCCTGGGTTTAAGGAGGTGTAGTTCCAGGGTTGTGTCCCATACCCCAGTAGTAACTCAGAGATACCTGTCCCCCTTCGGCATCTCCCACGGCGTTCATTTTCACTGGTTGTTACAATACCCCTCCTGTGTTTGTTCAGTATGCCTCACACCTCTCTGTGGTTACAACTCCTTAGAGCTCAGCAGGCTGCAATTCACACTAATACTGTAACTTTTCTCTTATTACATCACCGAGACTGTTTTTTGGACCTGACAGTGCTCTCTCAGCCTTCCTTTCCTCCCACGTACCCAGCAGGTCCCCCTCGAGCAGGTGATCCGAGCTTCTCAGTTAAGCCCTACCTGTGCAGCACAGCAGGCTCACGGCAATGGGGTAGCAAAAGAAATCCTCTGCTAAGGTTCTGTTAGTTACCAAAGATCTAAGACCCCCCAGCCTTGACATGATGAGCTAGCCAACAGTGGCATGAGGGTCATGCTCCCAAGAAAATACAAGGCAGAACAAGGCTCACACACAGAAATAAAAAAGTCCAACAAATAGCAATATATACTATAAACCGTATATAAACATCACTGCACATATACACAGGCACACACATACGTATATAGATTTTTTTTTAATCCTTGCAAACCAATATAGTCAAGACATTCTCCCCCATGTAAAAGCAGGGACAAGCCCCTTCTGCAACCCATAAATATCAGAGGGATATTCCTGTGCCAGGGGAACAGTATGACAGAAGCTGTTTCATCAAAGCTGCTGGCTTTAAGGGATTATTTGTTTTACTGGTTTTAGTCTTACAGCGAGCACCAAAATCCACTGAAAATATAAATGCAAATCGTATTTCCTATATAAGCATAAATCTTAGAACCTTGAAAACACCTAAGAAAAAAGGAAAAGAAAAGAAAAAGGAAAAAGAAAAGAAAGAAGGAAGAAGAAAACTACAGCTACTCAGTCCCTGCAACCTGCCAGCACCCGGAGTGGCTGACTGGAGTCCGAAGCGGTGACACAGGAAGGACTAGGCTCAGCCCAGGGCTCCCAGCCTGCCCAAATCCTGACTCATAAAACAAAAGTGTTTCTTGAAGGTCGCTAGCAAAAAGCATTCCACCTTTGTGGGGCTGTGTTAATGATTAGTTTTCCCAAGTCAGTTCTTAAACTGTTCCACAACCCAGCTAGTATTCCATCTTGATGGGAAAAGTATTTCTTTGCCCTTTTCTCAGCAAACCATAAGGACTGAGAGTGTATTTCCATACAAAATAGGTAATTTGACCTGGAACGAGTTGTTTCACTTGATTTGGGAATTACTCAGCCTTTTAAACAGCTTTGAATAGATCTTCATAATATTCAACGTGAGCACTTGAAAACTGGAAAACATTTCCTTAGGAAACTCTCCCACAAAGTAAACACAAATACGTATTTTGAAGTGCCTGATCACACGTTCTGGTCTCATAATCAAACACAGAAAAATCCCCTGCACATCTAGTAAGAAGAGATTCTGAAACATATCCTACTCCATGTCCTTCCTTTGTTTTTAGACAAACATGAAAGACAAAGGGGTTTTTCAGAAGCAAGGAAGATGTGAAGGATTTTAAGGACACAGTAGCAAAACAGCGGGACTCGGGATCTCCCATACAGGGTCTAAAGCGGTGGTGGCCAAAGCGGGGTGTGCGCACCCCAAGGGATGGGGGGCAAGGTGATCCACTGGGGCACAGGAAGATTTTATTTTTTAAAAATACTATTAATAAAAGAAGAAATTGCTTTTAATAGTGTTTATTTTGGCATTATTTCAGCCTTTTTCAATTTTCTTTTTGCATATGTTTTATTATATAAATACACTAGTACTAATAAATAAATTAAAAGTTATTGAGGGCATGTGCTCAAGCATTTTTTTAAACTAATAGGGCCGTGCAGTCAACAGAAGTTTGGGGATCACTGATCTAAAGGTGAAGTTAAATCAATAAACCCGATCTCATTATAATGATTGCCTTCAGCATTACACAACTCTTCTGGAAAATAGCCAACAAGTGAAGAACTGGAGGTAGCCAAATATGAAAACAGGAGAACTACTCGCTGCTTGGGGTGCCGAATAGTTCTGCCGCAAAGGGGAAGACTGCAGCCACCTTAGGAAACCCACGATCACCCCCAAACTAGCACTAGCCCCTGCAGAAAACACTCTTTGCAAAATGCAGGAAATTGCATTCTTGTCTCCCTTACAGGCTGTAATTTGACTTCTCTAAATGTCAAGAACGGTAACATTTCTTTCCCTCCACTAGCCACCTTAATAAATTGCTAGTCAATTTACTGAGGGTCTGAAGCGAATGCGCACAGCTAAAGAATAACACTTAGAGCATCTGTACCTCAGAGCACATATGTAAATCCTCCGGTGACTGCCTTGCTCTCTACGTTCTGCAATCTATCTATATTCCATTTTCACTCAGCTTTTTATGAAGACAAAAGAAACTCCATGCTTTAAAGTAAATTTGCTTGAGTAAGACCTATGATTCTGACTTTCTATTAATACAATAAACTTTAATATTCTCAGGGCCTCTAATCATTCTTTCAGTAAGCTTGGGAGGTCAGCTGCGAGCAGACAAGTTTTTCTTCATAGAATCATAGAATGGTCTGTGTTGGAAGGGACCCCAAGGATCACAGAGCTCCAACCCCCCTGCCACAGGCAGGGCCACCAACCTCCAGGCCTGGAGCTACACAAGGTTGCCCAGGGCCCCATCCAACCTGGCCTTCAACACTTCCAGGAACGGGAAGGGTTCCTTCCTAGGAACAATAGAATGGCCAGCGAGGAACAAAGGCAAAACAAAATTTCAGCCTTTCTAAAGGGGGCAATACAAATTTCAGCTTCTTCTCCAATACATCACCTGCTTTTAGTTACGCTACTGGGCTCCACAGCACCTAGACAACATTTTTTCAATAAGGCAAATAATTTATTACCCCTGAAAGCACCCATAAGGAAGTCTGGGTGGCTAACACAATACCTGCAACTAGAGAATCCTTTTGCACCTTAACTTCCCAGTGCTGTGGAGGATAAGTAGATGATAAAAAAAAGAGATTATAAAATATAGCCCTTCTGTTTGTTTTAGATAGGCATGTCTTTTATGTAGACTGTGCTTACATTCATTTTCTAAAGGGCAATTATAAAAATCCTTTTAAAGAAAATAAATTTCTTGGACTCCTGTATGATTGCCGCTGACAGCTGATGTGATTTGTCTTTCTGTGCATCACAAGGTGTAACTTCTTCACTAGGCCCTCCAATAAATTTCTTAGAAATGCCTTTAGGGTTGTATTCATACATTTCTACCTTGGTCATTATCTCCTGTTTCTATAAAAAAGCCTAGCAGGAAGCTTTATGAAATCTATTTGCAGCCACTCCGTGCCCAATGCAGAAATTCAGTTGAGTAATCTGAAGAGATTGCTTGAGTGCGTACCTCTGAATGATGTTTTCATTACATAGAATTCAGCTTTCAAATTCAGAAAAAAGCTTCCACCTACACACCCCAAATCACAGAATCACAGAATCGTAGGGGTTGGAAGGGACCTCGAGAGATCATCAGGTCCAACCCCCCTGCCAAAGCAGCTCCCCAGCTCATATTGCACAGGGCGGCATCCAGACGAGACTTGAATATCTCCAGAGAAGGAGACTCCACACCCCCCTGGGCAGCCTGTCCCAGGGCTCCCTCACCCTCACTGGGGAAAAGTTCTTCCCCATGTTGGTGTGGAACTCCCTGAGTGCGTATAAACCTTCCACACAGCATTTTGTACAAAATCACACGAGGTACTGATTGACCTGATGGGGCATCCCAGACTAATGGGCAATTACGGTAATCAATAACTGCACTGATTAGTGAACTTCTGTATCCATTCCGTACCTAGAGCAGACATAAACCCACAAAAACATGCTTTTTCCAAATAATCCTTAGACATTTGAACCTACCCCTGCCTTGAATTGTCACAGAAGCAGTAAGACCTGCTCTCAATATGATGATGCACCCGGTTCCACATAAGTAGCTGGTGCAAAATTAGTGCTGTTCATCCTTGATGACCAACCAGTATCGTGGGTTTTCAGCTAGGGCCATTCCTGTCTGCCACGGTCACTGGCCAGGGCACCACGAGCCACTCCATGACAGCAGAGCACTGTAATTTCAGAGCTCCTCAGCCAACACACGCCACCCACAAAGCCCCTCGCAGTCAGGGCAGTGTAAGGACAGCAGGTGCTGCCAGAGCCTCCCCAAGAAAGGTAAGGCACAAAACAATCCTTTACACCGTTCAAAGACCGGCTGTTGTGGTTTTGCTCCAGCTGAGAGCTGAGCACCACACAGTTGTTTGTTCTTTAAAAGGAAGAGGGGAGGGGGAAGTAGGGGGGGAAGGAAAAGGGGGGAAAAAACCAAAACCAAGGAACCAAAACCTCGTGGGTTGGGATAAGGATAGTTTACTAGAATAGCAGCAAGATAGATATAACAATAGTAACAGGACTTTATAGCAAAATACATGAAACTGGTGATACACAATGCAGTGTCTCACCAAACCACACAACTCAGGCCGGGCAGCACAAAGCCGTCCCAAAAACCCGGACCGTCCCCAAAAATCACACGTCCTGGAGCCACCTGCTCCTCCTCCAATCAGCCCCCCTTTATACTGAGCATGATGTAATTGGCATGGAATACCCCCTTTGGCCAGTTCAGGTCACCTGTCCTGGTTGCGTCCCCTCCTTTCTCATTAGTAGGGAAATAGGAACAACTGAGATGTCCTTGATTTCTGGGCAACAATTAGAAACATCAGGGTGTTGCCAGCACTGCTCCCATCCCAACTCCCAAACAGGGTGTTCCATCTGATATTAGAAATCAACTCCATCCCAGCCCAAACCAGGACGCTGGCCAATAAGAATTCAATTCCTCCCTTACTTTTCCTCCAGCAAGCCGAATGCTGGAGTGTGACGTGCTTTAGAGTAGGTTCCTGTAAGACTGCACAGCAACATAAGCATTTACAGATCATTTTCATTCAGGCAATTTCTAGTTTCCACATCATTTTTAATTTGAACACAGTATTAGCAGGCAGAGGTGCAGCCTTTTGTAAGCACTACTGACCCAACAAGGTCCTCACAAACACAAAGAGAAGAATTATGGCCTCATGTCACATCCAGGTGGCAGTTTTACGCCTGACTGTGACCTAAAGAACAATGACCCTGAAAAACTGATTGCTCAAGTTCCCCTGGGAACTGGTAGGGGGTAGAAGGAATATTGCAGCATCTCCGACACACTCCAGGTTCAAGTCAAAATGCCCAGTCCTTAGAGATGTACTTGATTGTGTTAGCTCTTGATCTCAGACTGTTATTTTCCTTCCCTCCTCTCCTCTGACGGTATGTAAATGACATGCAAGAATAACATTCCCCATTAAGCTCCCGTGACTGGCTCTTCCAAGGCCGTTTCATCTGTAAAAAAGGGCAGTCCCCAAAGCCCACACCTTTCTCCACCAAGAATTTATTAACTACCTTTAAGCACCATTGACAGCCTGATACATGGGTCACTTGCAAATCAGTTTTTCTTGCTGAATTATTACACTATTAACTCTGCAGCTTTCTGAGCCTTACAAAGTGCACTCCTGCAGCATGTGTGAAGGATGAATAGCCTCAATAAATTCCATTATCCAAAGGAACAATGAGGATAGCATATTGCTGACTTTAGGATAATGAAAGCAACACTGGATTTCAGATTGTTTTGATGTGATTAGCGTTGTGCTCTCATTTCTGTAGGTGAATGATTTTTAAGGCTCTCATTTTCTAGAAACATGTATGAGAAGTGGATTTGAAGAGATGAGACAGGCTTTTATTATTATTTATTACAGTATTATTGTTACAGTAGCATCCATAGGAACGGTGCAATATAAGGTCTCATCATGCTTGATGTCTGATAAGCACATAACAAGATGCAAGACACCCGCTGCCTCCGACCGCTTACTTAAAGCACACACAGAGCAGGCAGGGGGACACATCAGCGCCCCGTTTAGTACACAGGGGACTGAGTCACAGATCCCCTCTTGGGCAAACTGGAACCGCTTGCCCAAGTCTCCACTGGATGCGGCAAGATCAAGAATGTCTCTTAAGCCACATTTCTTGATGGGAATCAACTTTTTCAAAGGGCAGACACTGGCAGGACAAGGGTGATGGAGTGAAGCTGAAGGAGGGGAGGGTTAGATTAGATATTATGGGGGAAGTTTTTTACAGAGAGAGTGGTGAGGGGCTGGAACAGGCTGCCCAGAGAGAGGGTGGGTGCCCCGTCCCTGGGGGTGTTCAAGGCCAGGTTGGATGGGGCCCTGGGCAACCTTGTGTAGATCCAGGCCTGGAGGTTGGTGTCCCTGCTGGTGGCAGGAGGGTTGGGACTCTATGATCCTTGGGGTCCCTTCCAACCCAGACCATTCTATGATTGACAGCAGTCTATTCCAGACTGCATGGGCCAATCTCAGACCTATTTATCACTAATGACAACTCAAATATTGTCTGAGAAGAATTTTCTAGATACAGGTTTAGGACTTGACAGTAGGGTAGGCAAGTCACCAAATCACTGCTATCAAACAAAGCTTGAGTAAGTCAAGGTCTCAAATTGGTAGCCTTTCATTTCTCCAAGTACCGACTCCAGTTCAGTTCCATGGTGTCGAGGGTCGCTTCCCGGTAAGCGTGAGTATTTCTTGGTTAATGCTACATTGTAAATAAGAAAACTGCCACCAAAAAATATTGTTATATTATTTGAGTCTCAACAGCATCAATGAGAGAAATTTCATACCCATCATCCATAGTCTGGCACAGTATTTTTTTTAACTTTAGATCTCTTCACAAAGATCATTAAGCTACAGTCATGGAAAACTTCCAACAGATGTAAGCTGCTCCTACTCTTTGATCAACACAACTGAGATTCTTTATTTTAACAACCTCTGTAATTGCCTCACACACACATGCCCTCAGCAGCAGAGAGAAGCAAAACTCTACATAAATCAAGCAAGGTTTTTTTCCTGCATGCTGGAAATTAAGAAACTGAGAATAAAATAATTGGAAAACCTCAGGAACCACATAATGGGGTTCACACTGTAAAGGTACAAAGCCAGAGGAAGCTAAGTCTCCAAGGAAAAAACCTCAAATGCAGAAGGAATTCTCTTTATAAAGCTCTTTTTTCAAGATTTGCCCCATGACTAATTGGCCATAATTATCATATGGGCATCTAAGCTAAATGAGAGCAAGGACATAAGTGTTTTTAATACATTTTAAGGTTTATCATAAAATAACGTACCACAGACAAGGCAAACAGCCCCAGGCTCAACCACCCAAGCCACCTATTGCCACTTTTAGGGATCTGGAGGTCACTGGCCAGCAGTGGGAAGGTCCCCCTGAGCCCTGAACTCACACCCACAATCTCCTCTGCTTCCTAGAACCGCAGTGATGCTTGGTGAAGCCTTCACTGAGCCAACAAAGGACGTTACATTCACAGAAGGCTGTTCGCTTGTTCTTTTTCTCTTGCCAGGCTGAATTGGCTCCTGGAAGGAATCAAGTAGGGCTAGGGCCAGCACAAAGGATAAAGGGAGGAATGTGCAGCCAGCACCACCACGGGACCTCTGTGTGTTGAGAGTAGGAAGTGGGATGCCTTCTTTTGATAGGAGCAAGATGCCAGCTTGACTTCGCTCTTTTAAGCTTGCTCTACATGTGAGAAACTAAAATAAAGTTCCTTAGGAGAGAGTAGATCTCTCCCCAGTCTGCCAGTTACTAACATTTGGTAATCGCATCAAGTAGTCATGACCCTTGGCCAATGTACAGCAGAAAACCAACATGTCACGTTAACATTCCAGTTAATACTTTCAAAGCTCTGTGAATACCTCAAGGAAAACACCACAGATGGTTATCTCTCTGCCTGTCACTGTTTTCAAACATTTGAAAACATAAACAGTGAATGTGCTTCAGAAATGCAAGGCAATCAAATATTCTTTTCAACCCTAAAATGTTCCAGCTGCTCCCTACCAACACCTAGCAAGAGCAGAATTCTGACTGCTGGAAAAAGTATTCATAGGCCACTCAGCAGCTGTAATGAAATTCAAGCTAGCTTTACACTAATTAGCTTGGATAATGTTAACAAAGCAAACCACAGAACATAAAAGGTGTCCTAAGTCAGCAGGAAAATATTCATATTAATAAGTAAATAAGAAAAAAAAGAAAAAGCCTGAGAGCAAGGAGCTGATGACACCAAGCTGGGTGGTGTGGTTAATGTGCCACGCCAGGGTGATGGGATGCCATCCAGAGGGACCTAGACAAGCTGGAGAAGTGGGCCCAGGTGATCCTCCTGAGAGATTGTTAGATTGATGGCCTATAAAGCCTTCAGCTTGCCCCAGTAACAAGCTGTAGTGGCTTTCCACGTAGAGAAGAGATCCCCTCACATTCACATTAAAAATCACCATCCTGAGCAAACAAAAAAAAAACCCAGGACCTTGAATCTTCAGTGCTTATTCAAGCAGCCGACACACACACAGTCCAGGGCTTGCTTCTGATATATGACGAAGGGGAGCCAGTCATTGCAAGCATAAAAATGCATGAACACTGAGGAGGAATGCTTCTTGGTTCTTATTAAATTGATGTGACAACGTTTTTACTTAAAATGCTGGCTCCAGAAAAGCACTAGTACATTGACTCACTTTGCTTACCAACTTACTAACACACTCCTTTGTTATACTGAAAAACTATTTAGGATTTATCCTAGGAAAAAAACCCAAATAGATCCTCCTCTTACTTCAGTGAACCTAAGACACTTAGTCATGCTGTATGTATAGATGTAATATTCAGGTACTGCGATGGACCAATTAATTTTGAATTTTTTTTTTCCCTGGGAAAACAATTAATGGAAGTATCCAATTTCTAACCATCTTATTTTGTAAAAGAATAATTCATGTTAATAAGTCTGCCTACAAGGGTTCACTCAGACTTATGTGGAGAAAGTTCTAATCCACGTTTCCCAAGCACACCGCCCTACAGCAACCATATTTAAAACATACTTTCTCCTGGCTCCCTGGAGGAATGTCTCTCCCAGGGCTCTGGGGCTCTTTAGCCCTGCAAGTCCCCTCAGCTGAGAAAAGGGAGTTTCATGTTCAGCATAATTCCTTGGTACAGAGCTTGCACACCAAATGGGTGAGAGGAAATGAGCATGTTTGGGGAGAATTTGTTTCGCTCAGCATTTTGCAGAGGGCTTAGCACCAAAGGGAACTGATCTCAGCAGGGGATTCTAGATGTTACTGTAATAGAGCTAAAGAATAATAACAATGTTTATGAAAGCAATGAGGCTTTTACATGCAATACACTACATCAATGTAATCTATTATGAGAAATTAGCCCTTTCTATGGGAAAACTTATAAACCTCCACTTAAGAAGACTGAAAAATGATGCAGCCCCTGCAGATAGAATGCATCTTCCTTTACCACAACAGCATCCTGTCTGAGAACGTTAATGACAGTATGATAATTGCACTCTAACAATTATTTTTCATAACTAAGTTTCTTAATCCATTTGTCATATGACTAGAAAATAGAATTGGTTTTGGAATACTTATGATAATTTTTAACTGTGCATAAACAGCACAGAAATGATTAATTCTTAAAAAAACATAGAATTACAAGAAGGCAGAAAAATTCTTAGAAAAATGTGGAGTCAAATATTTCATAGTACGTTAATGCAGCTGTGCACACCAGGCAGTTTTAATACAACTGAATCCCACTGGCATTAAAAGAGGCATCGTGTGGGTGTGGGTGTTATTTTTGTAACACAGACCAAAGCAGGCATTTTTTGGTTGGTTTGGTGGTGGGTTGTTCCCCAGCCTATCCTTTACAGGGCAGTTATACAAACAAGGATAAAGTATTATTTCACTAGTCCTTCCAGTAAAAGCATCTTACAGAGAACCCCAAGCCACCTTCCATCCCCACAACACTTCAGGCTCCATTTGCTGCTAAATGCAAATACCCACCATTAGGTGACCTAATTGAGAATCCTTACGTGCAGCTCTAAGGTCCCCTGGGATTTCCAAACCTCCTCTAACGTCTTCATGAGACGCAGCACCCAGAGAAGGTGATCAGTGTATGGACCTGCTACTGAATGTAGGGCCAGGAGAGATTTCAATTTATTGTTTTGGACATTGAATGACTGCATTAAAAGTATACAGGGACTACTGAAACTCAAGTGCTTTCAGAATTTTTTCCCCTGAATATTTGTAGTTTATAGTTTACATTTAAATACTTGATCTTTCAATTCTGTTTTGGTTTGATTACTCTTACAGTAATTTGATCAGGCACACTGCGCTGCCATCCCCAGAGACCTGGACAGGCTGGAGAGCTGGGCAGGGAGAAACCTAATGAAATTCAACAAGAGCAAGTGTGAAGTCTGGCACCTGGGGAGGAATAACCGTCTGTATCAGTATGTATAATTATCATGATTAAGGGCCTGGAACATCTCCCCTATGAGGACAGGCTGAGTGAGCTGGGACTGTTCAGTCTGGAGAAAAGAAGACTTAGGGGGGACCTAATTAGTGTTTATAAATATCTTAGGCAGGGGATGCAGGGGGATTTGGCCAGCCCCTTTTCAGTGTCTGTGGGGACAGGACAAGGGGCAATGGCTGCAAGCTGGAGCACAGGAAGTTCCACACCAACCTGGGGAAGAACTTTTCCCCAGTGAGGGTGACGGAGCAGTGGAATAGGCTGCCCAGGGAAGTGGTGGAGTCTCCTTCTCTGGAGATATTCAAGACTCGTTTGGACGCCGACCTGTGCAATATGAGATAGGAACCCTGCTTTGGCAGGCGGGTTGGACCCCATGAGCTCTCGAGGTCCCTTCCAAACCCTGTGATTCTGTGATTTTGTGATGTTGAATTGAATGCACAAAAACAAGCTTTCTTAATTGAAACCTATAGGATGCATAAGGGTGTACTTTGTCTTCAGAATTTTAGCCTATTAAATAAAACCTCTGCAGGAAAGTGTAAAAGAATGCTCTTTCTCCCATTTCAACAACTCCGTTAATCGTAAATTTAAACAGGAATGAATTGTATAAATTGATAAAATACTTTTGGTAAAAATAAGGAAGAGACATTACAGAAACACAGTTGGAGCATTCCAATGCAGTAGGATATAAACCAAATCAAGTTGAGAAAACCAAGAGGAAGAAACAAGTTCTTCCCCCAGTATTAACGGGTATTACAGCATGACACAAACCTAGCATGGGTTTTGTCTCCAGAAGAGAGGAGAAAACAGCTCTAATTTAAAACAAGAATCTTGATGTATATTAATACATTGTAAGTAGTCTTTTCAAAACACTGACACAGACTAAGAACCAATAGAAAGCATCCTTAATAGTGTATTTACACAGACACAAATAGGCTTTTGACAGAATTAGATATTTGAGTTCAGATACTAGTCAAAACAAGGTTTAATACATCGGATTTAAATAATGAGTGGAGACAACAGAATTAAGGCCCTTGAAAAACAATAAAGATATTTAAATAAATCAGCTGTTTCACAGGCAGCCCACACTAGAATTTAAGTTGCATAATGCACCCTTTTCAAAATCCACTAATATCAATGGAAAGCCTCCCGCTGACAGAAGAGCTCAAATCAATCAGCAATCATGCTACTTCTCTCCCCATAAGCAGCAAATGATAAAAGTAGCCCAACTGAGATAAAGACATAATAACAAAAAACTTAATTTCCAACCACAACCAACATATTGAGACACTGAAAGAAAAGATGTAGGTAAAAAAGCATTGCTAATATTCAGTCTCATTCAACACATCAAGATAGATCCCTCTCCTTTCAACAAGGGGACATAGAGAGGGTGCCTCCCAAATAACCAGACCTTTCACACTCAGGTTAAAGTTTGATTCAGGGGCCATGAAAACCATCAAGGCTTTTGCTTTTCTGCCCAAAGTGAAATGATGGGGTTGAGAATGACAGTGTTGGCAGGAAACTACCCAAAATCCTACAACTATTTTAAATACATAGTAATGAAACACTAATGTTAACCAGTAACTCATCTGGAACCGTTGGGCATCAGCTCCAGTTTTACTGGGCAGGCAACCATGTCCCAGCTCACCTCCATCAATACATTGATGAGGCACCACACGCCTTGGGATAGCCTCTATCTCCCAGCTATCAGGAAGCATTCGCACGTCCAGCACAAGGCAGAGCTCTGCGCATCCAAGAACAGCAAGCAATCACATACTGCAAAGGCAAGTCATGACATTGTTAAGAGCTAGCATTCTTGATATTATTTCATTGCTCTTCTCACAGTATATTAGAGTCCCTAGCCCTGCACCTCTCTTGTTGATGCTGTAAAAACTGAGAACCAGCACATAAATGGGGAGCCTCTGACAACACAGCAACACACAGGTATCTGTACTGGAGACAAAATTCAAGTCTCTCATTGTCAAACCAAAAAAGCATAGAACAGCTGCAAAGAACATCACAGGTTTATCACTGCCACCAGCTGCCCAAGTCATTCAGAGCACTGGGACAGGCTGCCCAGGATGGTTGTGGAGTCTCCTTCTCTGGAAATATTCAAGAGCCATCTGGATGCCGACCTGTGTGACCTGTCCTAAGGACCCTGCTTTGGCAGGGGGTTGGACCCGATGATCTCTGGAGGGCCCTTCCAACCCCTAAGATTCTGTGATTCTGCAGACACACAAAGAGGTTACCTAGACTCTGTGACTGCTATAAAAATGGGGGGGGGAAAGCAGTCACTTTTGTCCTCTTACTGAAAAGATGATAAAGATAGATGAGAAACTGAATTATGGATCATAGTGAAAACCACTGAACACATTACATCCACCAAATAACTCCCCCAAGTTTTGTCCAAGCATTATGGTGGAGGACCATTGTCACAAACAGTCAAGAAGAACAGATGGAAGTTTCAGTGACATTTTTTGGAACTCTACCTGGTCACACTGGCATTATCTACAAAAAAAGAAATGTGAAGATACTTCAAAGTTGGAGGACAGAAGATGTCATGATGAACAGTTATCAGTAAGGATCACATCTGTACTGGATAAAAAATGACAGAAGGTCAGTCCTAGAAACAGGAAAGGAATTATTTTTTTTTAAAGCAGAGAAGATAAGTTTTGTTTAATGTCAGATGAGAGAGAACAGACTTGGAAAGAATAAACTCAGAAAATTGCTCTGAATACAAAATCAGAGATAGTCTCTGACAAACAAGAGATACCGAGTTCCTGGTCACTGGCAGCAAATTGCAAATCTGAAGACACAAATCTGACCCTAAAGACTTTAATCATTCCACATGTGCTTTGAAATACAAATTATCCATCTAAGAAGTACTCAAACTTTTTGCAGGTATGCTTGTGAAGAGTTAAAAAGTGAAATCTATTTACTGCTAGCCAGCACCAGGGCAATGCAGTCACCAACCTTCTCCTGAAGTCTGCAGACCACAGAAGCAGAAATGTAACGCTATGCACCTGCAGTTTACTGAATGCCTCCTGACAGGAGGTTGGAACCAGGTGGGGGTTAGTCTTTTCTCCCAAGTAACAAGCAATAGGACAAGAGGAAATGGCCTTGAGCTGTCCCAGGGGAAGTTTAGACTGGATATTAGGAAAACATTCTCCACCAAAAGAGTCGTCAAGCCCTGGAACAGGCTGCTCAGGAAAACAGTGGGGTCACCAGCCCTGGAGGCATTTAAAACATGTGCAGATGCAGTACTGAGGGACAAGGTTTAGCTGTGGGCTTGGTGGTGCTAGGTTTATGGGTGAACCCAATGACCTTAAAGGTCTTCTTCAACCTAAATGATTCCATGATTCTATGTCTAAGCCTTACTGACTTGTTCCTGCATTAAGACCTCAACATACATTTACAGAACCACTGGATTCTTGCAGCACAACCAAAATTATAATGCTCTTCCATCTGACCTCAGAGCAGCACCTACGAAGGCAAAGACAGTGTCTAGGGTTTTTCTACAACCATTATGCACTGTGGATAAAATCTACACTTAGCTGACTTCACTCTTAATTTTCCTAAGAAGTTATTTTAATGCAGCAAAGCACAAGGTTCACTAAAAATTAATTTTACTTTAAAAAATACCCAAACAAGCAACAAACAAACCAACCAAGAACAAAAGCCACACCCCACTATAAAAATGGTAAAGGGAAGAAGTTACTTACTTTTTCTACAGGGTTTTAACCCCCATAATTTTCAGCTTGTTTGTGATCTGCTCTTACAGAGTTCTTCCTACCTTCATAAAAGTGAAGAAGTGTGATTTCAGCATGTTACATTTCTCTTTGACCTTCAGTTTACCTACTCTATTGGGACACAATTTATAGTCTGCTAGAAGGAAGTGGAGTTCAGAAGAAAAAGGGATGGAGTTGTTAGCAAGAACTGCTAAGCTAATTTTTGCCTGCAGCAAAAAAACCAAATCTACCACAGGCAAAGACTTTTCTTTTTCACCCACAAAACTATGGGAAGATATTTTCAAGTCAGAATCAAAACAAAGGAATTGTGTTCATTTTCAAATCTCTTTGAAATGCAGTTTCTGAGAAATAAGCCCCACAATTGCAGGTAAAATTTACCAAAGGTCTTACAGAGATGTGTAACTATGTATTTACACCTAAGACAAAAATATTTCTGAAAAATGAAAGAAATGTTCCTTTTAAAATGTAAAGTAACTGCCAATCTAATGACTTCTCTCTCCACTACAGTGGAGCATGTTGCTTATAAATTATTATTTAATAATAAGCAACACGCTAAGTGAAAAATAATACATGAGAAATCTTGGTTTTCATGGAGAAGCAGACAGCTTGTGGACATCATGGCACAGCCTTTTTGTTAATGCTCATTCATCCCTGAAAACCTCTGTTTGGTTTCCCAGTCTTTTGCCTAACAGGGGGTAGGCAAGGACTGCCTTCAACAAACACTCCTTCCAAACCAGTGTCAGCGCAGCCTTTTAGCACTGGTATTGCCTTGCCTTTGGCAAGGGGCTCGGTTTTGATTCTTAGCTCAGGCAGTAAGTGGTGGTTACACACAAGTACCTGCTCAGAAGTACCGTCGCACAGGGTAGTGTTCTTCTCAGAGAAGACAAATCTTGCATAGATTTGTGGGCAAAGCCTGAACATATATATATATATTTATATATATAAAGCGCCTATCACCGTACTGATAAACATTCTTTGGAACCACTCTGAACAAAGGGTCCCACTGCTTTGATAAGCAGTTGATATTGTGGGGATATTCCAGCGTAAAAGGGTAAGATTTTTATAACGCCTACCCTCTGCAAATCTGAGATCCTGAGAAGGCAACCAGAGGCAATCTGAAAGGAAACCACTGCACCTCTCTTACGGCTTTATGATGGCACTGGAAACAGGCAGGCATCTACACAATTACCCCTTGCTCCTTGGAAAGGTAAAGGCCAAAGAGTAAAAAGAGCTTTTTAAGAAACAGGAGCTTTTCAGCTCCTTTTCTAAAAGGATTTTGTATCCATCTCTGGTTACCTTCAGAAAATGAAAGAGCAACAAAGATTTTGCCCAAATTCTAACAGCAACTTCACAGCTGCTTCTGTTAACATGATGGCACTCTGGAAGCAGGCAGGGAACTTCCTTCTCTTCTCTGGACATCTACTGTTAAACAGCAGAAGAAACAACCCAGAAATGTCTATGTTCTCACTGCTGATACGGACACCACAAGCTAGTAGAAAGCAGCATTGTCTGGCCAGGTTTTAGTGACAAGCTATGGGCATTCCCCTCTCTGTTTCTTGGATTCCTGAAGTAAAACTGTCAAAACTCAGTAAGGACAGATAAACATTTCCTTCTTAGGAAGAGCAGTACAGCTCAATAGGAGGCATTGGAAGCCAGCAGACACTACTAGAGCTGCAGAAAAACCTTTTCTTTCTGTTCCCTCATTACAACAGCAAATGAATATTTAAGCCTTATTGTTGCTTGCTGCTGAGACTAAGCTCTTTGTTCATCCTCAGCACTTGTGAAGTGGTTCTGAGGATTGATGGCAGAGCCATAATTGAGGAAGACTACAGAAAACCACAAGAGAAAGCAGTGGTGGAACTAGCACCAATTTCTCCATCTCTCCTGCTAGTTTTTATCCTCTTAGGCTGCAGCTGTCTCTACAGAAGCAGCACAGATCATTCAGCTGTTATCACCTTGGCTTCAAGGTTGTCTCATCAAAATCACAGGACACATCTTGTTTCCTTAGTTTTAGGCAGATCACCCAATACACCGCAGCTCTGTGCACAGTCCCCTCAGGTTCCGGCAAATGCACCCCCTGAACTGTAGCAAGAGCCAATGTCCTTGGATGCAAATGGGGATAAAACTGAAGAGATGGAGGAAAGGAAAAAACCCCACCTGTTTAAGATGGAAGCAGAGTTGAAATAGAACTTGAGCTCTTTTGCTCCCAATATATTCAAGTTACATAAAATCGAACTTTTAAGTCTTTGGCACTAACCTTTCCACCATCTGTTTCTTGATTCTCCCTGTGCTTTACAGGTCACCAGTGTACCAGCTACTGTCATCAGTGTCAGTCTGACTGCTCTAAACTGATTACCTGTCAAAATTACTCAGGTGATCCAAAACAAGACCTTCTTCAAAGTCATCAGTAGTTTTCCCTCTACTTCTCCCCCTCAATGGCACTTCCTTCTGCATACAAGTGTCACCCCAGTTGCTAACGCAGGTGCATTTCAAATAGGCAGCAAAGAGCCCTCCTCTTTTTCTCTCAGAATAACGTAGAACAAAGATTCCAATGTTCACGATAGCATGGGATTTAATTCATACCTAGGCAAATTAAAAGCCAGGCAAAAGGAAGATGGACACTTTAAGGTTAGCTTCGCTAATTCTTCCTCTGTACACCTTAAGCTTCCATGCCAACCTTTCTTCCTATACACCCTCCCTGCCAAGTATGAGATTCTCTTTGGTCAGACTCTGCCTTTTATCACTGAATTGTGCTTTATTATCCATTCAGAAAGACTCTCTACTGTTAAAAAATGGCCTCACACTTAGTTGTAAGAAGCTAAGACGTAGCCTGGAGTTGGAGTCTTGCATATTCTTTTGTTTCCTCCAGAAAGGTGGAATGATTCTTTGAACCAGTTTTAAACAGTAAGACAAACTCATTTTCCATGACCCTCAAGGCAACTTGGGATGCAGAAACTGACCTGGATTCCCTTCCTACGTTATTTCCTAAGTGAGAAGCACTTTTAAGAGTTCCTTTAGTTCCTTGGTCTTCTGAAGGAGCAGAAGTATACTGCATAGTGAATGATCAATCAGATACTTATAGACTGAGCTTGGGAAGGTCAAGCAGGCAAAAGCACACTTGTCAGAAGCACTGCTGTAGTGATGTGACAGAGCTGCGTGTGACTTTTGACAGTGTTCTTGTGCAGTGCCTCGTGTACCCAGACAGACAAATTCAGAAAACTACCATCACCCTCAGTCAGATGTTGTCCAGGTGTCATTGAACTGCCTTTGATTTGTCCCTTCACTGGGAGTGATGGAACTCCATCAGCTTTCCTGACATTGAGATGCTTTGTTGGGGAAGGAAAAATCTTACGGCTTGTTGGCAAACACAAAATCCCTGGAAGACTCAGAGCTGCTGTTTGAAGAGCAGGACCAAAATGCATCTTATCAGTGTTTGCAGATTGAGTGGTTGCAAGATTTTGATCTGTAGCCTAGTTTTAATTAATTTCTTTATCTACCTCAAAGCTTCCCACGTAGTACAACTTTCAGGTTGGCTGGTGAAGCAGGGACCGTAACTACTGAAAATACACAGATTTTGATCCATTCTATTTCAAATTAAATTTTCATCCTCTAACTGTAATGGAGGAGCATTGAAACAAATTGTTTGAGTCCACAGTTGGTTTTCATGCCTGTAGGCCAGGCATACTGAAATAAGAAACTGACCTAACTCCACTAATCTCAAAGGACAAGCCCTTGTCAACCTTCATGTGCTCTCATGACCCTTTGCAAATATTGTATTTAGATGAATTAGGTGTTTTCCTTTTTTTTTTAAATCAAGCTTTTCATAAACTATATATACAATGTTCAAAAATAAGACAGGGCTGAAAGATAGGACAGTTTTACTGGAACATCTAAACCAGGCTTAGCCAGCCGTACCTTTGAAACCAGTCTTTTGTGCAATGGCAGGTAACCAACCATTACCCAGTGAAAAAAAAATGTCATTCAAGTCAATTTCTATCTAGTTCCCAAATTCAGGATTCTGCACATATAGCTTGTAGGCATTTCTCCTACCGAAATAAATTTGTACTGACACTTAAGAAAAGCCCAGCATATCTGTTGGGAGCTGGTGAACCCTTATTATTCCTTACCTGAGATGAGCAGGCATTTAAAGGTCATTTTTCCCTGAATGTTCTTCAGGTTCCTTTGGTTACATAGTGAAGCCAAGCCCATGTCAGTGAGAAGGTCAAGAACAGTGAAGTGAATACTCTTAGTATTAAGAGAATAATTGGGTCTAGGATGTACTAAAAGTGTCTGGCACCAACAAAAAAGAATAATAATTAGGGGAAAAAAAAGCCAAGAAGATCTCACTCCACTTACTTTTCTTTACCACCTGTGGAAATGAGCCTCAAAGGTGTTAAAAATAAAGAAGTGACATAATGGAATACAGCAAGATGTAACATTTTCAGCTTTCAACTTACAGCTAGCATCTGTGGGGAAACAAACTGTTTGTCTTGGGTCTTGACCCTCTTAATGAGCCCCAAACCACCCAAACAGGACCACGTGCCCAAATTTCACATCTAGAAATGCTCTATAGTTATTTTGCTCTGAAAATCTCTTCCTGCAGCTTTCCATTCTGACTGCACTGGTTTCAGCTGTGCTAGTTAAGAAAGCATCTATAGCTCCTGCCTAGAAAATGATCAAGTAGATGTACTCAGTATTATTCTATCCCTTGTTTCCTTCTGCTGAATATCCTCAGCTCCCATCCACATAATGTGGTTCCACCCATTTTCTGTTGCTCTGCCTTTACTCCAGAGGCTGTCATTATTATTGTCTTAATACAAACCATACCCTAGGGAGTTTAGTTTGCCAACAACAAGAAAAAACATTGGAAAAAAAATGTAAAACTTCCAAGTTGATTCTGTAGCATGAACTGCTCCAGAATACACTGAGCTACGCAGAATGTGCATGACTAGCAGACACAGAGCACTACCCAAGCTTTATTCTCTTGCACTAGCACTGGCACAACGAGGCAGAGCATGCATGGTGCTAGGCAATGAACCCAAAAGTGAAGCACTGACTGAAGGTAGAGGGGAGGGCCACACAACTGTCTCCTCAATTCCATTTAGGAAACAGCAATACACAGAAGAACCCTTCTTTTAGGTTGCATGAAGTAACTGTAGCACCATGTTTTTGTGAAGGGTTTTTGCTCCCTTCTGAAGGCACCATCAAAAACTGAAGCGCTTTAGGAGAGCTCCAATTCTTCTCAACTGCCTTAAAAGTGTGGGACTTGGGCTAATCTGGAAAACACATGGGCAACTCTTCCCATTTAAACAACCTGAATCAATCTTGTCATAGTTAAGATCCATCCCACGTTCTATTAACACAGGCAATATTTCCTAATTACTCTTGCTGATCTGAATAATTAGGACTTCATTCTTTTTATGAAAAGTTCCCTAATATGTGTGAGCAAAGGAAGTTAATGTTAATTAACCTACCCTTGAAGTGCCCTATTATCAAAGCACGTGCTTGCAACACATTTTGAGATGCAGGCTCTGACTTGATACCTTTATTGACTTGCATTCCACGAAAAGGCTACGTTCAACAATAGGGAGGCTCAGACAGTATTAGCTGGCAGCAATCACTGCATGATGATGTTCTGAACCGTGTTTGCTTTTACTTATCTGTCAGTCTCAGCGGTCTGTCATCCCCTCCAGTCCTTACTGTTTAACATGCAGGTGAAAAGAATCAATGTTTCCCCTGAATGTAAATGGTTTGCTGAGGTGCAGGTCCCCACCACGCTCCAGCGACATGGATTAGGTATCGCTTCCCATTGCAGCAGAAGTGGACAAACCCAGCAGTTATGAGGCCTGCAGCAGTTCACCAGACAGCAAAGCTGAGCTCATCAAATGAGAGTTTGTCCCTGCTTGCCATGATACAGCTTCCCCTACTCAAACAACACGGTAGTAGATACTTTGAAAATCCTCAGCTTTCCTTTTTCATTAAGACAGTTCTGAATTCTTGTTCTGCTTATGCAAACTAAATCTCAACCACAAGAGAGAAAATTGCAGCCTTCTAGCCCCTGAAGGGAGCTTATAAGCAGGAGGGGATTCAACTTTTTAAAAGAGCAGATAATGGCAGGACAAGGGGGAATGGATTAAAACTAAAGGAAGGAAGGTTTAGATTAGGGGGAAGTTTTTTACAGAGAGAGTGGTGAGGGGCTGGAACAGGCTGCCCAGAGAAGTAGTGGATGCCCCGTCCCTGGAAGTGTTCAAGGCCAGGTTGGATGGGGCCCTGGGCAACCTTGTGTAGATCCAGGCCTGGAGGTTGGTGGCCCTGCCTGTGGCAGGGGGGTTGGAGCTCTATGATCCTTGGGGTCCCTTCCAACACAGACCATTCTATGAACTCCAGACTGCAGTTAACTGACACTAGCCTGTGATTGGGTTCTGTTGAAGTAAAGGGGTTCACTTTTCCTCCCACTACTTCAGGGCTTGGAAAAGAGAAGCTCATGAAAACAACTGATATGAAAAGATATAAAGGATTTCCACAACTTTTATTTTCCTGTGACACCAATGCCATTAGGCAAGAAGTTTCATGTTTCACTAAAATGGCAGATCTGAACACCCTCTCCCAGGACATGCACATAGCTGGAAATCCTCAAGAACACTGCAACCAGAGGCCCAAATTCTGCTCTTGAGACTAAGACATGAAGCATCCACATTCATCTCTGCCCTTCTCCCTTCCCAGGAACTGTCTGGGCTACAGCTGCAGCAGGAGCACCCCGAGAGCAGAGCCAGCTTGTGCGACACAGGGGACACGTGCCCAGGTCTCACTGGAGTACCACCCCACTTCAGTCTCATCCCTCCAGCACGTGTTGGCATTCATATTCACAGCACATGCTAGAGACACTGAAATTCGGTTACGTGGTGTGGAAAAGTAATCTGAGTCATTTTCAAGATAGCAGAAGTTGCTGTGTGGATGTGCTGATAGAGAAAACATCCACAAACTAACACAGAATACTCTTGAAGGAAGATTTAAATTATTCTTTGTACTGGCAGAACGATCTCCCCTTCCCCCTCAGTTTCAATATGTTTACTGGATGAATATTGCTGCTTCTAACAGATGAGTATTAATGACACAATACAAGCAGGAGGTATTTAAGCTTTGGCATTATACAGTACCACTCTGTGGAAATTAAACCATGTGGAAGACCAGGAGTAAGGCTAAGTGCCACAGTTTCTACCATGACACTGAAGTAAGGATCACATGGATGAGACAGTACTTAGGGCCAAATTCAGGGTTAAGGAGAAGAATGTTTGGAGATTTGTTGTACGCATCCCATTTACTCCATTTCCTTCCAACATGAACAAATACAAGATTTAGTCACAAATATCAGGTTGTGATTACTGCTGAATACACAACCTTGCTTGGGCTCACAACTCTAGCAGTTAAGTTTTATTATCCTGACCTGTAACAACAACAACACATAATACTTATTAAAACTATTTCAAATGGAAATATTTAATTTTCAGATATTTAATTCACTACACAGCAACTATTGCCCCATAACAGAGACTTATCGAAACATAAGGGAATGCCTTTCCATACCTCAAACTTAATAGAACCCACCTCCCTTTTCTTCCCTTCCAGTTGAAATTTCCCTTTTTTTTCTTTAAGATTTCTGAGCAAGCTGGTGCTCTCAAAATGTTTCATAAGAGGCAAGATAAATGTTTGTGCTGCTCTAGAGTCCCCAGTGCAGGCTGCTGGCTACAGATGACACCACCAGGTGCTGACAATGCTCTGCCAGTTTCTACACTTGTTTCTAGACCTGCTCTGTATCATGTGCCATGTGCTGCCTATGAATGGATCCTCATTTTGATTTCCTGCCTAATTGCTCCGCTCTGCATCCATTTGCTAGGGAAGCCTGTCCTTTGCCAGGCTACCATGTGTTTTTCCATCATTCCACTTCAATGTTAGAACGGGTTGAACAAACAACAATCCATAATTCACTGACATTTCCCCACCAAAAATGCCAAGTTTGGTCCACAGTCCTATCACAGAATCACAGGGGTTGAAAGGGACCTCGAGAGCTCATCGGGTCCAACCCCCCTGCCAAAGCAGCTCCCTATCTTATATTACACAGATAGGCGTCCAGACGAGACTTGAATATCTCCAGAGGAGACTCCACCACCCCCCTGGGCAGCCTGTCCCAGGGCTCCCTCACCCTCACTGGGGAAAAGTTCTTCCCCATGTTGGTGCGGAACTTCCTATGCTCCAGTTTACAGCCATTGCCCCTTGTCCTGTCCCCACAGACCACTGAAAAGGGGCTGGCCAATTCCCCCTGCATCCCATGCCTAAGATATTTATAAACACTAATTAGGTCCCCCCTAAGTCTTCTTTTCTCCAGACTGAACAGTCCCAGCTATAGTCCCTACATAGACCCAGTCTATACAAAGACCCTAATAATATTAATCCTTTATATTTGCATTACAGAGCAGTGGAAACACAATGCCAACTCTGATCGTATGGCAAGTTTAAATAAACTACAATGTGGTACTAACACTGTACTGGTGGTTATCTGCTCCTCACCATCCTGAGCCCTGCCCGTTGCTAGCCCCACTTGAGCACAGACACCCCTTTACAGCCCAGCGTGCGAAGGCAAACGATGGAGCTAACAGTCTGCCCACTGAAACTGTATTGTTCAAGTTAATGAACTTGCTAAATATCCTATCTTCTTCACACTTCCTTAAGAAGGCTCTTAATTCCTGCTCTTTAATAATCTCCAGTGTTCCTGCCCACAACAAGCATGAAATGCTGGACATTAGAAGTTGAGTTTGAAGCTGCTGTGAAGAGTCATTACCCATCGATTTTAAGTGGAAATACACACTTCTGATGAGAAAGAGGTGCTTGGCTCATCAAGTTCAAGCCCTTCTTCCTTAAGTGACATAACCTACAAGTAGCACCAGGTATTTTCAGAAAAGGAGCTCCCATGTGTGGAGCAGTCTTACCTAGCTAGTATGTTAAGAGCTAACAGTTCCAGCATGAGTTGCAGAAAGAGTAATCCTTTATTTTCCTAAGGCCGAACCATAGCACTGCAGACAGGAGCAATCTACAGCTCAGACTGCAGATTTAGCCTCCATGCCCCTAAATGCTGGACTCCTTCCAGAAGAAAAATCTGGGTTTGTGCAAATGGAGAAAGCCACATCAGGAGTGCCTGCATGCCAAGGACAGTCGAGGCACCGGGACTGCAGAGAGCCATCCTGAACATCCCTTCCCAATTAGGTTTCCATGAGCCTATAACCAGCTTGTTCTACAGTCTAATTAATTTTCTCAGCCTTGAACCAAGCATCCTGAATCCATCTTTCTTGGGATCTCTAACCTTAGAGAAACTGCAATGAATAAAGGTGTGTATGTATTTGACCATTTTGTACTGGTAATCAGGCAGAAAATTGAGAGAGAGAGAGCTACTGCCAACTGATATATCTCAATTAACCTTGAGAATAATCTGTCTCAATGAGTTTGCATACGTTCAGCCCTTTTCTTTGTAAAACAAAATTAATAAAACTTTTTTTGCTACATATAGTTTAAAGACAAGAAGAATTCTGACCCAGAGAGTCAGCTACTTGGTATTTCCCTGCACACCTTCAGGCACAAAATGCTTTGTTGTGCTTAAAAGCCAGAATTCACTTGTGGAACATTTATTTGCTATCAGAAAACCCAGTTCATTCACTTTACCACTGTTTCCTCTATTTTATTCAGTAGTGCTCAGAGAGCTAGCTCATATCATTGCAAGACCTCTCTCCATCACCTTTGAGTCACTGGGATGGGATTGGAAGAAAATAAACACCACTCCTTTCTTCAAGAAGGGCAAGGAGGAAGATCCAGGAACTACAGGCTGGGCAGCCTCAGCTCGCTCCGGAGAAGGAGGTGCAGCAAACAATCTTGGAAACCATTTCCAAACATAGGAAGGACAAGGAGGCCACTGGCAGTACTTAGCATGGATTCACAAAGGGGAAATTATGCTTGAACAACATGATGGCCTTCTATGATGAGGCGAGTGGCTGGGTGAATGAGGGCAAAGCGACAGTTATTGTTTATTTTGATAGGAATATTGTGAAGCTCAGCAAATTTTTCCACACCTGAAGAATAATAACCCCAAGCACCAGTACAGGCCAGGGTCCAAACGGTTAGAAAGTGGCTTTGTAGAAACATGGGCACAGTGGTGGGTGTCCAGCAAAGGGTCATGAAGGTGCTTAAGGATTTGGAGCACTGATCGTAAGAAGAGAGAATAAGAGAGCTGTGATTGTTCAGTCCTTAGAAGAGAAGGCTCCAGGGATATCTTATCAACACCTGAGGGTGGAAAAAGTATTCTTCTCAAGGTGTAGAAGAAGAGGCAGCTTCCAATTAAAGTCTCACTTAAAAGACAGGAAAAAGCTGTTTTATGGCAAGGTTAGTTGAACACTAGGAACAGGTCACCCAGACTGTTGTGGCGGCCTGTGGAGGCAATCAAAACCTGGATGGACATGACCCTGACTAACATCCTCTAATTGCCCCTGCTTGGGCAGGGTGGTTGTACTAGAATCCCAGAGGTCCCTTCCAGCCCCAATGATCCTGTGAAAAACCAGGCAATGGAGAGCCCTTTGGGTCTGTCCACTCAGAGAACAGCTGGCAAAGGACACAGTCCTGAGCACACCAACAGGAACGTGATTTACAAATACCCTTTGCTCTGGCTGACACAGTGAGCCTGGCACAGCTGCACTGCAGCCTGACAGTACACCCCCCCAGCCAAACCTCCCTCTCCTGCTGGCTGTTCTGTCAAAAGCAGAACAGTTTCCACCTACCTGAAAACACATCAGTGAACTGAAGTTCTTGCCTTCCAAGCAAGGAAGGCTGCCGGACAGTCACAGAGCACCAAATATTTTTTACCTCTATCAAAAGTCTCCACTAGCTTTTAGTGAACCCCCTCCCCAACAAACAAGGAGTTTCAAACAATTTATCTTTTACTTGTCAAGCATTTTCTCAGGGACACCCTAAACTATAAACTCACAGCTCTGGCATGAGTGTGCTGCTGCTGTCAAGTTCCAACTCTGATGCCATACGTAACTTTCAGCACTCTTTAGTGAAAGGATTGTACCAGTTTGTGATTCCTTAAGCCTTTCAACACCCATGTGCATTTGAAATAAACACATCTGCCTCTCCACTGAGTGCTGCTAAAACCCAGCTCCAGAGGAGCAAGCAGACTGACCCCTCCCATAACACCCTACCAAGAGCCCAATTCGCAGCCCCAAACAGGGGATCAGAAGTCTGACTGCAGGATATAATAACATCAAGTATTCAAACAGCTCTGCAATATTCCACAAAGAGAATGAAAGACAGTGGTTAAAAAATATTTTGTCATCTTCATTTGAAGAAGTTGGGATTTTTCTTCTATTTTATGGATCAGCTAAAAGCCTGCCAGGAAGGTTAGAAGAAAGAGAGCAACATAAGGAGTAAAGAAGTTGAAGAAATAACTGAGATTAGTCTGAAGATCTTTTTTTCCTTACAATTTCTATTAAGGTAACAACTTTTGCTGGGTTTTTGGGGTTTTTTTTAAACAAAAATCAACCAACCAAAAAAACCCACCTCACTGCTTTTCAAATAGTAACCCTGTTTCTTGATGTGATATTAAAATTGTGAAGTCTCCAGTTCTAGCTTGACGTATTTTGCTAAAAATTTATGGTGTAGTAGACAGCCATAATTACTGTGATTTTTCTGGCTTGAAACAAGGAATTCCTGAACCTGCCTGGTGACAGTGGCAGGGTTAGAACCCAGAAGCAACTCTGTTTTCAGGAGAACCCAGATTTAGGTGGCACATCTCTGTGTGAATATTCTGGGAGATCCTTGAAAAATTTCATGTGATTTGGAACCATCTTTCAATGAGATTTATGCTCTTAAATCCCACAGGCAGATTTTCATATCCTCTGGGTTTGTGGCATTTAGACCATCTGTCTTATTTTGCTTACAGGTATAGACTTAGATAAACTGATAAAATTAACAACATGGAAACAATATTCCTCAAGACATCCCATCACTTGAAATCCATCTACACTGGCTAAATCAGCAAAGGATATGGCATAAAATTCTTCCTCTGAACTATGGAAAAGGTTGAATTGCAGCTGGACTTAAAACCCTCAGCTGAGGATCAGAGAGGGCAGAGGTTACTTTCTACCTGTGACAGTTAGTTCTGCTGTGCTGGGAGCAGAGCAGCAGTAATGACAGCTGCAAGGCAGGGCCAGTCTTTTGCTGCTGTTCTACCTTCTCCCTCCCTGCCCACAGCTGCATTTCTCTCCAGACACACACAACTCATCCTAAGCACCAGTTCTTCCTCTACTTCAGCACATCAGTTTTGAATTGCCTAAAAAAAAACAACCCCCCAAAAAAACCCCACCACACAAACAAAAAACCACACACAAAGCTTTGCAATAAATATCAGTGTTATATGTATGTATATAAACTCACACATAAATCTGAGCTTATTTTGTAGATTATTTGGATACCTTCCCACAAAAATTCATCTGGGTGATGTGGGCAACCTTTAATGAAACAGACATCTTCTCCACAGTTATCATGGAAATCTTAAATTTTCAGCTAGCCCTGACTTAATCTTGACCCTTGTTTGAACACACTGTTAGCATGTCATTAAAATGGGTAGACCTATCTACATATGGAAATTAATTCCAACAGGTGAAAGTAAATTACAGAACTGATTATGCATATGACAATTGGCAGTATCTTGGGGATAAATGTCATCATGTATTTGGAGACAACAGGCGGGCACAACCATCTGTGATGGTTGACTACAGTGTGGGAAGACATCCAACACACAAATGTAGAGAGGTTTCAAGAGCCTGATGGAGGTATGCAGCATCGCATACCAAAAGCTCACCGAATAAGATACAGGGTGTTCTCAGACCATATGTCTGCTCCAGAGAGGAGACTGAAGTGCTTCACTCACTGCTTTATGCCCTACTCACTCCTAGTTACTCAGGACTCTTTAGGGGAAAGAAATTCTGCTTGTTCACAGACGCCAGACTCCCATATACCGTCAGCATGAGGTGGTACAGACAGGTACAGACTAAACAGCAGAACCCAGGAGGTACAAGAATGAGGGGGCATTTTGCAGAGCACACTGCACCCCTATGTGTGGGTTGCGGGTGCCCTTGGCAATGAGCACTTATATGACTCATGCAGAAATATTTAGCAATCCTGTCATTTTTCATTGTCAAAATGTGCAGACACACACCCCCACCACCCCCCAGTCACACAACAGAACACCTCCAAAAGGCAGAGGACCAGGTGACCTGCTGCTAGGTCACAGGCAGTTCCAACGCCAAGCTAGACCTACACAGACTTCAGCTAATATGTTAGACATGTTAAACTAAAATGCTGTTGGTCTTTATGTTTCCAGTTCCTGTAGTAACAACAGTGGCTAGCTCTGCTGCAAGCCTGTTTAATTCTGGCAGACTTATGAGAGCAGGCTGCAATCCATGCAAAGGCAGGTTAATTGCTTTCACATCTAAGACAAGCCGAGAGCAGGGCCACTATTTCTCTCTGATGGTGAATCTGAGTCACCAGGACCCACCACACCCACCAGCACTGCACGGAGCTCTGTGAATCCTGCACCTGCAGCATGCAGAATCCAGAGTCCAGTAACCTGCTTATGGGTTACACTGTCTAGAAGTACAGAGCATATCACCATGGTGAATACATGGAGATTTTTGTGGTGTCACAGCTCAACCCTCACCCAGAGTTTCCCTGCTTTTTCACTGTTCAACCTAGAAACAGTTGTGCAATTTCACACCCTTGAGAGCTGTTCTGCTCAGGATAAACTTCTCCATCCCTCCTGAACACCATGAAAGTATCACGGTCCTTCTACACATGCAACGGGGTACTACAGCAGAGCTACAGGAACACTCACTTGCAAATCAAACAATATGCAAACTTACATACCTCAGTATGTTACTTCATATTGCCTTTGTTAGTCTGCCCACCCTCCTACTCATCTTGTTCTCTCTAGACCATACAGTTCCAGACCAAGTGTCGAGCACAGTAAGTGAACGTTTTCACACTGTACTTATTCCTTCCACAAGCTTCAGCACGCTCCAGTAGAGCAGTGCTATGACTCCAAGTGTTTCTGTCTTCCTTCAGATTTAACTATGAATTTAACACTGGAAAACTACCTGTACTTCTGTCAAATAGCTACATTTAGGATTTGCATTTGTAAGTGTTAATAGACACATGCTATTAGCTATTTATTAGGCTTTAAAAAAAAAACCATAAAATAAGCACAAAAAATCAGATTTTGGTATTTTGACAGTTATTTAACCTACAAAAACATTTCAGTAGAGAAGACTCTCATTGTCTACCCAGTGAAGCATACATGAACCATCCTTTTCTGAATAGCTTGACAAAAGTGGGATACAGAGTTCATTATTTACATCAGGAGGCCTGCTGCTTTATGCTTCATTTAATTTGACTGAATTACTGCTGGAATGATCCTTAGTAAAAGATCACTAAAATCCTTTCCAGTAGATGAACAATTCTAAAGAAATTTGTTAGTTTTCCAGTACTACTAAAAAAAATCTATGATGTTCAAAGTCCAGACTTTAAAAGCCAATACTAACACACTGTTGCAGTTTGGTGTAACTGTGCTGCCTCAGTGGCTTTTGTAAGCTGCAGTTACAGCTTTCTGCAAGCCCCATATTTTGAAAACTTTGGTCCATTCAAGGCCGAATTTGAGACTAAGCCTATCAGAGCTGGTCACAGCGCCTCTGGGAATCACATAGAGGAGAAAAAAACCTGCTGGCAGGGGCACTTTGCCACCGGAACGGGAGTGAGAAGATGGAACAAGCTGCACAGACGCCAAGGCCAGGCCCGCAGGAGGGGGGGGATGAAGAATGTGAAGAGAAAGTTTCCCCTGCAGCTCGTGGTGGAGTCCATGGTGAAACGGGTGTCCCCCCGAAGCCCATGGATGAGAATGGGGAGCAGAGACACCTCTGCCCTGTGAAGATTGATCCAGGCCTCAGCAGGTTTGCCAGGGGACTTGTGACTTTGCGGGGAACCAGGCAGGGGGGTCTGGACCCGGATGTCAGCACCCTATGGAGGGGAGAGTCCTGCTGAGAGGCCTGTGGTGAGGGGATGACTCCCCGATAGAGAGGACTCACGCTGCAGAAGCTCGTGGACACGACTCTGGCGTGGGTGGGACCCCACGGTGCCGCAGG
>VZTU01001907.1:0-26991 GCA_013400835.1 Zapornia atra | reverse complement strand
TCACTTTTTCTTTCCTTTATTCTGTGCTGCGTCTGTTTTGCCCATTGCACTAGTTGGAGAGTGATCCCTCTGTCCCTATCTCAGGTCCTAAGCCTCCCAATATCTATTTTCTCCCCTTTTGGGCTGAAGGGGGGAGTGAGCAAGTGGCTTGGTGGGTATTTGGCCTTTGGTTAGGGCCAAAACCACCACACACACAAAGGAGCGAGGGGAAAAAAGGTCGGTCTGCAGTATTCAAACACACTGGCACAAGTCTAAATTTGCTCCCCTTAACATAAGTGATGGAGCACCTCATTCTGAATGTCATCTCCAAGCATATAGAGGAGAAGGTGGTAACTAGGAGTGGTCAACTAGGATTCACCAAGGCTTGACCAATCTAATAGTCTTCTATGATCGCATGACTGACTGGGGAGATGTTGCCTACCTTAACTTCAGCAAGGCTTCTGCCACTGTCTCCCATAACATCCTCGTAGGTAAGCTTAGGAAGTGTAGGTTAGAAGAGCAGACAACGAGGCGCATCGAGAACCGGCTGAACAGCAGAGCCCAGAACACTGCGATAAGCAGCGCAGAGTCTCTTTGGAGGCCTGTAGCTAGTGGTGTGTCCCAAGGTCAGTACTGGGTCTGCTCTTGTTCAACATACTCATCAGTGACCTGGATGAAGGGACAGAGCAAACCCTCAGCAAGTTTGCTGGGAGGAGTGGCCAATACTGAACAGCAGCACAGCCTTCTAGTGTAAGACCTGGACAGGCTGGAGAGGAACCAAATCAAGTTCAACAAGGGTCTTGCACCTAGGGAGCAGTAATTCCAGGGTGCCCAGAGAGGCTGTGGAGTCTCCTTCTCCAGAGACATTCAAAACCTGGATGCAATCCTGTGCAACCTGCTCTAGGTGATCCTGCTTTAGCAGGGGATGTTGGACTAGCAAATCTCCAGAAGTCCCTTCCAATGCAAACTTCTGAAACTAGAGAAGTTTCAGAAACTCCCCAGCTAAGACAGCTGCCTTGAGGAACAGAAGCTATCAATCCTGGGCTGCAATTTCTGTGAACTGTTGGAGAATACAACACAGTTAATATTCTTACTCACATTCATGCTTCTTCAAAGCCCTGGAAAAAAAATACATAAACATCTCCTCATCTTCAACAAACCACACACAAGCTCAAGTTTGACGGAGGACTTCAGATATTATGCTGAGCTTGACCCTAACTCAAAAGCAAGCAGTCATCCCACGCTGACATCCTCAGTAGCAATACTGATCAGTCAGGAATCTGATACAGTTGGCAGAGTCCATTAAACAAAAGGAATTCATGGGTGACATGCTAATCTTCTACATTATTCATATCATGCAAGTTAAGCAACATAAACCAAGTATTTTATATTTAAATAAATCTGAGCCAGGAAATATAGGTATGAAATGGAGGTATGACAGACACAGGTGCTACTGTAAGACATGTAAGTTTTGTCATTTGAAGTTGACCTGACCTTCACTGGCACATGTGCCATGCCTGTGCAACAAACCAGGATCCCAATAGGGCAAATCTTCCCTCTCCTTTCATCATGAAACTGATCTTTTAGCTTCTCTCCCTGTTTACCCTGAGGAGTCTTTGGTACATCCCTCATACCCACTTTCATGTTTGAATGGTTTAAAAGTGGACTATTAACAAATGGTTACCAGTTATATCAGAGGCAACTGTGATATAACTGGAGGAGGCTCAAGTAGAACGGTCTCCCAAGGGAGACCGAGGAAATTAGCGGAGACCTTGACTCACTGCAGAACCAGGATCAGATCTGTCCAGAAAAAAGGCTTTGTTCAGGTTCCATGCATTAGCCTCATACTTATCAGATGGAGGTTAATTTTTTCTTGATCAGAGTATTGGTTTTCCAAAGGCAAGTAAGTATCATACTTTGATGCCATATATGGTGAGTAAGAGATAACTTGGATATCCTGAATGAGAGATCACTGATATAACTTGAGGCTGACTGAATCAGAACAATGACCTGAGACCCCAGAGAGCATAAGAAGTGATCCAAGAATGCAGCAACCTCAAACCATCTTATATTTTGGTGTTCTGTTTGACTTCCAAAGGCTGGTACTGGTTTTATTGCAGAACTACCCCTTTGGAATTACACAAGCAGAAGTGCCTTTCAGCCAGTTAGAATAGCCTGATGGGCTGGAGAACACTGACATCTAAGTTCTTTCCCCACATGACAAGAGCTTGTAGACTCTGCTGCATGTTCGTCACCACCCCCCAGCCAATTTCCTTACTCCCTGAAAGGCATACTGTAAGCAGAAAGAAAATTTTACTGGTATTTTTATTGTCTATATTCCCATTATCATCAATTTTATTAGGTTTTCTAGAATACCATTTATTGCCACTGGTGAGAAGGTAGCCCAGTTCCCATTACTGTGCCATTTTATAGTTCTCTGGTGGGAACATACAAAGTTTCAGAGAAAACTGCAGAAACTGGGTATTTTGGGTGGGGTCCTTTTATCATGGTAGTACTTGTAGGCCTTGAAAAATTAAATTTATATAGAAAATTATTTTATACTCAAACATGCATCTTCATTGCTGCTACTGTATATCACTGTTCATCACAAAGTTAGGAAAATCAGTAAGTGCTCTGATTATATCACTACTTCTATGAAGAGCCCTATTTAGATGAAGTACTGTGGTTTTTCTTTAAAGCCATTTCTAATCTGTTACTATTCTTAAACAAAACCTAGCAAAAGTTACAATAAAAAGTTATGAGACTTATATAAATGAGCCAGAGAAACCACATGACAGAAAGACTATGAAACCAACTTTTAGAGCACCTTGAAACTCAAAAGAATTGTATGGGTTTTTATTTGTAACAGGAGATTTAAAACACACCTTATCCAGAAAGGGTTTTTCAAAAAGACAGAAAACCACCAAAGGTTTTTGTTTCTTTCAATATTCTCTAAAAATGAAACCAAGTCAAAAATAATAGCTGTAATTAGTAGCTTCATTTTCTAAGAAGGCTACAATTAGGGATGAAACTTCATTACAAATTCAATGCTAAGGTACAATTGTGAGCCTTTTATTCAAATATTCTATAGTAGCATGAAATTATACAGCCAACTACAGCTGTGGTATTATGGTGCCTCAACCCCCTTCGTCCCTCCAGCCTAGTTCTATGAAGGACACCCCCCTTCCTCAATTCAAAGGCAAGGCTAGCTGCAGGGCTACAACTCTTGAAAGCAACATTCCTACTAGATTTTTATTTCTTTTGCTTCACTCTCAATTCCCTTGGACTGTGTGGTCCTTTCCTCAATTCCCAATGTGGACAATTAGAAGAATCTTAATTCAGCACAGATGAAATGCTCCCTGCCCTACCAGTTGCCCCTTTCAAGCACAAATGTTTAATATGCTTTGGCTATACGGAGAGTAATTCCAATTCAATGCTATAACTGCTGCAGAGAATCTTCAGTGTTAAGTACCTCAGGATTATAAAATGGCCTGGCTGTAGCTCCCTGGTCAAACTGGCTGACCTCCAAGCACTTCAATTAACTGTAAAAGTGAAATAGAGTGGTGCTGTCCTCGGGGAAAATACTGCAAGGAAGTGGAGCCAGGGAGGCATTTCAGGAAACCTGAAAAATCACAGAAGGCTTAGTACAGTTTACACCAGTCAAAAGACGACACTGAGTAACCTGAGTTTTCCAAATGCCTTTTTAGATACAGTCTGTAGCACCAAGCTCCTTTTTTAAGTGTCTTTTATATAAAGACTAAACTAATCAGCAACCCACAGATAACTCAGATGCAGTATCTTATTAGCCAGCCTTACTGTCAATGCAAACGCTTGACACAAATCCTTGACACCTGGAAAGCACTCCAACCATTATCTGGGAGGATTTCTGCACACTTTGCAGCAGACTCTGTCAGGTACTAAGATAATTAGCCTATGTTTCCCATTTAAATTGGTATTGGAGCAGTTGTGGTCCTTCACATTATGTGTGACAATCCCAAAACATCCGTGCTTCCGAGTGAAATGTTAGATGGGATTTAAAGTATGTTAAAGGTTTAAAGAGAAAATGTAAACCTTGAGGACATGATAGCTGGTAATATTCTAACAGCAGACAGTCAATGTAAGGATTGTTGAGAGGCAGATTGTCAGACTAAGCCACAAAAAAACCCCACAAGACAGTATCTCCTTCCATTCCAACCCTTTACTCAAAGGAATTAAGTGCCAGGAAGTTCTCATATTAACATGACAACACTCCTGTGATGTGAGCCCTAAGTCTACCTGCGTTATGTTAGCCATAGCATTTTCAAGGCCTACCCATGGGCAGGCTTTCAAATAACTGTATGATGCCTAAAGATTCAAGTTGAGCAACGCTTAAAGTACTCAGTAAAATAAATTCAAGTTTTCTCAAGAGCTGTGGGGAAACCTTGAGGCAGCATATATACCATATTCCCAGCCAAAAGCTTTACACACATGGTCTGTCACATCTCATTGTCACATCCAATGGCCATTCCGTTTATTGCATGGGATCGGACTGAAGGTGAAATACGGATGGATTTATCTAAACTAAAACATTAAGCTGGGAGTGGGGAATGGCAGTAGCTAACATGTACAATGTTTTGCACGTGCACCTGAATGTCAGATACTGTGCTACCATCACAGTTCAAGCATATGGATACAAAGGTGCCATCGCAGAATCACAGAATCGTAGGGGTTGGAAGGGACCTCCAGAGCTCATCAGGTCCAACCCCCTGCCAAAGCAGCTCCCCAGCTCATATTGCACAGGGCGGCGTCCAGACAACTCTTGAATATCTCCAGAGAAGGAGACTCCACCCCCTCCCTGGGCAGCCTGTCCCAGGGCTCTGTCACCCTCACTGTGAAAAAGTTCTTCCCCGTGTTGGTGTGGAACTTCCTGTGCTCCAATTTGCAGCCATTGCCTCTAGTCCTGTCCCCACAAACACTGAAAAGGGGCTAGCCAAATCCCCCTGCATCCCCTGCCTAAGATATTTATAAACATTAATTAGGTTTCCCCTAAGTCTTCTTTGCTCTAGACTGAACAGTCCAAGCTCTCTCACCGTGCCCATAGGAAAGCCCCACTCCACTGACAACACAGCTTGCCTTTCTGTTCACGGAATGGCTGAAGTTCGTACTGCAGAGCCCTACTGAAATCAAGTATGCAAGTTTAGAGTATTAGTAGTTCTCATGCACTAATTCACGAGCAATTCTCTCACAGAAATCCATCAGGCTAAGTCTGCATGAGACACTGCATGAGCCCCACATTTTCAGCACTTGATCTTATGCTAAAGAATTACCCAATACCTATGGTGTAAGAACTAATTACGGTAAATTACTGGGCTGCCCAGCTCAAGGAGTTTACCTTTTCTTTACAACTGACCTGAGTCAAGCAATATTCTGAGAGGTAAATTAAACAGCGGCACAGCGCCTGTTGCAGGGACCCAAGGAAGGCAAATCATTGAATGCTTCTTTTGTGGCCCACAGCGCACAAGGCAGGCTGATACAGCTCAATGATTTCCATATGGTACTTGCACAGCCCAGATACTTGTGTGTAGACTGTTGCACTGATGAATCATGCATTCTTTAGCATACTTCACAAACACATATTAGATGTACAGGTAAAATATGGGGGGGAAAAAAATAACATATGCTTCATTTTCAAGAAATGTAGGGAGGCTGAGACATCACCAAATGTGAAGAAGAGCTCAATTATTAAAGTATTCATTGGTGTTTCTCTTTGAAAAGAGCACACAGATGCTTAATTTCTCACCCCTGACCTCAACATACATAATGAAACACACAATTGTGAAATACATTCAGAGACACAGAAAGGTCCAGTCTATTTACAATCCAGCTTTGACCCATGTCATCATAGAACCCCTTCGATTTTGTCCGGTGAAACAGTTCTGTACCAGCAAAGGGCTCAGATTTTGATTTGCTAACATGTATGGATTTTCACTATCACAATATCTCTCAGTCAACCAAGAAGAAATTACTTTAATGATTATACTACTAATTGCTCAACTACTCAATAGAAAGGGAAGTAATTACTAAACTCATTCAATCATCACCAAAGAAACGATGGGCATACACACATAGGTTGGAAACACAAAATATAGTTTGTAAAAGTTATATGCTAATCTAAATAAATTAGGAATATTCAAGGATGTACTTCAAATTCTGTATTATTTAGTTCCATCTAGAAAGAATCGAGTTGAAAATGCAACAGTAACTTCAGCCTGAAGGAAAATGCAATACGCACAACTTAACTGTGGAGCCTGATATTTACTCTCACTGTAGAAAATACTAAAAGTTGTACATCAAAATTAATTGTATTGATTGAAATTTGGACAGATAAAGCACAATACTGAGGCTCTCTGCAGATATAACTTCCAATCTAGGAAAATACAAATGGCCATGTAAAAAAAAAAAAAAGTCCCAAGGCTACAAAAAACCAGGAAGAAAACTAAACCAAAAAAAATCCATCTCAAATACAAAAGCCTTACCTTCTTCTTGGGTATGACCAGATGAATTTCTTTTCCCTCGCTGAATACAAGTAGGGAGCCTAAAAGAAAGAACAAAAAACAGAATTCACAACAATATTCCATGGGGAACTGCTGTAACAACTGATTTGCACTAGTTTAAAGATTGGGTTTCTTTGGGTTTTCCTGCCAAGTCATTACATAAGTAGTCTCTCAACATTGCAATTATGTATTTTAGAGGAAGCAGAAAAATTTCAAGACACCAATAACCAACCATAATAAAACATTGAGCTTCCACCTGACTATGTTTGGGAAACATGTACAAGGCAGATCAACATGGAGTTTAGTTTAAAAACTTACCCTACTCTGACAGAACACGCTTATGCCTGGCAAATAAAATCATAAATATGAAAAGTATGTGCAATAGTAACTCATTCGACAGGTAAAATATGTATTTAAGACGTCACATCATAATTCCCTCCATAAATGGGTTGTGACCTAAAACAATTTAACACTTTTAGATTATGCAAATATAAACACCTTTATTTTCAAGTCAAAATAGGGCATAAAAGGAACGCTGAGTTTTTTTATTAGACCTGCACAGTAGGACCGACCAGGTACAGCAAAGCGAGAGACGGAGCAATGACGACTTGTGAACAGCTGTGGGGCTTCTCGGCTTCACACCAGTTTCTACCAAAACACTCAGCAGACAGAAGTCTAAATAAAGGGTTGGGGTTTTTTTGCCAGCAGATACTTGTGCTTTTTTGATAAATGCAAAACTGTGCAAGTGTTGAAAGAAAATTTCCCAGATGAGAAAGAAAAAACCATTAAAGACTATACAGACAAAAATACAGAAGTAGAGAAGATAGAATGTAAACATAAACAGACAGCCTGGAAATCAATGTAGTATTTCATTCTCAATGCTTTTTCTAAGATTTATCCCTTCAAATTAAGAAAAAAATAAAATCCTCAAGTAGCCCATGTTGATTTAAGATGTGAGTTTACCATCTGTAGTGTCTTTAATCCTTTATTCAGTGTCAAGATACCCATGAAAAAAATTCCAAACAAAACAACTGTTTCTCCCAATTATACCCATCAATAAAAGCAGAGCTGTATTTTTAGGGATTATATTTCTAAATCTAATTGCCTAGTTAAGGCACACGCAACATTTGCATTTGACTCTGCTTTCAGAAATCACTGTAATACTAGGAACTTTGGCCTCTGAGAAATGTAATTCTGGTTCCAGGGATGTCTGAACATCTAATAGATTATATAGCCCATAGTTTACTACCAACTGTAGTTGGCTGTTCATAGACAGTAAGATATACAACACCAGCGCACCAGACCATCAGTTTGAGAACTGCCAAGCTATTCTATTCACTAGGGGTTGGGAGAAAAAAGGATAACAATGTTAGTATAACCTCAGTAGAAAGCTCTGCACAACTCTGTGGCCTTCTCTTTGAACACATGACATTGAATATCAAATTTTTCAGAGCCCAGGATTATTATGAGCTGGCTGTCACAACCAAACCCTACCAAAGCAGAACTCTATCTAAACACAGTTCCTTGCATGGCAAGCTGTCTGCTATAGAATCATAGAATCCGTTAGGTTGGAAGGGAGCTTTAAAGGCCATCTAGTCCAAACCCCCTGCAGTGGGCAGGGACACCTCCACTAAATCAGGTGGCTCAGATATCCATCAAGCCTGACCTTGAATGTTTCCAGGGACAGGGCCTCCACCACCTCTCTGAGCAACCTGTGCCAGTGATCTCGCGCCTTCAACATTGAAAAATGTTTTCCTAACATCCAACCTAAACCTCCCCTTTCTGAGTTTAAAACCATCATCCCTTGTCCTATCACTCCATGCCCTCATAAACTTCCCCAGCTTTCTTACAGGCACCTTTCAGGTACTAGAAGGCTGCTATAAGGTCCCCCCGGAGCCTTCTCTCCAGCAAACTGAATAGCCCCAACACTCTCAGCCTGTCTTCACAGGAGAGGTGCTCCAGCCCTTCGATCATTTCTGTGGCCTCCTCTAGACATGCTCCAACAAATCCATGTCTGTCTTGTGTTGAGGGCTCACATATTGGGACTGGGAAACTTCATCTTGGCTACACTCATATGCAAAACAGCTAAGAGCAATCCAATAACAACTGCAAAAGTCATCTAACTACGCTTTTCTGTCCATCAAGTCAAGCTGGCAGCAGTCATAAACACACACTAAAGAGGTCTTAAAAAACTCCCTCATTTCTTCCTGGAAAGAGGATGATCCTCTTACCCCTGTTTCCCTGACACAGTTAAACCAGGGAATCTCTTCACTTTACATCTTGATTTCTTTTGTCACCTTCAACTTTCTAGGTTTCAGTTTGAGTAAAGAGGTTTTCTGGAGCAATCTTGGACTCATATTCTAAGACTTCTTCACATCCACTTGAAAAGGGAAAAGATTAATAATGAAGGTGGAGGAACACTATTTAGAGAGCTGCTCTGGGGCAATGGTTTTAAAGAGTTCTCTTCCTCCTCTTGACGTTCCCCTCTGGTTTTAACATGTTGGGTCAGATGTAGTCTGCTCAGTCGAGAAGCCTGCACTTGTACAGCTGCCCCTCTCACTGTTAGGTCTTCAATGGATTTCTCTGCTGTGGAGATGCCAGTGGCAACCTGGTCATTGGGGTAAGATTTCTAAATAGGAATGCCTCAAAACTCAAATCCTGATTAACTTCCTCCTCTGTGATGTACTTAAGGGCACCAGCATAGAAACCTGAAATGCATTCAAGGCATTAATGTCTGAAGACAGCATGTTGACTAAAGGCCTAGTTCTACTTTGTCACCAGCTGCAAGTCTTTTTCCTCTCCCTAATGTATTCCTGAAAAAAAAGAAAAGCCACTGAATCCAGAGCTCCATCCAACATGGAGTTAAATGTTTGCTTCCGTGGGCAAATTAAGAAACCAAAATGGACTGTAGAAAGGAAGATGAGAAACTATGACTAGCTCCTTATCACTGATAATTTTTGACAAGTTCTAACATTACAGAATCAGTAAGAGCACACCAGTACATCTGAGAAAGATAGTTACACAACTATTAAGCAGATTTTAGCTTTCTGACCTCCACATTGTAAATAGAGATTTAAATCAAGATCTGAAAGTACATATAGTATTCTCTCAATTTCCCACATTTAGGAACAGGATGCCATCAAATTGGGATACTCTGAGGCTTCCTGTTTTCCTCCCTCTTTAAACTGTTCTTTGAAGATTGTTTCATGTTCCACTTCCAGCCAGGTTTTGCCCTTTGCCCTTCCCTTTCTCCTCTCTTTATACTTATCTCTGACCACACCTTGAGCTGCAGCTCCTCTGGGAACAACTCATGAATCTCTGTCCATTGGCAACCTCCAATCCATCTGTCCACAGTGAATTTCACTGCATCTCCTCAGTACCTTCTTGACCACATCTGGATGCCCCCCTTTGCTCACTGCGGCAATATCTCCATGCAAGGCTGTCCTACCACCTCTTTTCACACCTCAGAAAACACTACCAGCTTTCCCATCACTGCAGCCTATAATAGGCAAAAGCCGTGTTACGGTGTATAACCACACCTCTAAACACAATAGTACAGAAGCATCGTCGTTATTCTCCAACTAATCAAGGTCTTCAACACAAGCAAGGAAGTTCTTTCAGTCTCTATGCATAGACACTACCCTTACAAACAGCACACTACTTGAGCTTCTGTTTTCTATTATAGCAATTTCAGGCTATAGGGTATTTCAGCAATGCTATCTGTTCACAGCAATGCATCATTCATTAACAAGTTCGTCTCCATTTGTAACATTCTAAGGCAATTAAATAGGAATTGGTCTTTCTCCAGAGAGGCTTCAACAGCTAAAAATAAAACAGAAGTTAGAGAGTGACTGGCATTATTTATATCAACAATTCCACTGGAATAATACAGCAGCTTTCACATGCAAATATACATATATTTAAATGATTTAGGAAGGATTAAAATAAGGAGCTTAATACATTTCTTTGCTTGTGCTCAATCTTTTCATTTGCTTAAGAATCTTTTGAAAGATACCTCTCAAAGCAGTTCTTTTGGACTGTGAAGAAATGTCAATACACCATACTGAAAATATTCTTACTGCAGATGAAAGAAATAGCAAGTGGTTATAAAGACACATAAATAGCTGGCTATAAAAAAATTTACTCAAATCAGCATTTAACAACACAGCCTAAAAAAATAACCAACATGTTTGTTTAAGCATGTAAATATCACTAAGATACCAAATATGTACATATCACTGAGATACTACAGCTTTCAACAGGGGATAGGATCATTTCCACAAGATCTATCATTAGAAGATGAACTTCACAAATGTGTTTGAATCCGAGGTAACCATGCCTCTTAGCACACTGAAACCAACAGAGCGCCAGTGCAATGGGCCAGGTCCCACTGCTGGCTGCCTCAGCAGAAGCAATAACTGTTCCTTTCTGGGGTTAAACAGACAAAAATAAGACCTGTCTGGACACTGACAATTGTGTTTTCTGTGCACTATTTATTCATTGCAGGAATACTGGAGAAAAAAAAATTACACTGACTTTTTCACAAGCATATTTTCCTCACTCCCCTAAGTTTAATGTCCTTCAGTAGCTGTAGCACTACGCTACAGAAAACAAACAGTAAATCTGAGTTTCCAATGTGAAAAACAATGCCTTGCTTGCATGCAATGCAACAGAAAGATTAGCATACCATTATGCACTGCTACAGAAAGGCCACAAAATATTTCTCCAAACAGTGGCACAGGCATCCGAGGTTTTCTCCCCTTTTCTGTTAACATTATTCTTTCCTTTCACCTCAACACCATGAGTTATCTCAGCACCACCAATAACCATGTAATTCCAATATATTTCAATTTTTTCCACTTAAAATTTCTGATCCTCCTATTTATGTGATCAATATGGAATTAGCATAGATGCTAAAGTAAAACTTCTATTCCACAAAGCTAGAAAGTAGAAGTTGAGTGAACTCTAAAAAGCCTACACAGAGATAGGAAAGAAAACAGATGCTAGTTTAAAAAAGAACACTCTCCTCACTTTGCAGCAGTAATGATTTTTAACACTTCAGACTGGCAATAGTGTGATCCCAGAATGTTGTATCTGTAAAACTAACATCTTATTAATTAACATTCTTTTTGAGGTCAAAATTTTGCCTGTTGTGGTGTTCATATGTTTGGGCTGGCTTTCTCCACAAAATTCTGCACTGTCTACAGTGTTTGGGTGGGCTGAGAGGATGGCTGCATTTGTGTCATTAAAAATAGAAATGTTTTTTCCTTCGTGTTAAAATCTCTAATTTAATAACTTGCATTTGTATGTTTATAGAAGAAAAATCATACCAAACAATTATCCAACTGACCTGAATTTAAGTGTCCTGTGAGATTTCCTAATCCTATTTCAAAAGGCTTGCTGAAAGCAGGCTTCTCTTTTGGACAAGCAAAACTTTGACTTCTTCCTGACCTGCTTATCAGTTTTTTCTTATGTTGTCATGAACATCTCTCCTTCTTATATTTAAGCTCTAGCTAGCATTACAAAACACTTAGCAAATCACTCACATTGTTGGGTTTGGGCTTCCCTACAAACACTGGGCAGTTGTTCCAACCTGGCCATGCTGTTAAAGACTGCCTGGCCCCAACGCTTCCATTTGCCAGAGTGGAGGGGCTGAGGTTTTCCAGTGAAGCTGACAAGGCAATGAAGGCCAACTGGCTCTGCAGGAAACTCCAGTAGCTGAGAAGTGGTTCTCTGAAATCCTACTCCAGTGCCCAGTGTCCACGGTGCTCGCTGGCTGCCGCAGCACGCTCACTGCAAATCTGTGAGGCTCTATGTACAAGCCACCAACAGGAACAGACAATTTTCAGAGTACCAAGAGAAAGAGGTTCAAGAGACAGAGAACAGTGGTTGGAGTAGTCAGCTCATTAGAAAAGGGATCGTACGTGTAACTCTGATATATTATGGTACAGGTATCAGCAACCACCACCAAGCCAGGCACTCAATCTCCCTGGTCTCTCTGGAAAAATGAGTATTGTATCCTGTCACTCATAGTTGAATAGTAATGAAATCTAGTGGCTACAGTCAGAATTCACATCTGCTCTTGGAAAGGAAAAATAAATAAAAGGAAATTCAATCTGCATATTATCTTTTTATTTCAAAGCTATTAGTGTTATGCATTAAATATATTAACCTGACCCCTTATTTTCTCTCTCTGTTCACTGCCACACACCCTGTATAACAATTAGAAGGCCCTCTTCATGCCCTAGATATCTTCTCTAAGTCCTAAAACTTGCCAGGATCGAGCATCAAAACTTGTAAGGCAGGTTTGTGAGTATCTTGCAATGCAAACTAGGCGACCCAAATGCAGTCGATGCTCACAAACCTAGATCAAGGTGCTGAAAAGCACTTCAGCACACACAAGGGCTACACACTAAGTAGGTTTTCTTTCAAAAAACCCTGAGGGCATTCTGTGGTGGGATTATCCATAAATTACAGAGATTCTATGCAGGGTTTTCAATAAAACACAGCATCATCATTTTGCTTTATTAGCCACTAAGATATAGGATCTACATTGATTCTTAAATGCTTATCAACACTGATAATTGCAGTCAAGACACCAGGATCCTAGGGTGCATCTCAACCAAAAGTGTCAGACAACTGTTCTCCCTAATCAGTGAGTCAAGTTAATAACTCAAGATCCTTACTAAAAACCTGCAGAATCCAAATCAGACCTGTTTTATTACTGTCCAAAAATAAATACCACATAAGATCTGACAGAAGAAAGAAAAATGAAAAGAAATTTGCAAATCAGTATCCAAATGTAGATGCACTTTAACTGATTTCATCTATTTCAGGAGCACATTATTCTGTGTGCTGAGTAAGGGAAAAAGAGAAACAACTTTCACCAGAGTCACCAGGTTTTGAAGTGCAAAAGTGAGTCCTTTAGACTATCTTAGACTGAAATTTTCAGTACTTTCCTAAGATTATACTTTCACAGCAACATTCAATATTATTCTACCTTTACAATCAAGCTTTCTAAAATGAAGCTGTAAGCTTTCTAGAATGGAAAGTTGATATCCAATTAATTTTCAAAAATAAATGAAACATCTAAGCCTAATGAGTATGTCAAAAGTTTATTTCCTCATCCAGTAATAGAGGCTTCCAACATTAGCCTTCAGAAATAATACCTTTATATGGAACTCAGAAAAAATAACTTGGGCTGATTTTTTTATGCTGGAAACTTCCTACATTTAAATCTATTTCATTACCTTTATGGGCCTGTCCTGAAGAAGCACAGAATACATGCCAGTAAGAGCCTTCTACATATTATTCTGATAACATAACCTAACATATTATGATGATGCACGAAGACAGTCTGTCAGAACATAAAGACATAATGGTATTGCAAAGAGATGCAATGACTTGACAGAGACAGAAATGTTTTCATGCATCACAACTTGCCTGCTTTGGCCTGAAGGAGAAAGAAGAATCCCACCACCATCTGCCATCAAGGTTCTGCTTGAAGTCTGAAGCTCGTGCCATAGTTTTGAAGGTATTTCTTGGAAGGTAACTATACATTTTAAGTTTTACAGGGGAAAAAGAAAAAAGAAACAAAAATTATTCAAGGAGGCAAAGTTTGAATATGTCTACCACAACTGTTTCTGAAGCATCAAGTATCTTAGCCCTGTTTAGACACAACTCCTAATTAGAGCACTTCATTTAACTGTAATAACTTCCTGAAAATTTCAATGAGGATGCTCTTTTGCTGAGGGAAAGAAAAAAACTCAGCTTTGTGCACCACCCTCCTGCTTGGTCTGGATACAGCCAATTCCTAACTTCACATTCTATTGTTATTAGTTTGCTGTGTTTTGTTAGCCTTTATACCAACCTTTTTCTCATTAAGAGACCTAAAGCTATCTCTGCCAGAAGTATCCTCCACTTGGGACTTGCTTACCTTCTGTTTTTTTTCTGAAGTATTTCCTTCAGTTACTATCTACTTAGAGGTAGTGACTGCTCAAAGTCAATCCCTGAATCTCTTCCCCTGACACATGACAGTTTTAGAGGATTTCTTTTCCTCACTCCAGTAAAGCCAAAACTTTGTTACATTAAAAAAACCCAACACCCCAACTTCTGTAGCTCACTTTTCACTTCAGTTCCTAGGGTTCCAATGGAAAAGTCATCAATCTATGAAACAGATGAGAACTGAATCCCTATACTAATACATATTTGCTTTGGGTTTTGTTTTTTTTTTCAAAGTAAAACACAGGCAGCAGACTACAGAAATGCTTATTCCAGAGCAAGTAACACCAGGTTTGTGTATCTAATTTTAGTCTCATTCAGGCACAGCTAACAGCAGTACTTAAGATCAGTGGTACTGAGCATGCTGGCATTTCTTTCTCCCTCTGGCTACAATCTATTCCAGACCTGGTGAACTATTGTTTCATTTGTGTCAAAAGCAGTAGATTTTTCACAACATTTATTGGGCTTTTTTATCCCCCAAGACTGTATTTTTTAAGCAAAAAATGCTTTCAGAGAAAATACACAATTAGCTCACTAGTGAAATTGGTCTACTCAGTAAAAGAGACAAACAAATGTTTCAGGCTCTCAATTATTCCACATGCTTGAAATAACTTAAGAATTTCATTCCCCCTCTTCCTATTTCCCTCTAGCTATAAACATGAATTAAGAAAGCAACCAAACATTTTACTGGGGGAAGGGCACACAGGGAGATTTGCCTGGTTTGGGTTCTTCCAGTCTCTTAACTTACAGCAGGATAAACTGTTTGTACTTTAAAACCCTGTGGTAATGGAAAGGGGGGAAAATAAAGCGACCTTGGATGCGTCTGTCACTGGAACAACTGGCTTGGGAAACATTTGGGGTTTTGCATCAATGTTTTTGATGCCAAATTGTTAGATAGAAATTCCCAGTGGTGTTCACTGCAGAGAGAGAGAGCCAAGCCAAGTCATCGGCAGGTAAAACCAGCTGCAGGATTGATATTTGAGAGGTCACCGGTTATTTTCCCAGAAGAAGAACAAATCCCTCATCTGGGATTATCTGTGTGACTTTATATGATTATTAGTGAGCTTCTAATTGAACAATCAATCTGCGGGGGAAGCAGCAGCCAAAAGAGAGATGACACCATTGTTCCATAAACTCAGCTCTTTGTCACAAAGACCCACCACAGGAGCACATACATCTTAACTCTGAGTGGTCAGGAACAGCCTATTTGCAGAGAATTGATTCATGACCAAGCTAACCTCTGCAAACGATCTATACCTTATTTGCATTACTGTAGCACAGAAAAGCCACAGTGTGAACTCAAGACTTTCCTATCCTAAACACTGTTCAAACCCAGAGTTTGCTTCCAAAAACAGACCAGGAGAGCAAGTCTGAAAGGCAGGAGACAGGCTGGGAGTCCGAACACCAGCCAAGATGGTTGTATCACCCACTGTCACTGAGGAAGGAGGTATTAGCTGGAGACATGGAGGATAAGAATGGTTTGCACATAGTAAGAGTAAATTGACTCTAGAGATTAATAATCAAACTTTCACATATAGGAAAACAGTTTGAATCTCCACTAGTTGTGTAGGAGTTTACATTTCATAAATACAGGAAATCCAGGTGGGGAGCCTGACCAGATGCCATCCATCCTTTTCCAGCTATGTTATTCTCAAATTCTACATGAATAAGTTTCAGAACAGCCTATTGCACAGACACTCTCCTCCATACTTTCCCTGTTACAAACTGAAAAGCTGACATACATTTTAAAGTCTGGTAAGAAACAAGCAAAATCTCCAATGGACATTCTTTTGGAAGTATTTTACTTTTGTCCAAAATTATCCATACTGATTTTTTCTGCAGCCCTCCTAAACGATAGGTGCATCATCACAACACTATTGACAAAATTGATTTACTGATCAGAAGCTGAACTTCTGAATGAGAAGAGAGACCAAATTATTCTCACCATCAAAAAGATCTCTCCAAGAAAACAAAGAGTACAGGGGAAGCATATGCAGGAGACTGATTTTCACTGGGGTTGTTACAAGAGCCCTTACGAGCATCTGAAATAAATGCTGTAAAACTTGCTATCCAATACAAATACTTGCTAACAAATTGTGAAGTGTCAATGGAGACCTTTTCAGGGGTTTCTTGCTGTTAACAGATCCTGCCAACTTTCAGACTTATACTAAATTAATTTACTTCTCAAAGAAAAATGATCTGCTGGGCTTTCTAGGATGATGGAAGTGTTCATTGCCATCTACCTCTAGTTTTAACTGTTCCAGTTAACCTTCTTCTCAAACTTACAAGGCTTCCAGCTGACAGTTCTATTATATAGAGAATAGAAACATAAGCTCTGAGTGACTTTGAATGATGCCGCTGTTCAGTGACCTCAAGAAATCACATGTGTAAGATTCAGGTGGCCAGATTTGTAATGTAAATGGAGCCAGGTGTCAAGCTGCTCTTTTCAGTAGCAAGACACACATTTGTCCTCAAAAGAACTGGAAAAATTGGCTAGATACAACCCCAAATTCAGTGCCAAGATCGCAGACACCCAGCTGTTTGGAGTCGACAGGAGGGCTAGTATCTTCAAAACCTCTAACAGTAGCATCTTGAATTTGCCAAATGAGAGTTAATCTTTAAGACAGGTACTTTAAATGGCGACAAGCTGGCCTCCGCTTAATGAAATAGGGAATGAAATGATCTTTACATATAACCTCACAAGGCTGCTGCAAAGCTCATTAGCTAATATGGATTACATGCCTTGCACAGCTTGGCATATTCTATAGAAGGGCACAGTACAAAATGAGTTGTAAATTCTGCAGGAGTGAGAAGTATAGAATTGTGAGTCAAGCACAACACAATTTCAGGTAATCTTCTTACATATTTAACTGGATAAATCAGACACCTTTAACAAAAATACATGGGGTAAACAGTTACTCTAATTACTGCTCTCAAGAAATATAAAACCCTGGGGGTATTTTGAACTGTTGGTGCACCTTGCTAAAGGCCAAGAACTAACCCTGTCCAGACCTCCTTTTCAAGAAGAGGGAATGTGACCACAAACCAACACAAACTTTAGTCTGAAGTACCCCTGTAATGGCTAAAAAAAGCACTCCAGAAGCCTTGGAAACCCCCATTAGTGTAACACTTCAGTAAAACCTCAGAAATAGCAAACCCAAACAAAACACCCCATGTAACCCAATGGGTGGTTCCCATGTGCTCTTTCCATTTTTCTTTCAATACCCACACCGTGCAGAGCCTGAGTTGAGGTAAAACCCTCCACTGTCCTCTCTCCCCAGCTTCACTTGCCTACCCAAACAGTCCTGGGTCCAGGCAAAGGACCCATTCCACTTCCCAAGCCCTGAATTTTGGTCCAATCCTCAACCCCACAAAGGTTCATTGCTTTTTTCAGGCATCTGCCCATTAAGTTGCAAGCTTCTTTTCAGGCTGTGCATTTTACCTCCTCAGACACACACAGATGCTTCAAAACCCAGAACACAAGAGACAAGATAAGGTAAGGTTACTTTCTGGTGATCACTCAATGTCTTATAGGACACAAAATGTAGCCCTGGAATACTAAACAAATTCAGGGAGCCTTCCATTTTGCAGGGGTACTTTGGGTGCACTGCTGAGCACCAAAGGTCAGAGCCTAAGGATACTGTGTTTTATCTGTCTGCTGACCAAGACAGTTCTGCTCCCCTGCACAGGCTCAACCCCCTGCACTGGGGTTGTCCTGCTCCCCACCTGCCCATCCAATCTGCAGATGAGCTGGCCACAGGGCAAGCTGAATTACTTCTGGTCTTCTGAGGGGGTGTGGGCTTGATCAGGTAAATTATCTGGCTCCAAAACTGCATCGGTCACTACACATTGGTAGGAAGACCAAGCACAGGTTAGAATCATAGAATCATAGGGGTTGGAAGGGACCTCAAGAGATCATTGAGTCCAACCCCCAAGGGTAGGACTACATATTTCATCAACAGCCCTAAGTTAAACATGAAGACATGTGCAGAGGTTCCCTATGTACTGAAGAGAAATAAGCACTCCCAAAGACCCACCACCTGTAGCATTTCAGAAGGAAGCTGGCAATGCCTGAGGATCTTTTTAGCTATTTAAAACAGTCTGACAGGAGGAAACCCCATCAGTCAGGGCTGTGATTCATCTCATTTTGCTCAAATACAGAGCCCCTCAGGAAATGCGTCTTTATTGATTGGAAGAGGAGCATGAGATGCTTAGCTCACATCCTCACATTCTTTTTCTCAGTGTCTTAAGATAGGTAGGATCAATCTCCCACTTGAGATGTTTAACTGAATTCAAACAGCCTGACCAAGTGAAACTATTCTCAGTATAGAGGCTTATCTAAGTGGGAAGCTGGATGGAAGCAGTGGAGCATTCCTAGCTGCTTCTTCATGAAGCTGAAAGCTGTTCTCAAATCCCTCCTTGTACTTGTGTGCTGCTTCATGACCAAACAGTATCCCATCTCTAATGCTACAGCAATGGGATTGCTTCATAAAAACATACAGTGTTAACCAAACACCTAGATGTGTTGTTGAGGTTAAAAATTAAAACCAAGCTGACCTCCGTGTCCAAAAAAATAATGCTTGCTAAATCTTACTATGCTTTAAGGTCTGTGAGTAATAAAGAATTCAGCCACCAGAATTCCCCTGAAATGCAAAGAGTGTTCTCTCAACAACATGGCACAGTACTGAAAAACATGCAAGAAGTCTGTAATTGTAAAGGAGAGCTTAAAAAATAAATGCAAATTAACCATTTGTTATTTCAAAGCCTTGGTTTATCCATCTTTGTACTTCACAGAAAGGCAACAGCCATTATTTCTGTGAGGAACACAGATGCCATTCAGAAATCTAGAAGAATTTTTAAATCATTTTAAGATTGTTATGAAGTGGACATTTTTAGATAGATATTGCCATCTACAGATAGTGCTAAGTTGCCATGAGCCAGCTCTGAGTAAAAACCTGCAGCAAGGCCTAATTTAGAGATAACTATCAATATTGCCTTTTTATTCAAACATTCCCTACTGCAACATCACCGATTCCAAAAACAACAGGCATGGAACCAAAATGACTGAGATTTTCATTTTGCAAACTGCATCAGCACAATGGCAGTCTTTGTTTAACCCCACGAGTGCCACAGGGTGATTGATAGCTGTGTACAAGAGTTGCTGTGCTGAATGGCCGCAGCAGTGCTGCTCAAGTGCAACACCTTGCAGGGCGAAGCCTAAGCCACTATTGTACATCACAGGAAGTGAGTGGATGAGGGATCTAGAGGCTGTATGACAGCCTGACAAGCTTCATTTGTTCAAAAGCAACAGAAAAGCCAGTGAGTTAAGTTTTAATATTCTACTGTACCACACGAGCATTTATAGCCAGTGTATTACATTAGCTTTATACTTCCTGAAGCACGGTTAAAAATGCAGTATTGTTCAAACTACTGAATTAATATACTGAGCACAGCACCAGCTCTGCTACATACAAGTGAGAATACAAGTTCGTGGAGTTTTGCTGGCTTTCAGGGTGGTTTGTTGCTTGGGTTTTTTATTAGCCTGACTAGCCCACACAGAACCTTAAGTGTGTAAGAGAGATTCCTGCAAAAGGGAACTGACTCATTATACAGGACAGAACACTGAAATGTAGGCAATTAGGAACCTTCCTGACCCCAAAATTGGGTTAATCACATGGTGTCTACTAACTGGAAACAGAAAGCAGTTGCCTTTCTATTGGGCTACGAGGTCTTTTCACATACTTGCTTAACCACTAAAGGTTCTAACAAACTGCTGCTTGAAAGCTGATGTTCATTTCAGTATGTGAAAGAATATAAATGAAGACTCAGCAGAGTAAAATAAAAATCACTTCAAAACAGGAATTATTTTTTTAAAATTATGAACCAAGCCTTATGCTGTTTACATTGCATCAAATGTCAAATACTAATTTTGGGGGCCTTCGACCAGAAGGAAAGCTGAAGAGTTTGCATAGTGGGCCAAATGTGTCCCATAGAGCCTGAGGGATAATTAGAGGCCATGTACACCAAACAGTGCAAGGAAGCAAGGACTGCCCAAGCAACTCATCTTTTCCTTGTGTCTGTTGACACCCAGAAGCTGCTCGCACCACCAGCCGAGACCTGACTGACAGTGCTATTCAGCAAAGTCTGAGAACTTTTGCTTCAAGACTGTAATTTAACTGAGTCCCACAACCCTTGCTGTCTCCACATAAAAATATCCTCTTGAAAATGCCATGTTAACCATTGTTTGAAATATAGAAAGGTAGTATGTAATTAAAGTTTAACAGATACTGAAGTGCTTCTTTGCAGAGGAGCCTGAATAATCAATCATATACAGCAATAAATTATATTTTTGTATTTGAAAATTATGCAGAATTCACGTGGGAGAGAAAAGCAGGACTAGTTATTTCATCTGCTGAATAATAATGAACTGTTGTATCTTGGCTACGCAAAACATTAATAAGCCATGAGTAACTGGTTAATTTTTTAAGTGTCCCAGCAGCAATCCTACAGTAGGCCTTTGATGGCAGTAAGACACAGATGGCACAGACTGCAAGGCTATACGTACATGTATAGCTACGCACTTTCCTTTCCCCAGCTACGCTGCAGCGCAGCACAGGCCGGTCAGATAGGTAGGATACCTAGAACAAGAGATTTCTACACTCCTCTAAGAGGCTAGCTCGACTCTTTCACCCTGCCAGAGAAGAGAGCTTTGAATAACTGTATTACAAATAAGCTACATCCTTTTGACACAACTTAAATGTGAAATGTAACAGTTGTTCCATTTGCTGTTCCATTCCAAAGATCAATGAAGTTTGGATATGTCAGTTACAGAAACATTACCCATCAAGATCAATAAAAAAGATGCAGCTAAACCCTGTAGCTTTTACACAGTGCCTTTGGGAGATAGGAGCTATCAAATATACGTATTCCATACATTTGGTCACATTTGCTATACCGAATTGCAGTATTTATTTCAAACTGTTTCCAATAATGTGCACCAAAACATTCTCTACAGTAATTCAGTTATTAGGACAACAATGGAGATGTGTAGGAACCAATGATTCAGAGTGTGTGTGGGTATATATATATAAATATGAAAATGAAGATGAAATAAAAGACAGACTAGTTGGTATCCAGCAAAATCCAGGGAGTGACAGCTAAAACAGTTTACAGAACTTTAAATACACAATCTCTTCTTAAACTACCTCCTCCTATCACAGCCTGATCGTAAGCTATCAATGTACGTCTGTAAGCTTAGCCTCAACAATACTGTCATTTAATATAATTAGTATTTGATTCATGGAGAGAAATGCAGGCTTTTTATACAAGAGATTTGGATCCTAACACAATAACAACTGCATGCAATTCCACATGACTCAGAAGACAGACAGTACTAACTTCCTCTAATTAGTTTCCAGTGCCAAACCAGAATTTCCAGTGGAGAATCCATCTCTCCTTTTCTTGTCTGAAGGGGAGGTGTTGGAATGAGTGAAGCTACAGAGGGTTTCTGCAGCTTACAGAAAGATGGATGAACAGACAGAGCATTTATTCCATAACAGTGCACAGCAAAGACTTCCAGCCTCAACTGATTACCAGTAAAAGGAGGAGTTTACACTGCTGAAAATCAAGACATATAAAAAGATGGCAAAAAAGCCTTTTCCCAGAGGATTATTAGATGTTACTAAATATTCACAAAGGATGAGCCATTTCTAGCCGTCTGATTTTTTTTTTTCTCTTAATGTCACTCAGATTACAGAAAAATGCCTGGAAAGTCAGACTTCAAAATTCAGAATTCCTCCTAGTTTTACCCCCTTCAGAAACTATTACTGATGAATTTAACTATTCTCTGATCAAAGTAGTAGAAATTCGCATGCAACAGCCTGAGAATGTACATGGCTGCTTGTCAACACTGAGACCTAAAGAACAGATGCAACATACTGAGGAAGTTCCACCACTGAAAACGGTGTATTACAGAATCAAGTCAATGACAAACACACTTAAAATTTTGATCAGCCTCATTGCTTACTGCAATTGCAAGCAATTATCAGATGCTGCAAATACAAAGTTTAGGAATGAACTGTCTAGTAGAGAATGCAAAAAATAAAGTTTTTTTCATAAATATCAACTTGGGCATAAGTATTTATTATTTAGACTTAGATTTCTTTATTTTTACAAGAAGCACTGATATCCAGCAATAACACACTGAACTGCCACTTCTGTACGTGTTGAGCACTGAGATTAAGAGACACAGGCAACTTTAGTGTCATCCCCTTGCCTCAAACCCAGTTGTTTCTGCATTAGGAATTGCATACAAACACTAGGTGTTTGTAACAAAATTACACTGCAAGTATGTTTACACTTGCCTTTGGCATCTATCATCCTCCATGGCTTGAATGCTGTTCCTTCCACAGTGCTGCAAGGATTCTGCTGCCAGTGCAGAGGAAAACCCGACACCTCTGAAAGAGCAAAAAGCAGCTAACCCTACCAGAGAGAAATCCTTATCATTGGTCTTCTGCTGCATCACCTGTAAAGCACACTCACATCAAAATCTGAAAGCTGCTCACAGAAAATTCATCAGTATTTTCTAATTGTTGCTCTTATTAAAAGGCTTGTAACAGTCTTAGAAGAGTGTCATATCTGCATCTGCCCCCCATAACTAGAAGCTTGGCTTTGCTCATGAGATGTGTCAGAGAAAAGCTGTAAATCTCTCAAAATCCAACAAAATTTCATAGCCTTATAAAAGGACATAAGCTATTCATTCACAGTCTTGTAGTTAAGAGATTACCCAAACACACTTTCAGGCTGTTCTCCTACACTAGTCCTGTTTACTCTTTCTCTGCAAAGGAATTAAAAAGGTTTGAAATATAGAACATGGTTGAAAACGGGCTCCAGAAAAAGGGGGCAACAAGTATTTTTGTAGTGATGGATCAGTTTTCACATACTGTTTCCAAAGAAATATTTGCCATGAACTTCCTGTCATATTCATAAAATTCTAAGTACAGATTTTCAAGACTGTAAGGGAAGGAGAGGTTGTGTGTATATACACAAATACATGGCTGCATACATCCACATACATACCTCACAGCTCTGAATCTTTTCAGTGTCAAACATTCCTTGCAGGTTCCATTACAGAAACACTTCCAGGCAATAAAGACCCAGCCTAATCCAGTTGATTTCATGGCATGTTTTGGAAACATACAGTTATGTAGGTGCAAGATTCATAAAGGAGCAGCTCTCAAGTGCTGGATATACAGCTATGCTTGCTATTTGACCCCTGGCACCTCAGTGTGCCTCAGTGAAAAGTCAGAAACAACTCCCTCAAAAGAAAAATACCATCTGCATTTTCATTCAGCTTTCAGCTTTCCTGCTCAAACTGATGACATGGACACTTGGAGAAGTTGCTTTTGTAAGTGAATTTTTCCACTATGTGTCACACAGCCAGGAAAAACACCTGCAGCAGCCCTTCTGTCCAACTAGGGCTGAGCTGCAGAGAAAGTTTGCAGACAACTGGAACCAAGATGCCTTAATTATCTGCCTCAGCCCTCCAACAGTTCATAGCTGCTCAAAGCCTTGCTATTTAGCTCTAGAACTACTTCAAAAATCTGAGATTTCCGGATTTTATGCACATGAAAGATGATGTCTGATAAGGAAATCAGCTTAGTCATTAAAGGATGCAAATCAGAAGTCAGTGACAGCTGCTTCTGTTGATATCCCATGTGAATGAATTTTTCATTTTAGTTCATAAAAGTCAATCGAGAGCCCTGAGTGGGGGGTGAGAAATCTTTTTATGGTAGGAGATTAATATTGAAATATTTAAACATTAAATCATATAATCAGGGGAAATAATTAGCCACTTCACACAGACAAGAAAAGCTACATATCAAGAGGGAGTTTAGGAACTATTTTAAAACTATTTGTTTGACTGAAGGGGATGTACCAGAATAAAGATCACAATCACACTTTATTTCCATGCTCAGGAAAAATTTAAAAGAATCATGAAATAAAGCTTTATTGGGGGCCTAATCACTTTTCAAGAGAAGATTTATCTTTGCTTAATCCAGCAAAAACAGTCCATTAAGTGTCACTAATAAATGATCTTCTGGAAGGACTGGAGGGTTCAACCAGTGGACAGAATCTGCTTTTTCACACGTAGATTATTTTTCAGCTATGCAAATTTGGTTCCAAAGAGTCAGGGAACATTATTTCAAAGATACAGTCAAACAAAGCAAGGAGTGTACAGGCAGAGCAGAGAGAATCCCATGACAAAGCTCTCTGCAGAGAGAGGAAATACATAAGCAGATAAGGGCAATATTCTGACCTATGTGACAGAAGCATGCGGTAGTTTCTATTCTTGCTTGACATAATGTAACAGAGGACAATACAGTCTGCTTTCCCCACGTTATCAACCTTAAATACTTAAATACTATGTAGGACTTGAGTAACAAGTCCTACATATCATACTAGGGATCAAATGTCCTGTATGGTATGCTATATACAGGAAAGTCACAAAACACCTTGTGGAATACAGCCTGACAATGTCTTTTCCCATATATATCAAAAGAGCTGCACAAGTCCTGCTTAGGAGTTCAAACTTGAACTCTGTGCAAGCTATTCTAATTCTAAATCAACACACAAAGTTAATGTACCTCCCCTCCTCCCTCCCACCCCCAACTGAGGACTGACCTACTTCAAGAATAGAGGAAACTCATTTGAAATTTTTTTTTTTAAAAAATTAAGTTGTGAGGCATCAAACATTAAATAATAAATGTAAACAACAGAAAAGAAGGGCAACACAACTTCCTCTCAGACTTACTCATCTACTCACCTTAACTGCAAAACCATTTAGTAGTCCCCACCTGCAGTACTGTATCTAGCCCTGGGGTCCCCAGTACAAGACATAGAGCTGTTGGAGCAAGACCAGAGGAGGACACTAAGATGACCAGAGGGCTGGAGCACCTCTCCTATAAAGGCAGGCTGAAAGAGTTGGGGTTGGTCAGCCTGGAGAAGGGAGCTGCTTGCTGCAGCCTGCCAGTACCTGAAGGGGCCACAGGAAAGCTGAAGAGGGGCTGGTTACAAGGGCATGGAGGGATAGAACATGGAGGAATGGCTTTAAGCTGAAGAAGGGGAGATTTGGATTAGGCACTAGGAAAAAAATTCTTCCCTGTGAGGGTGGTGAGGCCCTGGCACAGGCTGCCCAGAGAAGCTGTGGCTGCCCCTGGATCCCCAGCAGGGTTCAAGGCCAGGCTGGATGGGGCTCCAGGGACCCTGGGCCAATGGAGAATGTCCCTGCCCATGGCACTGGGGTGGAACCAGATGGGCTTTGAAGTCCCTTCTAACCCAAACCAGTATGATGATTCTCTTTTTTGTTCATTTTGTTTACTGTAAGGTCTTGTATCTTGGCTTTTTATATCAGTCCCAATTCTATGTTGCCACACATAATCGTGCCATTCCTTTTGTTAAGCTATAATGAAAAATCAGGCCTGCTTGTAGGAAGTCATTCATCTTCATCCCTAAAGTGATATTTGGCTGTCTTCTCAAAAAATTCCTGTGCAACATTAAATATAATGCAATAGCACAGTAACAGGGAAATTACTTTTCTTCTTAATGCCTCATTACTGATATTGCTAGTATTTTCTGTGTCTGATACAGAAGGTATCTCAAGGGTAGCTTTAGGAACAGAAATGATAAATAATTTTGCCCTCATTTATCTAACAAGAAATACATACACATTTCTGTATTCATACGCCATTAAAAGTATTACCAAATGCCATATTCTTTGATTGCCTTATAAAAGTCATCATTTTACATGTCCAGAAACTTCTATTATCAACAGCAGTAAGAATTTGCTCCCCATACCTCATCAGCTACCTTAAGTTTTGCAGCAACTAGTTTGCTCCTTGCAAGTCAAAACCTGCACAAGGTGAATTAAAGCACTTCAATTTCATTAAATGAGAAGTTTTACCATTTCATCTTGATTTTCATACCACACTGCCCTGGTTTCAGAATGAGAACTGATCCTCCCAATACACCACTTATTATCTTAGTGTGTACAGTTGAAGAGCAGAGAGCAATCAGAATGCTTACTCCATTCTTCTACTTTTACATCCTCCTCCACTAAATGCATATATAAGGCAGAGGCTTCAGTTGGTGTATGAGCAGTACAGCTATGAGAGTGAGGTGACACTGCATGACCATATACTAAAAGATTCTTCTTTTATGACTGTGTAATGCAGTGCTCTGGCAATAGAAAAATGAGGATACTTACATATCTATCCTCTATAATCTAGGGCTCCCAGTAGTTCTCATGCAAAACAGTCCAATTAAAACTTTTAGAACTCCTTTAACATCAGCAAGAAAATTTCCCAATGAAAGTTCATTAAAAGACCAAGATTTGAAATTAATACCACAGCTTCTTTTTAGCACATCTGGACATGTCCAAAAGTCCTTCCAGTGAAGGGGCACCTGCCCTACAAAGAAA
>VZTU01001906.1:29133-136624 GCA_013400835.1 Zapornia atra | reverse complement strand
AAGAGGAAATGGAAAGGAATAGGATGAGGAAGGAGAGGCAGGTGAAGAGGAGAAGGGAAAGAAGGGGAAGAAGCAGGAGAAGAGTGGAGAAGAGAGAAATTAGTTTTATTTTCCTAGACTTTTCAATAAACAAATCAAAAGAATCCAGTTAGCAATTATGTTTAGGAAACCATCCAATATGGAGGGTATTCACAAGGCCAAAGAATGGAAAACAGCATAGTTGACTTGTAAAAATGAAAAAACTGTAGGCTTATTTTTGTTATATTGAACCTAATTATTAGCTAATAATCTGTAAACACACCAAAGATAAACATGGCTTTATCCAGACAAAATTATCTCAGCCCTATCTATTTTCTTTCTTTGACAGAGTAATTGCAATAAGCTTGAATAGATAACAATGATTTATCTTGACATTTGTAAAGATTTTTGTGCTGTCATATATATTACAATCCCAAGAAAATCAACTAGATTAAATAATTACATGGTAGGTGATCAACTGATTGAAAAACAATGCTCAGAGAACATATCAACAGTACCCTATAAAACTGGGAGTCAAATTGAACCATATACAATATTTTTATGACCTGGATTAAGAACTGGAAAGCACAATTACAAAACAGCTGTCAAAATGGAGTGGGAGGATTACAGACACTTCAAAGAATAAAATAAAATTTAAAAATAACCCAAAACTCAATATAACATTAAAATCTGCAATTAATGAGATGAAACCCAAACAAAAAAAAAAGTAGAAAGTAATACATACAGAAAGGAGAAATCAAATGCACAAATGCAAAATGGACAGAAACTAGAAAGAATGATGCACTGCAGAAAACATCTTCGGCACCACAGGGTGAATATAAGGAAAATAGTGCTGCTTTTTTCAAAAAGACAAAATCTTAATCCAAGATGTGGAAAAAGGATTGTTGGATGGGTGATTTGGGACATAATTATTCTGGTCTATCTACTACAGATGAAATACTTTATCCAGTTTTGGGCACCATGCTTTAAGAAAAACTGAGCTTGGAGGGAGTCCAGGAGTGAGTGACAAGAGTGATTAGAGGTTTAGAAAGCATGGTGTATGAAGAAAGGTTGAAAGAATTTGGTTTGTTTAGTCTAGGAGAAAACAGACTGAGAGAGACATGGTAGCAGCCTTTCGATATGTAAAAGTCTGTTACAAAAAGCTTAAAATCACTTGTTCTTCCTGTCCACTATAGGTAGGCTTAGAAGTAATTGGAACTATTTTCTGTAAAGGTGCTTTAGGTTATATATTAGACGTGACTTTGTAACTGAGATTCTTAAGCAATGGACACACAAATGAAGAAATATCTGCAATCCCAGCAGATATTTTCTTACATCAAGTAAACCAAGTGTTTATGTATTGTTTAGGCATGTTAGGTCTTCTGTTAGGGCAGAGGGATGATTAGATGGTCTCCTCACAACCCTATTTTTCCATTATCCTTATTCTTTATATTTTGTTCCTATTACCTAGAAGTATGAATGAAATATGAGTAAACTAGCAAAATCCATTCTCTTATTATTCTTTAGTTTTATGACTTGACTCTCCTTTCTGCTTATTCTAGAACAGACAGGGACATTTTTTACAGAATCATTTGATAACAGTTCTCTCATGACTCTAATAAGAGTAATCAACTGTCTGTAAACTTCTTCTCTACCTACTGTCTTCACTTTAAGACAGGGTAAGCATGCTGAACACTGTGTTCTAGTTGAGGATATACTACGTGTTTACATAATGGCCTGATATAACTTGTTAGGGTAATTGTCCATCCTATTCTTTATTCAATCTTAAATAGTTTCCTTCTTTGACTATTGCTGACATTGAGCTGACTTTTCTTAGGCTGTGTGTTCATGTATACTTGCATGGTGCTCTGAACTCCTTATCTTTGTATGTGCTGGCCATTCTGAGTTATGTTGTGTCATCTGAACATTTTGTCACATTGTTGTTCATCCTTTCTCATCATCATTTGAAACAGTCCTAGTTTCCAACCTTTATGTTCTCCAAACTTAATCCATTGCCAGGATAAAACTATCCCATTAATATCCTCTGCATTTTTTATGCTCCACACAATAAACACATTTAAAGTCACTCCATAGCCTTTACTTTGCTTTAACCCCTTGTATGAAGGAGTGCACAGTAAAAGTAACTCGACATCTGACTCGTCCACAGTTGAATATCTTTTATTTAGTGGAAAAGAGCAAGGCCTTAGGGAGGCTATTTTAAAAGTCTACTTTAGATGACATGAAATAATTGACTGTGACACTCCAATGTATATGAATAATATATAAGGTACAGTAAATATAACATCTTTAATATAAATACAATACAGTAAAGATATTGTGGCTGGGTCAGATGTGGAGTTTCAACATGTTGGCCAGCTGTATTCTCCTAAAGAGTAAGGGAATCTTAGAACAATCATTCTGTTTCATTGTGACTGAGAAATATGTTTTGGAAAACATTAGCTGCTAAAACTTCAGAGGCTGGAATGAACACATAGTTCAGTATCATAGACTACCAAATAAATATCAGAAACTTACTTCTTGTGGAATCCAAAAGAGAAATACAATGACACTGCTCCTTTACATGTGTGACATAGCATAGACTTTGTAAGTATATGGCATACAAGGGGGATGAGCCATCAAAACCAAAAAGACATCAATAGTAGAGTGTGCTCAGTCGCGTGTTAACTCTGAGGTGCTGTTCAGCACAAAAAGAAATCAGAGAGCTCCTCAGGCAAGCTGAAACTACCACCTTCTACAATGCAGTGCTAGAAAACCAGAACAACAGTGTGAGATTATCAGCTGAAACCTGACATTCAAAGAGCGCTGATGACCATTTATTACATCTAGAAAGATTCTCAGTTAGAAGACAGTGGATGCTACACCGCAGAGGAGCTTGCTGAGAGATAAAAGAAAAGGTAGCCTACACTAAGAGTTCTCCCTGAGGACATTGGATTCTTTGTAGACTGAGCACAAAACCCCAATAAGAAAAGCAAATCCTGGGAACCGAGACTGTACCTGAAGAAAATTACAAAATAGCCTGGACTGGAAAGGATCTTGTAAAATCATCTGGCCCAAGCTTTTGTGGGAAAGGGAGCCTAGATGGCATTACATTTCCTTTGCAAATGAGCCAGGATATCTTCTTTCATCATTAGGCAGATTTGCTGTTAGACGCTAAGAGTCAGGATGAAGCGTGTGTTATTGGCTGCAAAAATCTTCTTGACTTCCCCATCTAGATTCAACTTCTCCAGGTATTATTACATGAGGAGGTCAAGAAAAGAGAGGACATGACTAGATCAAAAATGTAGGTAATATCACTAGAAACAATCCTTTAGTATCAAAACCAGCCTAGTCTCTGGATTCCCTCCCTTATCATTTCCAGCACTGACAGTAATCTCACAAGTGAAAAGAAAGACGATTATGCCTCTGGGCTTGCTTATTCCCTGAAAATCAGTAATGAAAGTGACCAACCTGAAGCTATGATTCAACCATGGTGTAGATGGTTTCTAGGCAACTTCCTATAGAGAAGTAAATCTTTGTCCATGTCATTCATTTGAAAGGAGTCAGGCACTTGAGATAACTGCAAGCAGAGACATCAGGTTTTGGAAAAGAAAGCTCATGAAAGCCTACAACCTAAGATCACAGAATTAGTACTGGTTGGGATGAGTGGGTCTGGGCAACCTAAATTTTTGCAGTCTCCAAACCTATAGGGATTACTGCACTGTTTTGTGTTTAAAACTAAACCCCCAGGATTTTCTCTGCATAGTTATCACTGGCTGCAGAATCATCTCCTTGATGTTGAATCAAAAAACTTTAAAAAATAAAAACAGCTACCATATGTTCATCACTCTGATCTTTTAAAACATGCACCAGGTATGAGCTGATAAAAATACTCTTTTCTGAATCTTCAGGGAGCCTGAAATTTTATCTGTAACAGAGATGTAACCAAACCGGTTCATTCAGTTGGATTGTCCATTGTGAAACTTAAAGATAGTAGAAGTGGCACAACTGTTAACTATTTAAGTGCTGATCAAGTGAGGGGCTCTTTCTGTGACTGTTCCACAACTCTAGCTCTCTACTAATTTTATTTCTATTTCTGTCATTGTTTGTTTCTTAAAATTCTCAAAACCCAATGTTTCATCTTTCCCTATCTCTGCCCAAAGCAACTTCCGCAATACAGCTCTGTGAGCACCTCCCAAAACCTGTAGTACACTGAAAACATCTGGTTAGAGTTAGATAAACGAGTTGTCCCAACAGCAAGTGAAGAAAACGGTGGGAAATTAAATATTTAATTTACATATTCAAAAGTTTCTGTCTGTTGCCCTTAATTGGGCAAACTGTGATCATCATAACTGTGCTGAGTGGTAGCTTAGCCAGAAATAAGCAGGATCACTGAAACAGGTCAACATGAGTGTAGCTTTGCTGTTGGTAGAGGTGTCACTGCCTGGTCCAGAAGTTAACGCTGGCTCAATTGGAAGAAATCATCACACACATAATAAACTCTCATTCTATTCTCAGTGGTCATTCAATGTTCGTAACTGCAAGCCCCATCTTGGGCTGGGATTAACCTGTAGTAGATGTTACCATTCTAAGGACATGCCTGCAGCATAAACTGAAGTATAATGCAAAGATAATCGAGCTAGTCTGGCTAACAGCAGCAGTACAGATATGTTAGTGTATAGGCTCATGGGGTGATAGTTGCTAGTTATCCTTCCGGTTTAAAGCTAGTTCAGTTATCTCTCTAATGCACTGCTGTCTGCACTGTGACATATCCTTAAAACTGTTCTTATTCCAGGAAAAAATGAGTATTAACATGCTCACACAGGAACCCTGTGGTAGATTAGGGAACTGACTACTTAACTCTCAAGTTCCAGTGCTTAATTAAACTACCAGACTGCTGCATGCTTCCTTGGGAGCCTGGCTCTGACAATGCACCCAGTACCAGTTTGGCATCCCACATACCAGCATCTTCCTGGTGCCTGGGCACCGGCAGGGGACCCTCCTTGCCCAACCCCAATTCATAGAATCATAGAAACACAGAATGGGTAGGGACTGGAAGGGACCTTAAAGATCATGAAGTTCCAAACCCCCTGCCATGAGCAGGGACACCTTTTGCTAGACCAGGCTGCTCAAGGTTCTATCCAACCTGGCCTTGAACACTGCCAGGGAGGGGCCATGCACCACTTTCCTGGGCAACCTGTTCCAATTCCCCCAGCCTGACCGAGCTGCCAATGGAGTTACTTGTCTTACTTCCAGGGCTTTGTACCAGGGCTCTGGGAACTGTGAGAATAATTTCCACCCCTTGGATAAAGGACTCTTACATCCAAAGAGGCAGGGACCTTGCTGTCAGCTAGCTGAACCAAAATCAGTCATGACACAAGCCATGATAATGTAAAAGCAAATAAGGTATTTATGCACAAGATCTGAATGTAAAAATGTTCATAAAGCAGGTGTAAAGAAAAGAAGGGAACTATGCCTATTTTAAAGCCTTTTTTCATTCTCTGTTGACAACTTGACAAGCAGTTTATAGGCTTATTTTACCACATGGCTGTGAACTAGAACTCAAAAGAACTTTTTGTCCTTAATTTTGTAGTCACAGAGCAAATTCTTTCTTTGAAGCAAGACATTTGCTTTAAAACCTAGTTCCTACAACTTTGATTCATTCATTAGATAAATTCTCTTCTATCAGGAAAAATTATATGAAAATCTAAGTAGAACGTCCTTTGCAGAACGTGTTCCCAGTGCCATGCCTATCCTTTACATTTAATCTGAATCAAGCAGTGTGACAATCTTTTTTAGGTAAATTAGTGCACTAAGTTAAACACTGCATCTGATTCAAGACCAAGGAAAGTAATGAACAAATTATTTCAGGTGAAAAATAGGCTTAGGTAGTGTAGCTTGTTCATAAAGGGGTACCTTGCAACAGGTGGTCATTCTCTGGCCTCTACTAGAAAAGTCATATTCTGAAATTCCTTCAAATGCCTGTTATGGCTATGTCTGCAGCCTCAAGATTCTGTGAGAAACAGGAAATGTTTGATAGGAGCTATTGACTTAATTTTCTAAACAATGCATGGATATTCACCTAATTTCCTGGGAAAATAGGAATTCCCTCAAAGTTTTTCCTTAATGTCTATGCCTACAGTTCTGTGTTTTCCTTAAGTAATATAGTATCGAATAACAAGGTAGTAATAGTGTTTGACAGGTGCATTGATACAGAATAGTTCTGAGGCAATTAACCCAATCAAACTCCTGAAGTATCTATTGGCCTACGTACTTGGGAAATATTCTGAAATGCTGTAGAATGAGGAGGATTTCCATGTCTGAATATTTTCATCATGAGAGTCATTAGACTGTGATTCCAAAGCAACATACACAAAGCCATTGTAAATCATTCCTTTTCTTTGGACTCCACAAGGAACATGCCAAGGCTCTTGCCTCATTTACACTGAGATGAAAAACAATTAACAAATGCATGAGAAAGAACTAACTTTAAAATTAGAAAAGTATATATTAACACTGTGCCCTACAGTCAGAAGATTTTATAAATATACATAGAGATGATACTTAAAGACAAAGATTTTTCCCAGAGTTGAACTTGTTTGTGACTTACCCTGCTTGGCTAAGAAATTCTCCAACCCTGTCACTCTCCTTGCTGTGTTCACACACTGCAAAAATCACAGTGAACATGCTGCCAAAGCAGATTGTGGTGGCTTCTTTCTTCATCAAACTACAAAACTGTTGCATTTATTTGTATAAAAATGTTAGAGCTACTTCCAGACTCCTGAAGAAACAGCACATTCCTCCAGGTTCCTTTGAGTATCATTATGCCAGTAATGTCTGATTTAGGCAAACTGGCAGCCCCCAGGCCAGGGTAGAAACACAATTAATCAGGCTTTAAAATACGCAAGGCATGATATTCAATAGATCTACCAGCATATCTGTGGGTTAAACAACAAGGCAGATAATGGTTTGCCCTGAGGAAAAGGCAGATGAGACAAGCAGCCCCTGCAAGATTCTTTAGACACCAATGTAAGATTGTTTCAGTTTGTGTCATTAGAGGACTTGGGAGGACCAACTTTCTAACAGAGCTGTCTGTTACTGCTTTTTCTGGGTGTTATTAGATCTCTTGTGCTCATCTTTAAAACATCTTTACGATGAAGCCATAATTAACTGCAAAGAAGACTGTGGTTAGTACATAGAATCATAGAATGGTTTGGGATGGAAGGGACCTTAGAGGTCTTCTAGTTCCAACACCCCTGCCATGGGCAAGGACACCTCCCACTAGACCAGGCTGCCCAAAACCCCATCCAAGCTGGCCTTGAGCACTGCCAGGAGGAAGGCATCCACAACATGGGAGTGCAGGTCAAGAAATCTGGGTCCAGTTGCCAGTGTTGCACAGCTCTTCAGTTGCCCAGGAAGTCCATAGCAAGGATAATTCCTTGCTGAATCTGGTGCTTACCAAGATACTCCAGCTAGCACCTGGTCTTGCTAGTGTGCAATGAGTGAAAAATAGCAGATTGGGGCATGCACATGTGCCACTGAGAGCCTGCCTTGTAAGACTGGCAGAGGCTTTGAGTCTTCAGCTTGTTGCAATAAATATAAGCTGATGGTTGATTGATTAGCAGCCTGGAAGCCTGTTCTAATGATCTTTCTGCCCTCCAGCATTTTTGAGAAGGTCTGTAAATGCAGCTTTTCATTTTTCCTAGCAAAGCTTACAAATAACTTGCAATGGGTTAAGTAACAGAGCCCGATATTTCTACCGTCTGGCGGAAGTCCCATGCCAAATGTGGTCCACTGCAACACTGAGAAATGTTGATGGTGTATTCTGTGTCATTTCAGGAGAAGGAAAAAAATTATTTGACTCCTCTCTAGTTTCTGCAGGGTGATTGATAGCCTGATTAAACCAGGCTGACTCCGTTTGGTTACAGAACCGAGGTTTTGTTACTGTGAAAAAAAAATCCTGTTACTTTGCTTTGCAGTTTTAAAAAAAAAATCAAGTGGATTTAGACAGAAATATCTGCCTCCATGGAGACAGAGCAATGTTTGGAGAGGACAAATGTTAGTTCTTCTCAGTTTGAATACTACTTTCTACTTCCAGAAGTTCAGGAGAGTAAGGCCCTCACATCATGGAGAACTACATCTACATCCTTTGTGATGAAAGCAAAGATCTTCTGAGTTTAGGGAACTGACATCTACTTCTGATAGATATGAAGCAAATTCATAACTATCTTCAATTAAGCTACATGCTAGGTCTGTGCTTCAAAATACCTATCAAAAAGTGTAATAACTATATATTTGAATAATAACGGGATCACCTTTTGTTAGTGAGTTCAGAATTTGGAGAGGGAGGTCCATATTTCAAGGGGGTTTGCATAGAGACTGGATAAATCAAAAGAAATATTTAAATTTAAGCAACTAATAAATACCACTTTATATGAGACTTGGAGGTTAGCAATCATGGAGTGCCGACGACAGATCCCTGGGTGAATCAAAAAGACACTTATGCTAGATTGTTACAACCTATTCATATTTACAGCATCTCAGTCCTTCATGTACAGCTGCAGAATAGGGGAATGCCTTGAGACCTCCTCACAGGTATTCCTCGTAGTGCCACAGGATCTCCATTCCTTTTTGCTGTTTATGCATCTCAAGATTCATTGCAAAAGCATCACACATAAAGCATGTATTGAATTGTGTAAGTTTTACATCACTTCAGCAATTATGCCAAGCTGATGAGCATAATGTAAATAATCCAGCAATTGTTTTTGTATTGTGCCAGTGTATAGGGACACTGCCCTAAACACTGCGTCCTGATTTAACAAAGGTTATTTTTTTTAATAAGGCATACTAATCCTACTGTATTGGTAGCTCTGTCACTTTTTTGAGTTGAGCTCTGCTATCCCACAAATTGGATGGAAATCTCATTAGTGGAGCTATAATGAGCTGGCAATGAAACCCCTTCAAGCTTGCGTGCTTACGGCCATTTGCCTGTTTGTCTTACTCTTCATCATGAGCCTGAAATTGCCCATTAGGATTGCAGTGAAGAGCAAGTCTGACTGGAGCTGTGATGCTGACGGAGCCACCAAAGAGGCAGAAATCTGTCGAAACCAAAGGGGGCTGTAGGGTATTATTTACAGGGAGACTGCACCTGTGTGCATGTGTATATGCTTGTTCATCCTGAGGTCAAACTATAGGGAAAAAATAAAATAAAAGAGAAAATAGAGATAGAATGGAGGGATAGAATTAGGAGGGAAAAGGGAGCAATGACAGTGTTTCATTATAACTTCCCAAGTGTGAGACAGCAGCACTTTATTGTACCTGCGAGTAATAAGGTGTCAATGAAAGGAACTTCCACCAAGCTCTTGCGGTGGAACGTCATGAATGTCAGCATTCATGTCAGGATAGGGAGAGTCCCATGATGGTTATGCAGATCATTTGAATCAAATCTATTTAAATCATGGGCATTCGAATGGCAGGTGCTTCTGTTGCCTTCCAGAAAGACATTTTTTTAAAAAGTCAATATCTGGAATATTGAATACTCCAGAAAAACTGAAGTCCTGGTGTGGTGGCAGAAGTCGCAAAGCTGCCAAAAATTAACAGGAAATTGAAATTCTAAAAACCCGGCCTGTCACAGGTACAAGGAAGCTGCACATTGTTACTACAACACACTAACAGCATATATCAGTGTGTTGTACGTAGAAATATATTAAATATACAAATACACTGAAAGCCAGAATTGCCAGTAAACCACTACAGAGAGCCAAGACGATTTTACACTGCTAAAAACCCAAACCTAAACAAACCAAAACAAAACCCAAAAGCACTTTAAAAACCCTCATGCATTCGAAACTCCAATCCAGCTGCTGCTTGAATAGAGAGTTAAGCAGGCATGGAATATCAGTCTAAACTTTCAGTCTGTTTTTCAGGAACATTCAGCCTTAGAGAATCTTAAGAATATTCCATTACTACTCTTTTAAATGATAGACAAGAAAACACCCTTCTCAAATTAAGGTCCTTCTAATTAAAATAGAAAATGTAAAGTATTTTAGAAAAGCTCTGAAATTTTGCTGGCATTTAGCAACATGAAGAAAGTCACCAAATAGAAATGAAATGTAAACCCAGGATGAAGTACGTCTCAGAAAAAAAGTATGTTCAATAAGATGCTGTTTGGAACAGGAAACTGCATGTCTTCATTTCTTGCTTTTATGCTTTTCCTTTGTAAATGTGTTTCCTGCATTGGGATCAGGAATTTAACCCTTTGCTTTGTTAAACTAAAAGTTGTTCAAAATGGCATCAAGAAAATGACTGGCACAGAGCTTTGAATGAAATCTGTTTATCCAAACAATTAAACTTGCACTGCAGCCAGGTTTCTAAGATTACTATGTCCCAAATCAAGTTTAGCAATCTTTCAAAATAGTGTTACAAGTTAAAACAGAGTTGATATTAAGCACCAGGGTAAGAAACAGTCATACCACAAACCAAAGGAGGTCGGTCTGATAACAAGAAAGCATCTGAGGCGGATCTCATGATACTTAAAAAATAACTACTTAAGAGTTACAAATATAATCTAAGCTAGTCTTACAGACTTCTGGTGTCAGCAATGAGAAAGGAAACTCCAGAGAGTGATTGATCACACTCTACAACGAAAAGTCTCAGTTCATTGTCTACAGAGGGAGCCTAGATGATAAGCAGGCTTTGAGAAAGATACCGTAGAATATTAAAATTGAATATCTGAGTTTGTTACTGCCCCACAGCCACCTGCCCACATTTCTGAAAAATATTTCTGTCCTTAAGTAAGAAACATTTAAACCACAAATTAATCAGCTTCTCAATCACTGCAGTTCTCCAACTGGTATAGGATACAGTGGTTCAGGAGTAAATTAATGTGTGCAAATAAAGTGTTCCTGCCTTGGGTTGGCTGTACAGGTCACAGATTTTCCTTCCACTTTCCAGTTTTTAAGTGTTATTCCTTTTTTATCAGAGCCATCAAGGTGGACATCATCTTTCAGACAACTCAAGTTGGATAACATCAATCTCCCAATTAGAGATCTACTGTGCTAACTATAAAGTATTATTTATCTTGTGTGAAATTTGTTAGAAGGAAAGAGAATTAAGTGAACAGGGATATTGCAGAAATGTTATGATTTGCACTACAGACCTTGGAGAATCACTAGAACTTGCTGAGTTAGTAGCCAGTGAGTAAAAAAAACAAAACCAGAAGTCCAAGATGCTTTATTTCGGATGTGGGGTCTTTTCCTTATTTAGATTTAATTCTTTGTCATAACATTGTATGAAATATTTTCTGTAAAAATAATGAAGTCTTAATAAAAAGAAACTTTACTGCAGCACTTCACTTTTAAATCTTTGTTAAATTGAAAAAGCTGGTGGAAAGTTTGTTAATTATAGGTCATACATATCAGTCATTGTAAATTAACTTCTTTCTTTTCCACAAGTTTTGTTAATCCTAAAATAATGATTCAGTGAGCCTTGAATCCACATCAACTCTCCACAGCTAGTCCCAATCAAGAATTTTGCAACTCTTACAGCATTGTGCTGCTTTACTGGGCCATGTCTCTCTAAAGTAGGCAGTATGGCTACTTCATGCCATACTGTGCCATAAGCCAGTGTGTGGGTGTGTGTAGGTGTGTGCACACACACACATGTGTTGGTTAATTTGTGTAGCTTTGACTCTGTCTCCATTAGCCCAAGAGGATGTAGGAAGACACCAAGACCTGTGACCAACTGTATCATTTTCTTCTAGGTGAAATAATTTCTTCTCAAGTTGTATATGAGAAAGGTCCATCTCATAGTGATGCTAGAGAAGAGAAATGAGAACAGTCACCCCAACTGATCAAATCCAGTGTACTGCTGAGATCACTGCTTGTGTTAACAAAATTCTCTCTGGCAATGGCCTAGAATAAGCGTGCTGCCACTGAAACAGCTGCAGAATGCAGAATGGCCTGAATGCTGTGATACAAAACTTGGTAAAAGGAGGAATGAGGGCAAGGATCACATTTAGTCTCTTGTGCTGTGCTCCACACTAACATTGCTCCATGGCATCTCTGTGAAACAGAACCTGCCCGTGCAAATTCAATGTGCTGAAGTCTATTCCAGGGTTGGGGTTTTTTTGCCTATGCAGAAACTTATAGTTTACCATGTGGAATGATGATGATGATTCATTTTTCTTGAAAGTTCTTTATTTTTTTTTTACTAGAAATGCAGGAAATGCATCAAGATATACCCAGTGGTCAAGTGACTTTTACCATTGTGATAGCAATGCAGCAAAAGAGGCAGTCCCAAAAGATGTCAGCAAGGCCAACAGCTTAATAATGGGACATTTTAAGCGACAATTTAGTCTTTTCTGTACCTTTTTTTTTTTTTTAGATAGAAAATTATATCTTTATTTCTTAAATTTGAATTTGCTCCTTATGCTAAGGAGCTCCAAAGTCAGAAATATCAGAGGTGTTGCTAATCATCCCAGTTTGTCATGGGTTACTCCACCCTTGCTTGCATGCATCCTGTAATGGTAACTACTCTTGGGCTATGTGAAGTTACATTGAGCTTTACACAACTTTCTCAACACACAGACAGCTGGTCAGATGCTTAGATAGCTCCATGTGGCAACTCGTTTTGCCAACAGAAAGCAGATAGCAATTTTAACACAATTTCTTTTTTTTTTTTGGAAGGAAGAAGGTATGACCTTTGAACAATATGCTGCAGAGCTTGCAATCATCATTGATTTTACGTGGGTATTTTATCCTTGTTGTATTCTCTTGTTTATCCTTTAGTTTCTTGGGATAATTAAGTTGCCAACATTTTATGTTTTTATGGTTTTTCGTATCACATTCTAATGGACTGGTGTCATTGTTTATAAGTTAGCGATGTTTCACCTCCAGCTAAACCCCAGATCTTTAGGGTCAGGGTGTGGTCAAAATGTGAAAGATGTCAGGGAAAGAAATGGCCAGCGTCCCAGGGACTCTAGCTACTGATGGAAATGTGCAGGTCATTGTTCAAGTCGTTGACAGGTTGTCTACGGGTTTGAGCCACAGAAGAAGCTGTAAAAATCAGTACCCCTCTGACCATTCTCCTTCCTGTCTTTTTCAGTGCTTTCCTGAAGGTTTATATTCAAAGTGGTTGTGCTGAAATATTAGAATTGTCCTTCGCTTTCTGTCTTGTGTTAAGCTTATGGGCAGGCAGTGTTGATAATGGTGATGATGATCTTGACATCTCTGGAATCCATTTTTTCTGCCTTTCACTGATCTATCCAGATACAAGATCCCAAAGGGTCTTTCCTTTTTCTTTCATCTGCCAGTAGATCAGGCTTCTGATTTCATTGTTTGTGACGTCTACGAGGGGAATATTGGCCACACATATCATAGTGAAGGGCAATGTTGATGCTATCTGGGATTTACACATTGTGCCAAATGTATTATGGCATTATGTTTTATAGTTGTTCACGTGTTTTATTCCTCCTCCCTTTGTATGTGAAGAGGCAGTGTGCAACTGCAGCCAGGACTGCAGTGAATGATTTTAGCTGAGCTATCTTACCCAGAAGAGTCCTTACTGACATTTTAATGTCTCTTCACCCATTTCGTGCATCAGGGCCTTCTGCGTCTAAAACTGATTTTCTTCCCACAACTGGATTTCTTTCCTGTTTTCCATAATTACTCCCTTACCCAAATCCTTCAAGCTTGTCTGAGAAATAACTCTTTAAACACAAGTTTTTTAGACTTCTTCCAGATTTCCTCCTGAGTATATTTAATATATCAGCATCTGTTTTGGGATGTAATGCTCTTTATAGTCTAAGTCACTTTCTTGGTTGTTCTTCCAACTGCCCCTGTCCTGTTAAAGAAACTCCTTGCAATGTGTAGTCAGGATAGGACATGGAGTTGTTTGCTTTGAAGAGAGGCTGTTTCTGCTAATTTGGCATTTAAGGAGTCACTTTGCTCTGAGGGCTAACAGTTCAGTGGCTTCCTCTGGTGTTAAACATAAGTAATTTCTTGTAACTTGTTTGAGCTGCATGATTTTTGGAAAGACTTGAAGATCTTCATAAAGTTATGATACCTTTACCTGGGCTAGTAATTATCTCAGATTATTTATGCATGGGGTGGTTCTTAGTAATGTTTTGCAAGATGCATTGAATTTCCATTCAAATCTTCCTTTGATGGCCAAACAATGGCAAGTTGTAAACGATAAAACCTGGAGTGATAACAAATCTTCTGGGAAATTTCCCCAGGGCTGATAGACTGGGTACAAGCTGTAGTCCGGGAGGGTGAGATCTGTCTTTGAGATGTTGTCCTGGTTCTGGCCAGGCCAGAAGTAACCTCCCCAAGCAGCCAGCACAGGTGAGCTAAGTTAGCCCAGCCTGGTTTCCACACCACCTGACATCACTTGCCCATGAAAGTCCTGGCTGGGGAGGGGTGTTCCTGGATTTTTCCAAGGCAGTCTTGAGTGTGACAACTGATGTCTGGTTGGTCCTTGCTTTGGTGCAGTAATCTCTTATTGTTGGGTCACTAAGGTACTCTGTGATATCACTGGGTGTGAGTAAAATTTGCCATGGGCTGTTATTGTTCCCCTTCCATAAAATTACCTGGGTTAGAAGAGACCCTTACGATCATCGAGTCCAACCACAGCCTGACCCTGCCTAGCCCACCTCTAGATCACATCCTTAAGAACTTCATCCACACGGCTTTTAAATTCCTCCAGGGATGGTGACTCCACCACCTCCTTGGGCAGCCTGTTACAGTGCTTGACAACCCTTTCAGTAAAGTAATTCTTCCAGATATCTAACCTAAATCTCCCCTGGTGCAATTTTAAGCCATTTCCTCCCCTCCTATGGCTCGTCACCATGGTGATTTTGTCAGTTAACTGTCCTTATCCCAATCCAAGGAGGCTCTGTCTGTTTCTCCTCAGGAAATAAGCGAGTGGTGTGCGGTGCTCAGTCACTGTTTAGGGCTGAGCCACCACACATTTTTATTTAAGTCTGCAAGAATTATGGTATTGTACTACTATACATTCTTATCGTTTTCTTTATTCATGTATGAGGGGCAAAATCAAAGACCTCATAGTCTTTGTATATTGTCCTGAGATTTTCTAGCTCTGGCAGTCTTCATAACCACATGTCAATCAGAAGTCAATCCCCAGAACTACTACTAGTATTTCTCTTGCATCCTTTTCATTCACATGTGGAATTTGCATCACTAACCACATAGTAGTTGATTTGCTCTGATGTGATCAATATTAGCAGTTTGCACATGGTTGAGGCACATGTGATTATTTAGGAGTTGGTAACTACTTGATGGCCTGCGCCTTTGTTTTTCATAATGAACACTTCTTTGACATGCATCTTAATTATTACTCCTGAGAGAACTGCCTGGAGTTTTGTGCTGGTCTTGGGTGCAGAAATACAAAGTACTGAAGCCAAAAACTACAGATAACATCTGGTCCTGCCATATTTTTTTTCTTGAGGGATCTCTTGACCATTTCCACAGCTAATTTCAGTTTCATTTGTTGTTAAACCTCTGTTCCAGCATCTTTAATCCACCTGGTATTGCTTTTCTGTTTAATAAGGTTGTTGCAGAACTTTATGGACCCCAGAAAGTTTCTAGAGATTCCTTCTAATAAAGTCTTTTGTTTGAAGTTCAGTGGCTTTACACTCTGCATGCTTCCATTGTGACATTTTATCTTTTCATATCTTTTAGCCTGCAGATAAGGAGGGCATGGCTCATTTGTTCACTGTTGGATAAATGATAAATATTAATAATAACCTGCTTATACCAAATTTGGATGAAGATGAAAAAACAGTATTTTTTCTGGCTTCACAGGTAGGTTTTGGGCTATAACGTATTTTTTGATGTACTTGAACAGGAAAAAATTACTCAGTTCCTGAGACTGTGATTGACCTTGCTCACTGGAAATACAATCTTTTTTTGTTGTTAGTTTTTCTCTTCCTTCAAATGGTTCCTTCATCTTACCTGAACTTATCTTTGGGCATTTGTTTGGTTTGGTTTCACTAATCTCCTTCAGACACTCTGCTGAAGACATACCATTGTCTGAACTCCTTTTGTTGAAGAAGGGATGTTCTTGGGAATAAGCCACAGACTGGAAGTTTGGCCATTGGTCATCCCACCAGTTTTACACAGGAATTAAATAAGAAAGGTTAAAAGACTAAAACCTCAAGAATGAAGAAAAATTACCTGTTGTTATCTCTGGAGTCTTTTTGAGATGCCAAGGTAAAGTCAGTACAGCATTTTTTTATTCACAGAGAGCTTTGTGATCCATGGTAGCAAAAGCAATTGATAAAAAGGACAGCATTAATGTCTGCTTGGATCACTAATGTTTGTGACACCCTGATCATGTCTGTAAGATTAGATATCATTACAGCCAAAGACATCTCTATTTCTCATTCATTTCAATAGTCTAACTGGAAAGATTTGAAATATCAATTAAAAGAAATTATATGACACAGGAAAGGGATCACCATTACCTTTCAAAATTAGCATGGCCAAGTAGCAAAGGTAAAAACTGTAGTGATTATTTCACAAATATATTTTAAATGGCAATAAATTACATTTATTTTCCTCAAGTCCAGTCCTGTTTTGCCTATGTCAATAACTGGTAAGTGATCTTCCTGTGTTTATCTCAATTCACAAGCTTTCTCATCCTATTTTCTAACCCAGTCCACTGTGGAGGGGAAATAAATGAGCAGATGGGTGTGAGCATGACTGTTAGCTGAGGTTAGCTCACCACATTTCATTATAGGCTGTTTTATTGTCCTGTTTACTCAGGCTCATGACATAGGTGCATCTTCATATTCTTGTTTGGTGAATGTGGTTTTAAAGAGAATCCCTGGACCATGCCCAAGGCTGATATTGCAGAGAGGTCTCGGAACATGCAAGCTGGATTCTCTTTTGAGGAGACCAATCAGAAGAAGATCTAAAAGGACTAGTCTTGGTGTGGGCCAGCCACCAAATGGGGTCTAGCTGCAGCAAAGGCTGGAACCAGCTCATCTGAAACATATCATCATTATATATTATAGTTTCTGAAAAAAACCTTTTGTTATACAGATCCATTCTTGTAGTGATACCTGCTAATGTAGACAAAACCCATGGCCTCCTTGAAGATGACTTTCATTAATGATAAGAAGCATGGACTAATTAAGTAAAAGACAAGATGGATTTGCTTTAGTGTTTAATAATTTCTGGCTGCATTTACAATCCTGTAGGAACAGACCCTGACCTATAGACAGAATGGTACAAAATGTGTCACACATCATTGATCTAGGCCAACAGACCCCCAGCCATGATATACAACACTTTGTCCAGATATTTTCAGGCCATAGGAACCCCTCTGAAATACACCTTAAATACCATTTTATTTTCAGCTTGAAGTAACTATGATGTGACTGCTCATGGCCTGTGACATAGTACTTATAGCAGCATGCTGAGGATGTGATGTATGATGTGTCTAGACATGAAGCAAGCAGAGTACTTGTAACTATAAGGTTTGCAGATGTAGACTTGGACTTCAATACATTCTCCCTTCATCCTGGAGCAGACAGCAAGGCCAGATCTCTGTTTTACCTCAGAGGGCCATAATTGGGAGAAAAATGCTTAGGGGCAAAACAAAGTGTGTGTAGTTTGAACAACCAGTGGATCACAACTGGGGAGAAATAAATGGGTATGCTGAGAGAGTAGATGTACCTTCTGCTGAAGAGAACACAACTCTTCAAGAGGAGAACATGTAGTTTCTATCAAGATACCATGTATTGCTTGTTACGTAAATACTTTCGATTTTTGTAGGTTCATACTGAGAAGAAATTTTGTACAAGGACATGTATAGTGTTCACCCTTGACATAACTAAAGACTTATCACAAAAGGGATTAGAAAGAGGTATCATTATCAGTCCTTTCAAGTCTGGTTAATTTTCTTTCCTGTTACGCAAAACAGTCTAAAATTTCAATGTTCCCTTCAAGGATAACCTTGTTTTATAAGTAGGCAAAGACAGTCAGGGTAAACAGACGGAACTATTGCCACTGGAATACCTCAGCCAGGCAGGATTTAAGCAGAAATTAAAGTATAGGAGAAGAAAAATGTCTCCAAAACTCTGCTTGCCATAACTCTTGCCAAGACCAGCTTTTAAGACTTTTACTGATGACATTCAGGTTCAGACTCAGCAAAGTGGCTCTGAACTTCCCAGTAAACCCTGGCCTTGGGTCTTCATCTCTTTCTGCTAATTAGTCTTAGTCTCTGAAGAATTATGATGTCTTGTGATGCCAGCACAGCTCTGAAAGGTCTAAGTTTGTCAGTTAGTATCGCTATCTCCTGTTTGCAGGGTTTTATCAGTCCTCCAACACACTCATCTCAGGGAAGGATAGCATCCTTCATCAGGATGTTCTGGAATCCACGTCCCTCTGTGTCCTGCTATTTGGTTATTTTTTAAAGCGACTGAATGAAAAGAATTAATCACTCATACTTACAAGTGTATAAAAAATATCATTGTTTTACCAGGAATATTATTAAGTATTACGTAGCAAGTGGTATGAGTGACTCCAGGAACAACACAAGATTCAGAACAGGATTGCCAAGGTTCATGAATCATTCACTTAAGTTCAGAACAAATTCACAAAGCAATTCTCAGAGGATTAATCATTTTTCTAGAAAATATATTAAGTAAAGCAGTTGGCAGCTAGTTGGGTTTTTTTTTTGTTTGGGGCTTTTTGTTGTTGGGTTTTGTTGGGTTTGTTTGGGGTTTTTTTGGGGGGGGATGTCTTTTATTTGTCTAGATGGTTTGTGCCATATGGAATTTTTTTGGGGGGGCAGAGGCAGAGAGAGTGAGGATTTATGGATGTTTCAATTTGCAATGGGTATCTTGAAACAAAATCTTTGTTCTTGTCATTTCTGAAGTTTATTTTCTTTTAGAGTTATTAACTTCAGTGTGAAGTGCTGATGTTTTCATACTTTCGGGTTACATATCATGTCTGTTGTATATGCTGTGAAGACGTATATTTAGATTTAGACATATGCACCATCTTTGGAGAACTGAACTTGCTCAATACACAGAACAATTTACTGAAAAATCCACCACTGAACCCCTGGTGGGTTGTTTATGGATCTTCCAGTCCAAATTGCATGTTATTCTCATTTTCAGTTGAATTCATTAAAAAAAAAGTTGTCAATGTCAGAATTTGGCAATATTATAGGAAAGATGCTTATTATTATTAATTGTTACACATCTGGAGCACTAGTATCAGGTTCACTTTTATTTGATTGCATAAAGTGGGGGAAATTCAGGCTTTACATGGATAAAATCAGCCCCAAAGGCATTTCTAGCCTTAGCAGTAAAGACAAAGGGACTTTGAAAACCAATGTCACCAATTATTGAGCAATATAAAAGGAAATGTTTTCCATGGCATGTCACAGGGACAGAGGAAATGAGAGATAACATACAAAATGGACCGTAATCTGGGTTGATAATCTACCAAGTACATAGCACCTCCTGCTCTCTTTCTCCCACATTGACAGTCCAGGAGGATGTTAAATGTTGGTGAGCAGGAATGTGGAGAATAGGAGGAAGAGATGGGCCAGAAGCTGGCTTGAAACTTCATAAATTATTTCATTAGTTCTGTTTGTCCAGCACAATAAAATAATAATGCAATAATATTTGCACTTCTGTCTGAACATTTTTATTGCGATCTGCTGATAAATAGAAAGCAAGGGGCCACAGAACAGGGAATCAGAGAAAAAATTATGGACTCTGTTATATATTAAAATGAGAGGCTGTATTCTGAGTATAGAATCAGGTTCTATTAAATTTGTGTATCGCAATAGACTGAAAGACAATCAAACTGTAGAAAGCAGAGTTACAGCACTGAAATCTGTCTAGTTACATGAACAGTTCAAAATTTTATCATGCTTTAGGGACAGCTTTTGTTTTATTCAGTTTACTGCTCTCCTATGAATAGATATATTCTCTGGTACCTTAAGTGAGTGAAGATGCAGGAACTATTCTCATTTACACCACTAGGAGATTTGCCATATGGTGTTTAATGTAATATGATTTTATTCTGTAAACCATATATTTTGCTCCTAGAGCTTGATTATTATATTCTGCAGCTGATTAACTGAAATTAGGTTTTAAAATTTGCATTTTCAGGAGCATAAAATCTGTGAAAATTTTGTTCAATATACATGTCAATGTACGTACAGCTAAAATGTATCATAATAATTTGAGTGTATTGAATGTACCACATTGCTAAAAAAAAGAGTAGAATGTGAGAACTGATCATTACCAATGAACAGTAAGTGCTTAGAGAGGCACTGAAGTATGGTATTTCTAGACAAAACAGGTAATATTTTCTCTGTCTTGGTGCAGTTCATCTTCCTGCTTTAACACATTACATGTTATAATGTAATCTATGAGATAGAAACAATACCAGGAGTCCTAATTAAATTAAAAGTAATTACCCGTTGGGTAGATACGGCTTTCAATTGAGCAGCTGCAAGTTGATATTTTGTCATCCTCAGTTTATCTATATGCACATGCGTGATTCTTTGTATCAGTTATTAATGACGTTTTCTCAGTAGTCATGGAGTGTTGTGGAAAACAGAAGAGGAAAAGGATGAATGAAAAAAAAGTGTTATAGAAAATGCAGACAGTGAATGAGAGCATTTACTACTGTAAGTCTTCATCTGGCATGTTAGTTCCTTGCTCACTTATTTTCTGTAATATCTCAGAGCAGTCTGAAAGAAATGCAAGATAATGTCTATATTTTTCTTTTTTTTTCAGGCTATCAGCAAATTTTAAAAACAGAGAATCTGTCATAATAAGCATAAGGATTTAATTCTTTTGCTTTACTAAGGCCTAGAATTGTCAAAATATGTTAGAATGAATGGAAATATTATTTATTTGTTTAATACATTGCTCTAATCAGTACATCTTTAAAAAGCTTTTACATTATTGGAGAGGAAGGAATAACCTCAGTGAAAATAAAACCCAAAAGGGGTGTTCGTTTTTTACCAATGCAATAGGTTTCCCATTTTTAAAAGAAAAAGTTTCTGACTTTTAAGTAGACTTTTACATGAGAACAAAAAGAAGCTTCATTACAGAAAAAAATATTGAGCCAGAAAATTATTCGTACTGATTTAGTGTCCTTTTCAGCTGCATGGTTCTCCTGTAACAATGGGATACAACATCATCCTCCAATTGAGAATATTATGCAGCTGCTTAAGAGTGTACGTGGGGTGATGTCCATTTGAGTGACTGTTATCTTGCTGGCATAAGCCTGCTACCAAACAGGAGCAATTATTCCCAATGCAGTCAAATTAAATTTTCATAACTATGAAGCTGCATTTTACCTTGGGGCCCTACCTGATGCCCATTTCTTCATTCTTCGTTCCTTAATCCTCTATATTAAATCTAAACAAATCAATGTTTACTAACATTAATATTTTAACATATAGTACTTGCTCTGCCTTCTGACATCTTGTGCCTTTATTAGTAGCATGGTGAAGGCTTTCTGCAGTGAACAGCAAAACACCCCTTTTTTGTTTTCTATTCTTGTTACCTGGTTTATTTCTTCATGTGCAAATATGCACATACATGCATATATTTTTCTTCTGCTTAAGTCGCCAAAAATTTCCAAGTCCTAAGAGAAAAAAAAATCATCATTTCACTACTGTGCAAGGGTCATATTATGAAAAGACCATGGGAGTATTAGAAGAAACCTGCTTTGATTTCTGTGCTCATCAAGTTAAAAAAATGGGCTCACCTCCCTTTAAAGAGCCATCAGCACTTCTTGGTCCCCAGATTTACTGGTTCATATCTACGCACCTTTATCAAAGCACTCTACTGCCTGGAGGCTGAAGTCAAGGACTTCACAAACCCTATCCAGAGCAGAGCACCTCTGCTGCTGTTGAAGCTGCTTCCCAAGATACAGCGAACCCATGGCTGTCCTCACAGCCACTGATCCCTGATTCCCACCCTGCAGTTCCTTCATATCCCTATTAGATGTCTGCCAAATGCTTAATTACTGTATTTGACTGGCTACTCAGTACCTGGAACTAGTGTTTGTCTGTATGTGATACAAAGCAAATTAATGGATAGGAACACAAATCAATTAAAAAAATAATTAAAATGGTATTCTATTTCCTTTCCTCTTTCCCTTACTCCCATCCTACCCACTTATTTTGTGATTTTTCTGCCTGTATCTGTACCATAAGTCCCTGGCATTATTTCTCTGTCCCCAGTGAAGTTTGAAACTCCTTTCAATTTAGCATCAGCAAATGTAATTACAGGCTAGTTACTTTCACTTCCAACTCATTAATGAAAATGTTAAATAAGACTGGACCTAAAGTACCTTCCTAGAAAATCCACCAGATAGTGCTTCCAATTTCTGTAATACTGTCACTCTCTTCCCAGAAAGGCTTTGCAGAAAATATCAACATCAACCCCTTCCTTAGTCAGTGAGAGTTCTTGTACAGTCATGCAGATTCATCCAGGACTAAGTATAATCTCTCCCATCCCCTTGAGCTTCTTGCCAGCATACAAACTAGCAAAGCAAGGCTTGAAAACTGGGATCTCTGGCACACAGCTACTGATAGTTTAAAGGTTTAGTCCCTTTGCTGAACGTGAGGAGATGGGGATAGAATGGAAATCACCTTTATTTAAGGCTTTATAACCCCACCACAGTTCTACCTATGGTTAGGACTATAAACTTGAAAGTAGAGTTCAGTAGGCTGTGTCCATCAGCAGCAGGAGAAAAACCCCCAAATAATATGGAAGCTGATAATTACCAAACTAACATCCACAGCCATGTTTTCTCTGCCTTTTTATTATTAGAAAAAGTTAAATCCTGATATCGACTTCATTTGTTGTGTTTTCTGGCATACACTGGATGTTTGTATGCCTGCTGGGCTGGAATTCTGAGGCCGGAAAAAATAAAATAAAGCGTGCTGCAATTTCTATCTGGCTACTGGGCTCTTCTCTGCACTTAGCTTCAAAGATTTTTCAAAATATATTTTTCTGCACCACAGCTCAGGGTTGCTAAATCCAGAAATTGAAACATTCTGGGAACCAAATCATTTGGGGGCAAATCAAAGCTCTTGGAATGTTGCCCTAGGATTTTGAAGATAGCAGTTAATAGTGAAAAATGTTCAATATTTTTAAGGAAATCCCAATTATAGAAGGCTGCACCATTCAAATCCTTAATTCAGGAGCAGAATGAATGCTGCATGTCTAACAGAGGAAGAAATGCATGCCTGTGTTGTGAAGGAGGAATTAGTGATGAACAAAAGGAAACCCCTTGCATTTTACATCTTTTATGTGTCTATATTTACATGTCGGAATCAGTTGCCTGTGAATTCAGAGATGAAGCACATTTAGTTATTCAGGTCAGTCTTTAGAATAGATCTGACAACAATTACAGAGACCTATGCCATTTATGTAATTTATTTTTAAAGTGTTGGTGGTGTTTTCCAAATGGATTAAAGGCAGGAAGAATTTAAATGGTGTTAAAGCTCCTTTCCCTGCACCCCCAGAATTCCCTAACATTTGAATTGTGTAATATTTTAAGCCTAGCTTAGTTGAAGTACAAGTTTGCAGAAGTTGTAGTTACATTGTCACTTTGCCAGAAATGGGTGCCGGGTATGAAAGGGATGCCGGGGACACCAGAACTCAGAGCTGATCCGGTTAGTTTGCTGGTTACTTCTCAACAGCTCCCTGCTCTGTACAGCGAAGCAAATGCTACTGCCAAGGCACTAGCAGCAATGAGCAGCAGAGGATGGAGAGGAGGAAGGACTTTAACGGCCATGTGAATTTACAACAGACTATGACTACGAATCTACCATCAGAGATAAGCAAAACTGTCAAAAATAGACCTTTAAGACTTGCTCTCAATCCCAAAGCTATGGTAACCTCAGGATTTCGAAGACAGCGATTGTGTAGCCTGAAGGCCCTGTCTTTTTAGGCAGATTACTGGTGATCCATGGAGAACAGTCCATAGTCAAGGTCAGTATAAAAACTGGTCAAAGCTGACCAGAGAGTCTGAGGAAATGGAAAAGCAGAAGACTGCAGAGTACCCGGGGCATTCTGCCAACTGGAGGCACTCTATTGTGGTCATTTATATATTAGAAACCTTGTATAGAAAATTCCTCAAGATATTGTTGCAATGTGATGTTTTATACTTAATTCACTATAATATAGGAGAATATTTAGTGCGGGAGCACTTGGGTTTAGAGCCCATGTGCAACAGAACATTGAGAGTACTATATAACAGGCGCCCACCCAGTAGGGATGTAGTACCAATGGTGTTGTACACCTGTGCTCAAGATGTGCATTTTAAACAACAGCAGCATGAAGCTTTGTGCATGGACTTAAAGATGTCATGTGTAGAAAACCAGCATGCCTTCACAGTAACTGAATATATTCATTATAAAGCAAAAGGAAATATTTCCACCAACCTGGCTTCTTAATACTTATATTTAAATGGTAAAACTCTGTGTATTTTTGCCCCTACCTTTATTAAATGAATTATTCACCTCATCTGTGATTTCCTAGTTTCAAACACAGACTCAATTATCTAATGTTAGGGACCTGACTGTGGTAGCTGAATTAGGGTTAGAGATGCCCTCAGCACTCTGTGAAGTCAGAGAAGAGGGCAAGATGTTTCCAGAGGATGATTTAGGACTGGTGCCTGCATTTCTCCAGTGACTGAGAAGAGACCTTAGGCTGATTCTAGTCTCAGCAGCTTTAATGAAACTGCTTTAGTGAGCTGATACAAACCCTAGGAACAAGGATGGATGTCAGTCATGTTTGGCTTTCTGTAGACCTCTAAGAGTATCCAATGACAGCGGTTAAAACTTGTGTTAGAGTTCTCATTGTGGAGTCTGTTTCATTACCTCCATAGCATCACCTTTCCAAAGAAAGTTCTTTTATTCACCTTAGGAGGAGTTAGGGTTTGCAAAGTATTTTCTCCATGAAGGTGTAGTCCACAGCACAGCAACTTTTCTGGACAACATGGTAATTGCCTGGAAATTTTTTATGGTTTATTGTTCTTTTCCCTTGAAATGTTACAAGCAAAGGCGAAATCTCTTCTTTACCTACAGATAGGTCCAAGACAGCATCGGATGAATTAATCACAGAATCTGAAGCAGAAAAATAGTACTTTGGCAGTGCCATCCCTGTCTAAAGGGCAGATTGAGCAGGCAGTTAACCTGGGAAGTCACATGCCACAGCACCACCAGAGCTAAGCAGGGACAGCAGCTGCTCTGCCTGGGGATCCCAACTCAGCACTTTGGGTCACTGTTTAGACAAACTTGTTGCTGCTGACAGCTAATGGGGAGTCTCTTCATACTCAGGAAATAGGGTTACTTAGTGCATGCATTGCTCTGGCATTGCTGTTTGCTTACCAAGCAAAACAAGACCTACAGCTATGGGGTGTTTGCAGCAGCAGGATAGGACAATCTCCCTTCCCACAATTTTTTTTCATTTCCACAGCATGTTAATGTGGCTCACTTCTTCTTCAGGAAAGTAATATCTTGAAAGTATGACCTAGTTATTATGAAACAATGAGAAGCAATGGTTTAACTCTTCACAGTTTAGACTATCCAAAACCTTTCCGACATTTATTTGTTTGTTTGTTTGTTTTTCCTGAAAAAAGGTTTGGTGGGTTTTCCATTCAGGGAAAAAGATCTTGTTTTGGTAAACTGTAGACTTCACGTACTACCACAGTGCATTTCTGTGTCCTCCAGGTTCTCACCAGGATTCAGACGGACTAAGCTTAAGGCCCTGCAGTGTACCGTGGCATACTGCCGTCCAGGTGGCTGTAATATATAAAATGAACTTTAGCAGATTATTTTTTGTGGAATTTACTTCCATACCAAGCCATATCTCTTCCATGCTATATTAAGTGCTGTCTTTGGTTTTGTTTAATTGTCACTACCAGTTCACTACCATGGTTAAGACATTTATTTTTTTTAGAAAAAAGACACACATGTGAAGACGGATTTTTAAAGTCTTTACTGGCTTAACTCAGCACTCTTTGATAAGGATAATACTAAGACGGTTCCAAACATTTTTCTCAGTCTCAAGCATTATGTAGCGAACCCAAGATGCACTGCAATACTTATGTTTCCCACTCAGTATTGCCTACTTTTATTTCTCCTCACACTTAGTTTGCCTTTGGGAGATTGATTATGGGTTCTTTTTGTCAGTTTTCTGTTTTCTTCAATGTTGAAAGACATGCTAGTGCTGCAATGCACCAATTTTAAAGATTGGAGATACTGCCCTTCTGGTGATAGGATTGCTGTAAGTTCTGCCCTTTACTTGTGTTTTCCCTAGATGAGTTACACTGATAAAATTCTCTTCTGATATCCAAGAGTCATTGCAGTACCACCTTCACTGCTTAGTTTGCTCCATGTTTTTAGAATACCTACCTTGTCCTGTAGAATCCCTAAACCTATGTTTTCAAATCAGAAATTATTTAATGAATATCAGTTTTGTGTATTAGTTTAAGAAAGAACAAACCCCATGATTTCATAGTATACTGAAGTCAAACTTTTCAGAATTGGATCTATAGACAGACTTGATGGCTTCTATGTACCATACAACAAAAATTCTGTAGGCAATAATTTCAGAAATTTGAATAATATGCAAGAAAACTTAAACTGGGCACTGAAGACTGGTGTCTTCAAAGTTACGAGTATTTCTTTTGGGATCCTTGTGACCTATTTGGTAAACTGCCTTCTTAAACATTGCATGTTTTAAATTACAGATGTGAGCACCACTTCAATCCTGATTCCAGCAACACCATCAGGTGTTTATTCTATCTAGCATTTAAACTTAACTGTTTCTGGATGTGTCAACATTAGTGGTTTCAATATCATAATTCTAGTTCATAATCTGCTCAGAAAGAGATCTGCTCTCTATTTGCAAAAAAAAAAAAAAGTGAATGTGAAGATTAAAATGTGCATGATTTTTCTTCTCATCACAAAACATCCTAATTACTCGTCCCCTGAGAGAAAGAAATGATACACAAATAAATTTTCTAACCTCACTGACCAGATTGCTGATGAAACCTCCCTTGCACTCTAGCACTTTCTTTATCACATTTATGACATGTTCAGAAGCAAAGACCAAGTGTTATTAGTAGAAAAGGAATGATTAATTTTTTTGCAAGTTAAAGTGTTAATATTTAATTGTGACCTTTGTAGAAATGCTAAGGTTAAAATGTAAAAGTTAATAAAACTTCTATTTGAAATAACAGCAGATGGCCATGTAGTGAATACAAGCTTAAAATCACTCTTGGGGCTCTATTATGTTCACAAACTGCCTCAGCTATCAATTACTATGTATGTTGCTGATGAGAGAAAAACTGAACTCCTGTTTCATGTAGTGTACCTTAGCTGAGTATCATCTGACATGAAGGGCTATACAAGGCTCTGATTCCCAAACAAATCCCCTGTTGAGGTGCCTGGCATATTCAGTTAAAAGGTATTCTTTTAAGATTAATGTGGGTTTTTTTCCCACGAAAATATTTATGAGTACAACACAGATTAAAAAGTCACACGATCGTAAAAGAAATACTTTAATTCCATAGAGTATCACTTCTGAAAATATGAGAGTGCTGATCCATCTCATCTTGTGTAGAAAAGGAGTTGAGATATGTGATAGCAAATGCTCAGCAAAAGAAAAACTCATGTCTGTCTCCTTGGAACTTGTGCAGACAGTCCAGTTTCTGAGAATCAGAAGGGCAAAAGCAGTATACAGCAGCAGGAGAAGCTGGATGAAAACTGTAGAGAAGATCTTAGCAGACCCAGTGAAAGAAGCAGATGATATGGCAGAGATACGCAGAAAGCAGACACTCCCTTCTATTGTTGTATCTTCTTTTTGAATATCCCTACTGACTCTGGTTGGATTCCTGCTAACATCTTCAACCTAATATGCCCTGAGAGGAGGACTTTTTTTTTCCTCTCTTTGGCAAAGGCAGACAATGGACGTGGTAAATTGTTATTCTTTCTTTAATTTCCTTCTTTTCCTGCTGGCAGATTTTTCTAACCCTTATTAAGTTTTTCTTTTTTTTTTTATTTCCATGTCTGTGCTACATTCATGTATGGTATGGAGTTTACTTGCATCAAATTGAAATGCGATTGCTCCAATTTTACTAGACACTGGAAATATGCATGCAGGAAATGGTGGATGGGAAAAGTGCCCAGTATGAAGACTTCAGGGAGTTCCTCAAGTTCATGCTCAAACAAACATAATAGTGGATGCTTTCACAAAGGTAAGAACATAAACCCAGCCATAGTAGCTCAATGGTTCAGCGACAGGGTCTTGGCCTGGCAAAGGTACATGGTGTGACATGGAAGAATATGTCAACAGAGGGTATATGCACATGCGAAGTCTGCCACACGTCCTCTCACACTGCAGCATATGGTGAGGCAGGAGGAAGGGGTAGCCCACGCTGGAAGTTCTTCGTAGATGATTTTTGTAAAGGTAAAATTCTCTGCTTTTTTTCTCTCTGTGTCAAGAGAATCCCTTTATCTTTATTGGTTCCTCTGTCAAAACTGCCTATGGAAAAAAACAGACAGCAAGGGATAAGCAGGGTCACACCTTAGGGAAGAAAAGAAGACAAGAGGGAAGCTAAACATGAAGGGCCCTTGGTCAGACCCATGGGTCAGCCTTAGCCACTCATCCTAAAACCTCCCAGGAGAAATCTTCAGATCCATTCTTAGCTTCCAGCTAATCTTGGTGCATCAACATCTTTTTTTCTAGATGTAAGGTGACGTAGATAATCAAAAGATAAAATGCTTGTAGATGTCACAGAATAATTAACAACTCTGAACGTGGGCAACGCAGCATATAGCCACACTCCAAAGAGTTCAAAGAAGGGCTGTTACAGCAACAGAGCAAGTAAGGAAAGTTTGCTAAAGCTGTAAAAATTAATCACAATACTTCTAGAGCTGCGGGACCAAAAAGCCTTTCTGATAATCTGGAAGACCAATAGCTGACCAGAGACGTTCACAGAGAACCTGACTGCAGCAGGAAAGATAAATTACTTGCATTTTGTTCATTGTTCAGGCTGTGAAGAGGCTCCAGTGCTAGAACCTTCATGGGGAACATCTCTGAGAGTCTGCCTGAAACCAAATTGTCAGAAAAAGAGATTTTAGAATGTGCTGATATTCTGAGTAATAACAAATCCTCAGACAGGGACTGTATGTGTGGTGTTATACATTATGATGAACCTGTGCCATGAAATCCTCAACCTTCTATTTATGGAGTTTACTTAGAGCTTCTTCTACACCTCTGGAAAAGAAGGTGGCAAATACGATGCCAGTTTTTGAAACTGGCTCCTGAATGCTCCTTAAGTCTGATGTCCAGACTGGGAAGCTTTGTAGACATTATCAGAAAAGAAATTAATCAGCCAATAATTTGAAAAACAGAGACTGAAGTGTTAACATGGCTTTTGTACAGGGAACTTATGTCTCACAAGTCTACTAGGTAATCTATTTGAGAGAGTCATTGAGCATGTGTACAAGGGTGAGCCAACAGATACAGTCTTACGAGATTTCCAAAGGCTCTTAACCAGTATTTCTTGTAAAATCTTATTTGTCATCAGCTTAGCAAGAGCAGATAAATATCTCCCACAGATAAACGTCTTAAAGGATAGTGAACTAAAAGTAGGAGTAAATGGTCATCAGAAGAGGAAAATAGTGTACCCTACAGAGACCTATGCTAAAGCTTGTCCTATTCAGCATATTCATACAGGATCTAGAAAAGGTGGTAGAGACTGATAAAGCTTGATGATGTTAAATTATTCAGTGTAGTAAAAATGAAAGCTGGCTCTGAAGAGCTGTGGAAGGATCTCACAGTATTGAGTAATTGGGCAGTAAAATGGGAGATGAAATTCAGTGCTAATAAATGCAGAGTAATGCAGTTGGAGAAAAAACAAGCCTAATTTTACAAACATGGTATTGAGCTGAGCTGTTACCACACAGTAAAGAAATCCCAAAGTCGTAATAGGTAATTCTAAGAAAACATTAGCCTAACTCACAGTAGCTGTTAAAAACAAACAAACAAACACAAACAAAATAGAAAGCTGGGAATTACTGGGAGAAGTCTAGGATGCAAACAAAATGTATAATTCTGTCATTAAGCAAATCCAAGCATCCTCTGTGTATACTTTAGATGCCTCCATCTCAATATGGACTGAGATATTTGACTACATTTCAGGTTCTTTTATCTGTGAAGATCAGAACACATATCCTCTGTTGCACTGGCTGGACTTAGAGATTCAGAAGTGGGTGCAGTTGCGTCAGTACTTCCTTTTGAATTTTTTTTTCCACTTTGCAGGACTGCTTATATGTACATATGTATACCTTCAGAGCAGTCTTGGTGTGAATGTAAAAGCCTAGTTCAATGAAAGCGGTGCTGAGATAAGCATCAATGAGCAGGCTCACCAGGATACATGAACTGTGCATGGATGGATTTGAGAAAAGATTTCAGCTGCTGCTGATTGAGTGAATTTCAAAGGAAACATTGAAATGAGGCTACATCACTACAAGAGCAGGTGAAGACGGGATACAAAATGAGAAGATGTTTTATGTGCTGAAACAACAGCAGAAGTCAATAGAAGCAGCTTGTCTGGTTGTTCGGATACTGATTTGAGAAGTGTGTTGACAGAGATGACTTTCAAACAGTTTTTGAAGGGAAGGTGATGGTTTTTGTTGAAGGCAGGGTGACCCAAAGGAAAAAAAAATCTCTAGAAAACCCCTGAAATGGTTCACTCAGACATAATTATGTATTAGAACAGTGTCCAAACGTTGTCTCTTCCGAATAGAAAAACTAGGCTAATGTTTTAAAATAACTACACGGTGGGTGATGGTTGGGCTTTGGGGGCCTGGGTCAATATTCTGCTTCTTCATCCAGAGAAGGTTGATTCTATACCCAGAAAAGTCCAACTGGAGAGTTAGCAGTGATGTCCTTTGGGGAAATGTGTAATAGGCAAGAGAGAAAAATCAGGCCCGCCCCTATGCTTTACAGCGATTTTACTCTCACATGAAAAGAAAATGCTGGGTATGATGAAGACCTGAAAAAATGTGGACAATAACCAGTGATTGTACTGAGTCCAGGGGCTGGAAATCCAGCTGTTCTATCTTGCATTTTTCTTTTAAAAAGTACTGTTGTCAAACAATATCCCTGTTTTAAAAGAAAATAAAGACATCCAGGTGCAAGAAAACAAAGGTTAAAAATAAAACCTAAGTGACAGTAGGAAATCGAAAGTAGTTGCCGAGGAGGAAGAGGTCTAGGGTGTGTGAAGGGGTGCTTGTTTAGTCACTCAAGGTGCCAGTTTTTCAGTAGGAAAATGAGGAGGATGACTAGCATTGAAGGCAAAGAGGGACTGGTGAGGAACTGGAGTCACAGAATCATAGAAAATCCTGAGTTGGAAGAGACCCATAAGGATAATCAAATCTAGCACCTGGCTCCACACAGGGCCAGCCAAGTCAGAGCATGGGACTCAGTGCATCATCCGGGCACTTCTTGAACTCAGTGAAGCTCAGTGCTGTGACCACTTCCCTGGGGAGCCTCCTCCAGTGCCCGATCACCCTCTCAGTAAAGAACCTTGGAAGCTTGTATCACTTTTTTCATGCCTTTCTGAGGATCTTCTCTCTTTCCTTTTCTATCGCAGATCCTCCAGTATTTCTCCTTCCTCCACTTCTTACCACTTTTCTTGTGGATTGCTCTCCCTTGTGGTTTTAACACTTGCCTTAGCTTGCCTGCTGTCCTGTGGCACAACTTACTTCTTTCTGAAACATATTTCTTTCCTTCTTTCTTCAAGTTACTTCCTTTTTAGATATCTCTTGTCCTACTTCACTTGCCCAGTTACTCTATACCACAAGATAAGCTCAGAAGTAGAGACACATCTCCTGGTGACACAACAAAAAATTGAAGTCTGGACAAGTTCTTTGCAACAAAGATTTCCAAAAGCTGAATTGGTTCACTGAGAAACCCAGGACAGCATACAAATACAAATCCTTTCCCACAGCAGTTCAAATGAAGGCCTTTGCCCTCAAGAGCCACTGTTACTTGTCTTCAGACTTTAGGATGGATTTGACAGCCTTGCCTTTTGCTCGGGAGGACTGCAAGCACTGCCACTTTGGTGAAGAGTTTCTCCCCACAGCTACGAGCAGGTTCGGCCAGCAGTTTTATTTTGTAAGAAAATAACCTGTAGAATTGGCATTGGCTAACTGACATGAGTAGATACTTCAAGACTTTGTGGAAAACCTGTTTGGATGAAAGCTCCTGTACACTTAGAGTTGCTTAAAAAAAAAAAAAGTGGGCCACTTTTTTTCTTTTGAGATGGTCTCTCATTTTTATGATCTTCTAATTACAGTACACACAAAATAATTCCATATACGTTTACAAAACAAGCACTTACTGTACTTGTGTAATTACGAAGTCTGCCATTAAATTAGTGTTTCATGTGTTTGTGTTTTAATTATTAACTGCTGCAGAATATAGCCAAAGCAGAAAACGTGTAATTTCTATGATAACAACTGAACACGATTAGCTGCATATCTTTCTATAAACAAATGTGGTTTTCATTTACATTCTTCCCCTGTCTTAGTTGCGTTTAGAGTAATGCAAAAGAGTCTTTTGTGCCTCCTCTTCTCTGTAGGTTAAGATATGGCATTTTAGGGTTTTGAATCTATTGTGCCAAAAGTGGCTTTTTTTGAAAGATAACTTGATGTGGCATGATGTAAAGATTTGTGTCCTACTTGTCCACACATAATTGTCTGTATAGTAGTTTCTTCATCCTTTTTCTGATGTATAAATGGCCCATATGTCTAGTTGTGAAACTTGTGTTTCTTTCTTAACATTGTTATGTCTTTATGGGTCTCTACACAAGTTTCCTCTAGTCATCTGTGTAGTCCTAGTAATTTCAAAATGCACTTCATTCATGATCCTGCCTCTAGTGCTACTTTTCTTCCCAGAATTTTTTCTCAGATTTTCAACTTTTCATACAATTTTTCCTGTATTGTTGCTATATAATTCTGTGGTGTAAAATAACTTTTCAATGTAAAATTGTCTTATCTTATTAAACTTTTGAAAAACTTTTTAAAAACTTTTAATATACATTCCTAAAGTTAAGGTATTCTAAAGAAAAGTGACTAGTGCTTCTGGAGAATCTAATTTCTGATCAAATTTATCTTCTCAATAAGTATGAAAATGATGATATTTTGCATTCTTTATTGGATGACAGTCTAGCTATCAAGAATGTTTCTGCTGAGGCCAGCAAAAAGGAATAATTTCTTCAGACACCTGAAAGACATAGGGAAAAATCTAGATTTACCTTCCTAGACCTGGTGAAACACTGTAGGCTGGCTGTAACTCGGTCTTACACACAGGAGCGTAACTAGGACATCGGATGTCACCAGTCAGGTAATAATTGTTCTCCTTTAGCCTATTCTTCTGAGAGAGACAAAATTGCATAGAGGTTCCCTATAGCATTCACTACAGGGTTCCCCACAGGGTTCCTCTCACAGCACATAACTTCTACAGGCTGTTTCCACAGTCTGTGAGCGGGGTGTGAGAGCCAACAAACCTTGAACATTTTCTGATGGCTTATCTAGTTACATGAGTTGCTCAGATTACAGGTGCTCCTTACAGCCTGGTACAGCATTGCTCTTGCAGCTTCTAGAAATAAGCTAGTCTCAATTTCCTATGGCTTTATTCCCTGGCTCTAGGCATCAAGACTTGATACTTGCTTTGGAAAAGCAGCCGTGACAGACTATTCAGAAAGCCCATAAGTGCAACCTCCTGACCGCAGGAAGAGGACTCACAGTTCACCTTGAGTGACACATTTTAGACAGCCCTTTGAAGGCTTCTACCTTTACTATCTGACACCGACCACAGTCCCCTGAGATGTGTTATCCTCATGTACTCTATGACCTGCCCTCTTTTCCTATTATTAGAGATTCCTACAACCTGGATCATATATCAGGAAAAGAACTAAAGGACATGCAGAATCTTTTTAGCCTCAGTTCCATCAGGGCAGGAATCCAATGGGAAGTGGAGGAGAGAGTGTGCTCCAATAGTGTTTTGGGTTTGTGTGGCAAGGTTTTGGTAACAGAGGGGCTAAGGAGGTGGCTTTTGAGAGAAGCTGCTAGAAGTTTCCTCTAGATAGAGCCAATAGTGTCTCCAAGATAGACCTGTGGCTGGCCAAGGCCAAGTCCATCAGCAACCGTGGTAGTTCCTCTGGAACAGCATAGTTAAGAAGGGAGGGAGAAGCAAGTGGGGGTGAAAGAAAGAGAGATGCAGCTTTTGCAGGCAGAGGGAGGAGTGAGAAGATTGAGAGGAACAACTCTGCAGACACCAAAGTCAGTGAAGAAGGAGGGGGAGGAGGTGCTCTAGGTATCAGAGGAAAGATTCCCCTGCAGCCTGTGAAGAAGACCATGGTGAGGCAGGCTGTCTCCCTGAAGCCCATGGAGGATGAGCGGCAGAGATTCCACCTGTAGCCCATGGAGGACCCCATGGTGGAGCAGGTGGAGACACCTGAATGAGGCTGTGACCTGGTGGGAAGTCCACATGGGAGCAGTCTGGTCCTGAAGGTCTGCAGCCCATGAAAGGGACCCCATGCTGGAGCAGTTTGTGAAGAACTGCTGCCCATGGGAAGGACTCGTGTTTGCCTTGGAGGACTGTCTCCCATGGGAGTGACCCCATCCTTGAAGAGGAGAAGAATGTCAAGAGTCCTCCTCCTGAGGACAAAGGAGCAGCAGAGACAATGTGTGATGAACTGACCCCAACCCCTATTCCCTGTCCTACTATATACCACTGCGGATGAGTTAGAGAAATGGGGAGTAAAGTTGAGCCCGGGAAGAAGGGAGATGTGGGAGGACGTGTTTTAAGATTTGGGTTTATTTCTCATTGCTCTACTCTATTTCACTTGGTAATAAATCAGATTATGTTTTTTGAAGTTGAATGTATTTTGCCCATGACAGCAACTGGTGAATGATCTCCCTGTCCTTATCTCAACCCATGAGCCTTTCGTTATATCTTCTCTCCCCTGTCCAGTTGAGGATGGACAGTGACAGAGTGGCTTTGGTGGACACCTGACCTTCAGCCAGGGTGAACCCACCATAAATGGACACCACATGCTAGAATGCCATGGTGGTGAATGCACAGAGCACATATAGACCATCTACGTCACTGGTGTGGCAACAAACATACTGTATGCCACAACTGCTCTTTCCTATGGGGAGAGAACAATATCACTATTTTCTATAAAACTACAATTTTGTAATTTTAACAAAATTATTATAATTTAATTATGTTACCTTTCAATTTTCTTCATATTCACAGAAAGAAAGAAAAAGTGAACTGGGAAAACATGCCCTGCTGAAGACTTCCTTATGTGATACATACATTCATTTCAATAGGACTCTGTATGTCTGTATGTATAGCAAAGAAACCCAGAGTTTCACAATCTGGTTCATAATGAAAGATCGGATAAAGCTGAGCCCTCACGTAGGCAGACAATTTCTTCATGGGACTTTCACCCACTTCTACCATGGCTGAATTTGATCCAAATTGCTTAACACTATTTTCCTTAAATATTCATTTTTCAGAGAAAGGGTTTATATAACCTGTCGCCTTATATTATAGTTGATGTAAAAAGTTTGTGACTGCAACCCTAAATGTTTTATCACCTGTCAGACATTTCAATGATAATAAAAAGTAACATCCTTTAAATTAATTAGACATGATTAGGACTTCAAGCCCACAGGCCACTTCATTATGCAAAAATTATAAATTGGCTATTTAAATTACCATTAAATTGATTCTTATGTTAATTGATATCTCACTTATAACCCCCACTTTTAATTTCTATAGGATCTTATTAAGATTTAATGCAAGTAACTAAAGTGTTATAAGGAATCATTCAAATAAAGAAAATATACTGAAAAAATGATGATAAATATTTTTCTCCACTTCCGATTTATGTTAAAAATAGGAATCACTGCAGTAAAATATATCAGACATCACTTATGCATCCCTATTAGTATGCAAATTGTTGTGATTTTCTCCTCTGTCCTGCCATTCAGCATAAGCAGAAAGTTCTTCCCTCTACACATGCGCAGCAGTGATTTTCTGAGATATGCAATGATTTGCACAGACTGTTGAAAGGGAGGACTCAGGTCATGGAATACAATCAAACCAGTAATGCAGAATGCTAATAGTGGAGATGAGCATTCAAATTCATTTAAGTCACGTGCTAATGCTCAGACAGGATACACGCCTTGGATTTTCAAGGGCTGTTTGCCTTGCCAATGGCAAAGGACCAAAATTCTTGGGAAATGTGTAATTTGCTCCTAAAGTCAGGGTTTGTGAACACAATAGTAGAACAGACCTGTTTGCTTCTCCAAACCGTTTCACTTTCTTTAGTCCTGTATTAAACCATGCTTAAGTTAGGTGAACTCATTATAGTGACCTTGACCCTTTGGTATCTGATATTCATAATGAAAGCTCATCTGCCAGTTAGTTTCTGGCCATGATTATTAGATTTCTGAACAATGTAATGTAAGAAATAGAGATATTGTGTTATATCCCAGCAGTGTTGTTGGCAATGGCTGCCCAGACAGAGTTTCAAACTGAGACAGTATTTCTCTCTTGGTCCTTCCCGGAGAGTTCAGTCAGATGAACAGTATAGGCTAGATCTAAAAGATGAAAGAATATCCCAGAGCCTCAAAGTTTGTATCTGTTTCACCATTATGTTCAAGCTTCATTCATGTTCCCAGGAACACAAAAGATGCTTTTAGTGTTGTGCTCTTAAAAATGCCACTCTGATGGGCTGTGGCAGAACTCTCACAACATTTCAGGCACTTTCAATTAAAACCCGTGGTAATGAAAACACTTCCTAGAATTCCCAGCTGCCAGGTGGGACTCTGGCACATCTTGGCCAAGTGTTCTGCACTGCACAGAGGTGGCTGACCCCTTCTGAAGGTAACCACTCCTGTAAGAGCAAAGCACTGGCCAGGCGTCCGGGGCTGCATCGTGGAGTGTACAGAAATAACTGTGCTTAAATGCCTTCTCCAAATGAAGTATAGCTTTGATACCAGCCCATGTCTTACACGTGATAATTTATCTGTCAATACCATGCATAGATAATTAAAGCTTTTAAACACACTTGAGATGATAAAAAGTACTGAACATACCTAAACACTGGAGATTTTCAACTTGATTTACAGATGATATGCTTTATCATTCACACTGTAGCTCTGAGACATTAGTCCCCAAAGACTGCTGGATCCACAGTCCTCTGAAGCACCATTGGATAATGCAATCCATCCTAATGGGTGACATCTTTCAGATGACAACACCCTACCTGGATTATTTATTATCAACAGAAATCTTTTATTAATAGAACTGCCACCTGACATTGTTGTAACAGAAGAAAACCAAAATAATATTTTCCTCTGAACTACTGCAGGCACAAAGAAATAGTGCTTCAGATGGTATCAAGGGTCAGATACTTAACAGTTTAGTAACATCTTTCAGAATTCCCATTAGTCTGTTAGCGACAGAGAAAAAAATTTAACCTTACCCAAGGATCTGTTTTAACTAGATTGCCTTAGATCATATTGAACTGTTGTGTGTTAATGGCTTTTTCTTGAGGAAGGAAACACGAATAAATGAATTAATATTACAGTAAGTAACAGGGTTTATTGGAAGAACGGATCTATAAAGGGTCAGCAAAGTTAACAATTCAACAGATAAGAATCAAATGCCATTACCAAAGTGGGGTAATCTCTGAAAAAATGCTCATTTTTTACCTTTAAGTTTCTTTATTTTATATTTGTTGTCATTTGTTATTCTTTGTATTCATAGTCTGAGAATACATTGCAAATTACAGCAGCACCCAGTGGCATCACAATAATTAGATTGTATAAATTCTTGCATTATGAACTTTCATTTCTGAGTTTTAAAGCTCAATAATAAAGAAAAAACCCACACTGTAGTCTGAAACTTGGCATCCAGAGCTTCAAGGATTTAGCTTGGGAATGATGTGAGGTTTTAAAATAAATTTTCAAAGATAGTGGTTTAGCTGTTTGGGGTTTTTCTACTGAGGCTTTTTTTAGTGTTTGCATAACTTGAAAAGTGTTGCAGCGTAAGCAGGAAAATTTGGCAAGGAATTAGTTCATAATATGGTTTAATTACTTTTGGCATTGTACATATATACTTTAAATAGCCAAGATATTTCAGTTTGAAAAAGGTGCTCACCACAGGTGTATTCATGAGGATTCTTTTTTAGCATAATCTCTCATAAAACAGTTTCTGTTATTCTATAAAATACCCTTTCAAGTACCTCTTGCTTGAATGTGCTCAAAACTTTGTAAGTGTATTGACATATTTTCATCATTGGAAATGAGATTGATCATATTTTGCAGGTAGAGAAACTGCAAGTCAATCTACACAAATTTATGGTGAGACTGCTGTTACATTAGCTTCTGTCTTCAAAACACAAATAGATTGTGAATTCTTAACATCAACATAACACTTTTCAAGCTAGATATCAAAGTTTTCATTAGGGGAGGTGTCACCATCCTTATTTTATGAATAGGTAAACATAGAAATAAAACCCAAGTTTCTGGCCAGTGTCATACTTGGGGACGGAAAAGTAAACTACTTCAAAGTGATAGCTTTGGAGCTAGCATGGACAACAGAGTACACATTTGCAAATTGGAGAACTACAAGAACATTTACAAAATTCAACTGAAAATAAGGTAAAAGAGCCATGTCACTTTTTTTGTCCCTTGAAAACCACACATATGCTTCATTGGATCATGGGATGGAGTTGATATTTAAGAAGTCTGATTAGTCCTGAATAAACTCAGAACCAGGATCACCTGGTCCATTTTAGATGAGATTACCTAGTGGACACAGCCCAGACAGCTGACCCCAACTGACCAAAGGGATATTCCATACCATATGATGTCATGCCCGGCATATAAAGCTGAAGGAAAGTTGGCTGGGAGGCCACTTCTTGGGTACTGGCTGGGCATTGATCAGTTGGTAGCGAGCAACTGTTTTCATTTTCATCACTTGCCTTTCTTGGGCTTCTTTCTCTCTTTATTATTTTCATTAAAGTTATTAGTATTACTAATGCTAATACTAATACTATTATTTTTTAATTATTAACCTGTCCTTATCTCATCCCGTAAGTTTTCCCACTTCTACCCTTCCAATTCTCTCCCCTCCACCCTACTCTGTGGTGCTTATTTGCTGGCTGGGATTAAATCATGACACATCTTGAGTAAAATAGCACTGATTACCACCTTCTGAGTGTGACCTGTTAGCCAGTTTCCCACCCACCTCAAAGACAGCCCACACAATTTATATCTTGCCAGTTTGTCCAGGAGAAGGCTGTAGGAAATAGTGTTGACAGCTTTGCTGAAGTCGAGAAACTCCAAGAACCAATGCTAAGATCTTGCCATGAGAAGACACAGTTCCTAATTTTTTTTCAATCCTGAGATAGAAGAAAGACATGTTTAATGGTCCTTCTCGTCCATCCCCACCCTGCTCTCCCCTGTCCCCTTTGGCTACTGGATGTAGAGGTTTATGGAATAGGATAAAAACTTTCCAGAGTCTGATCCTGCTCACATGTCTGGATTAGTGATCACCACCACACAGTCAGATGGGGACATATCAGATGCTTTCAAAATACTATTCTTCTCACCATTATACTGTTTAGTATGGGGTGTGTTGTTTGGTTTCTTTTGCCCTGGCAGGTTAGTCGGGTATGGGGTTACCTACTATTCACCAAACTTTACCTTAGGAGTTCTCTAGTGAAGCTACTCAGTTCATGGTGGATAAAATTTCCTCATGAATCCACACTGGAAATAGTTTTAGGGAAGGTCTGTGTTAAAGAAATAGCATCAGAGAGCTGAGTTTCTAAAATCTAAAATGAGAAGGTAAGTCCGGTAGCTCAGTGATATGGAGTTAGTGCCACTCCTCTTCAGTTGGGACTGAGTTACAAATTACTTCATAGTACAGATAATAGTTCCCAAATAAATTTTGTTGTGGTTTAATTAAACAGCATCCTTTGCTTCTTTTTCCCATTTACCTGAAACAGCCATAACTAGGATTAACTGTTATGTGAGAACATAAAATAGAGAGGCAGTCTCTAGAATTGCAGACCCTAGAGCTTTGTAGGGATTTAAAGATTATAACCAACACTTTGACCTGGCGGTAGATGGGTAGCCTGGGAAAAGCATGGACTACGAGTATACTGTACCATTCTGATAAAATGAACCATAACATTCAATACCAGATAAAGCTTCCATGGACATTGGCCTGCCAATGTTATGCTGCGTGTCAGCTCCACTCTTCGAAGACATTAACACTGTAACATTTCCTCAGCATCTGATATCTGGGCAATTTAGTTAAATAACCCAACTTCAGCTACCATCTCTGTGCAGATGAATTGTATACATGGGTCTCTAATGCTTTGTCCTGAAATAGATCTTTGTGCTGAAAAGCTAAACCTTTATATCTCTTCATGGATGCGGCTTTCAACCTGAGTACAACATGACTAAGAAAAACCTCTTTCCTTCCTGTCATAGTAACTCTTCTCCATTACTATGAGCAGCAGCTCATTTTGCCTGCTACTCACACTATTGACCTAATCTTTGCTTCAGATTTTTAGTTTTCATATCCAAACCATGGCTCAGCTTTACATATTATGGCATAGTATCTCTAAAAAAACAACAGATGGTGCAGGCAGCCAGGGAAACTCAAGAAAATAATGAGATAATATTGGTCTTTGTAAAAATTTTTTCATTGATCCTTGCAGAAATGGCAGGTCTTTAAGAGAATTATCCCCACTCAGCCCTCATTCATAGAGTCATATTGTAGAATTGTCTGAGCTGGAAAGGACCCCAAGGATCAGTGAGTTCCGCACCCCCACCCCAGCCACAGGCAGGGCCACCAGCCTTCAGGCCTGGATCTAGACAAGGTTGCCAGGGCCCCATCCAACCTGGCCTTGAACACCTGCACGGATGCAGCATCCACCACCTCTCTGGGCAGCCTGTTCCAGCACCTTACCGCTCTCTCTGTAAAGGACTTCCCCCTAATATCTAATCTAAACCTTCATGCCTTTAGCTTCAATCCATCCCCCTTTGTCCTGCCATTGTCTACCCTTTTAAAAAAGTTGATTCTCCTCCTGTTTGTATGCTCCCTTCAGGTACTAGAAGGCTGCAATGAGGTCCCCCCACAGCCTTCTCTTCTCTAGGCTGAACAAACCCAGCTCCCTCAGCCTCATTCAGTAACAAAAGGCTGATGTTGACTTCCTGTAGGCCAGTTTTAATTTTTTTGGTGTTTGCTTCTATGCCGCCCTTCATGACCAAGAGGAGATGACACTGGATACCTCTGAGGTTTCACATTATCCCCCTTTTTGTCTCTCAGATGTCTTTGTGACACATTTTCTTTCTATTCTGTTAAGTGCAGTCTCAAGCTTGATGCAGTCCCAGTCAGAATGCCAGATGCTATATTAATATTGTACTCAGCACTGATGTCTCTTAATGGCACCTGAAGTCTCCTTTCACAGCTGAGACAAAGCATGCAGGATTCAAGAGGTGTGAAGATAAGGGAGTAGCTCTCCCCCCCATTGGTGAAACCAGACCAGGGCAGTTAAGGATTCAGGTCCTTCTGAAACTGCACGTCAGAAAATAAACCGATTTGTGTCCCTGAAAGAAAATATGATGAAATTAAAAGAGAATAGCTGTAGTCTTTTACTGGACTATTGTTTTTAACAACTCATCCCTTCCCCCTCTCCCCAAAATACATGTAGATTAACATTTCCCTTTTTTTTTTATGAAGGACTGGAAACTCTTAACATTTTTTACTTATCAATGTGAGGATTTTTTCCATGAAAGGATTTTTAGGGGTAGGAAAAATATTTTGAAAATATTAAATCTTTTTCTCTGAATCCAAAAGCAAAGGTGACGTGGTAAACTAGGATCTGCATGGAAGAGCTCTGTATACCATGGGAAAGGTGTCTACTCAGAGTAGACGATGGGAGCCTTTGAACTCAGAGTCTATTGGAGATGCTCAAGTTCAACCAGGAATTAATTCAGAGAAGTCCTGTGGCCTGCATTATGCAGAAGGTCAAACTAGAGGGTCACAATCATCTCTTCCAGCATAACAATCCATGAATCTGTAAGAGCTACCATCTTTTACAGTTATTCTAAATGCCAATGTTTATTTGTAGCTGTAACATTCTTTGATGTAACATATATAGCTGGTAGGGTAAGTTAATGTTAGCATTTTTATTTTTCATCAAAAAAGTCTGAAAATGAATCACAGATAAGGTGATGAAAACTTATTTGAGATCTCATCCTAAGAGAAACTCTAACTTACTTCTCTTTCGCTGGATCTTTTTCCTACGCCAGAAACTTTTTTTTGTAAAATGTTTTAACTGAGTCTAGGAGAGGATCTTGAGCTTTTGCATAGGGTCAGACTACAAGAAGTTTGATTTAAATATCACCAGAACTTTAAGTACATCTGTCACAGAGCTCTATATCTTTGGCAGTTATAGGCCACCTTTATTCTGTGTAATGATGAAGGTTTGACTTCGTTTGATTTTTCTTTTTTTAGCCAAATGAATGGGGCATCTTTCTTTAATTGTGATCCTCATCAACCATTTGGCCTAGTAATAGTATGCAAATTGAACTCTTCAAAAATTAATGCTAACATTTATTAAATAATGCATCATACAATAAGTTAATTTGAAATTCTAAGTTGAACTCCCTGCTCATAAGAGGGATTTTTCTTTTCCCTGTGTCATCTTCATAAAACATCTTTATAGTCTTTCTAAATACCTTGAATGTGTTATTTGGGTTTTGACAAATTGATCTCTACTGAGGCTATTGATAAGGAGACATTCTCTCTGTTCTAGAGTTTTGATATTTTCTATTCCTTTATAACTTTCATTTTCACATAATTGTTAATAATAACTGTTAGTTTAAACATTTTGGAGAAAAGTACCAATTAAATGTAACCATTTGCTGAACACATAAAAGCTCAGAACACATATGGTGACATTTGCAAACAAGCACCAATTTTGCAATCAATTTTTGCACCAATGCAAACAATGTGTCTGACCACTAATTTGTCCAGACATAGTATCACACTCTAGGACACACTGAAACATGTAGACAGATGAACACTTGGAAGATAAATATAAACATAAATATAAACACACACACACACACACACACACACACACACATATATATATAAACACCTGAATATTTTTTACAGTTATGTTTTTAGGGAAATCAGAATTGGGTCCTAAAATCAGATGACAACTTATGCTCCGGGTCTCTTTTTTCTTTTTTTCTCATGTTTAATGTGTGCATCGATCTGTTGCTCTCCACTCATTCGTTCACTCGCCGTGATACAGGCAGGTGCTGAAACAGAGGCTGGTAAAATAACCAAGTGGAAATATATGCAGCAAAAGGTAGTAAGGTCTGTTCAGTAGGAGAAGATCTTTGCAAACACCAATCAAACAAGGGAACAAAACCATCCCTTGCCCGGTGATCAGCAAAGCCCCGAGCGAGCAGGCAGGCAAGTGCGAGCTCTCCTTCCCCATCTCTGCAGCAGTCCTCGGCATCCTCCTGCAACACCTGCTCGCTTGCCAGAGCCAAGCAGGATGCGCTTTAACCTCTTGTGCTCCTGCACACTGCCGCACAGAGAGAGATACAGAAAACCCAGTGTCTGGGGGCATTGCATCAAAATTTAAAATAATAAATATTTCCTTTGATATAGTATTGCCAGGAGGGTGCATGGGGGTGCATTCTCAGTGGAGTCATGAATTTAGGTTATTTTTTGTTTCCTGCATCTTAAGAGTGTCTTCAAGTTTGTGTTTCAGAAGAAGGTGGGCTTTTAGGTCAGCCTGCCTTTAAGCAATGGTCTCTGTTTCCCTGGACTGGCAATTTTGCCAACCTGCAGTCTGTGCAGGTAAATGTCTTCATCAGGAACAGAATAACAGGGGGTAAGGTGATGGTTACTTAAAAAAGAAAAATATTCACCCTGAGATACATGGCAACTTGAAACACCTCCAGCCTGGCTTCAACCCTCTTCCCCTGTACAGCCTAGGCCTGCTGAGAGAGCAGTGTGGCTGTGGGGCATAACCAGGGATGAGGAAACCTGAGCTGAAGTTTGGCTTCTGACTTGTGCTGAGGACTGGCTCAACTCAGCGCATCAGGAAGCAGACCCTGGCTGTCTGGGCTGCAGCTGGATGTGCCCTTGGCCATCTCACTGCCCTGCATTCCACTGCTGTCAGAGACTGAGTGGCCTTACCCACTTTTTAGCCTGGTACGCTTCTTGGTTGGGGAGGCACTATTGTCTTTTTTCTTTTGATTAGAAATCGCTTTAACAGTCTGAACGGCCATTACTTTAAGAGTTGAAAAATGTGATCTATTTGAGTATGATGGGCTCCTACGTGAGCACAAATGATTTGGCAAATTTTGAAAAGAGAACATGTGGCCTGAATAATCAACAAGAGGAATTCACAAAGGTTTGGCTTGGCTTGCTTAATTTTTTTCTCCAATTTGTCTGTTCTTATAACTGCCACCTGTTCTTTTGTTTTGCTGTAGATCTGCAGGTTTTTTTAAAACTAGAAGAGACATAACGATAATTTAACTTGACTTTCTACATAAAATGTAAACTATAATTTCATCCACTGTTTCTAATGCTTTTATGATAAACATAGCCTTTAGAGAGACATTGAGTATTGCATTCCAGGTGATGTCTATCACCTCCCTTGGTGAAAACTTCTTAGAGTTCATTATTTTCAGTGTTTAGGACATTATATCAATTCCACTTGGAATTTGTCTGGCTTTGCCTTCCATGTACTGAATTTTGTCTGGTCTTTGAAGGTGGAAAGAGCCCTCTGCAAACAGAAATATGCCTCAATGTGTACTTGCAGACTCTGGTCAAGTTGCATCTTTTACATTCTTTTTGACAAACTGATTAAACAAAGCTTTATATTTCTCTAACTTTAAGGTGAGCTCTTCATGGACAGTAATTCCCATGGCCCTTTATGAAACTCCTTCCAATTTGTCAAGGTTCACTGTTCCTGTAATAGTTGCACTAAGCCTACATAACCTTAATTATTAGAATATTCACATATATAGGTAGACAAAGATGTCAATCTTGTTCCAGAGTATGAAATGTGATTCAGCTTCAGCTTCAAACTCAGCGATGCTGAAGATTTCTGAGTTTTTTTATCCAGGTAAGGAAAAGCTGTATCATATCACTCAAGGTTCTTACTTTTAATAACAATTACTGCTGCAAAATACTCCCAATTAAACGAATGAAATTGAGCTGTGTTAGTAACAATGGCTGAAGAAAGACAGTTGGATCCTACGGGGAATAAATAAAATCTGCTTCCCAAAGGAAGGGAAGAGTTTCCAAAGATAACGGCTAAAGTAATGCAGAATGGAGATCTTTGAGCTTCCTTGGGCACATTGCTAGGTGAAACAATCCAGGTCATGGCAGTTCTTTGGAGATTTATTTTGAGATTTATTTTCATTTCTAATCCATTGCATGAGAAAGAGAAGGTCAAATGGACTGAAATAAACCCATGTTTCTATGAAACCATGTGCTGTGAAACTCCACCTGCTGCACAGGAAAGAATATTTTTGATTTTATTAACTTAATCAAATCACTTAGTCAGTCCTCTCCATTTTCAAAAGGACTCCTGCTGAGGGAGCATGTAAGCCCACAGTACCACAGAGAAAAGTGGCAATCTAATTGGAAAATATTTCTGATCATTTTGGCATGGTTGTAGACTGCCTTGATTTACAGTAATATAAACATATTGACTTGTGCACCGTATATATGTCCATGGTGTACATTGTGATCATTTAATTCTTTATGCAGTGGTAGTAAACAATGGATACTATCAAACTCTAGTACCGAAACACTTCAGGGTAAACTCTACTCCCCAACCCACACATGCAACATATACTCACATAAAATTTAAACTCACACACAATTTAAACTCACACATTATCTAATGAAGTTACTTACTTCACCCAATACTTTCTCAGAAGGAAAGAGGGATGATTTTGGGAACCAGAACTCATTTCTCTCGATTCAGAGATAGGACACAACCTGCTAAGTGAGTGATTTGGGACCCTTCTTTCCTTTTTCTTCCCCATAGAAAGTACAGATAAATTGCAACTTCCTCTAAAAGTCCTGATTGCATTAGATTTCCACTCTGTGCAGCAAATTATAACACACCACATATGGAAACCATTTCTTTCTCATGGAATCAATTTATTTCTCTGCTCAAATTCACTTAGGTATTCCCCATGTATTCATTACAGAATAATCCACCACATAATGCATATCTCTGTATCTTTACTTATCACACAAAACATTGTTTCTTTATGGAGTAGCTATCCAAAAAATTCATCCCTTTTATATGGCTAGGAAGAAAGAGTGACAGTAACATTGCCAGCATGTAGTTTGCTTCAGTTGTAGATTTCTGTGTCTTCATTTCTGCCTCTGGTTTTGTTTTTTAAGTGGGGACTTCGGCAGAATTCAGCCCAAAACTAAGGTGTATTCACACCGTGAGATTTTTCTGCTATTTTAAACTGTTATTTCTCACATATTTTAAATAGCCTTTTATTTCTGAAGACGCTTGTCTCTTTCTCTCTCTCTTTCTTTCTTTCTTTCTTGACTACACACAATTTTGTTTTTAAATGTTGAACATGCACTGTGCTATCTCTTTTCTGTAGTGCAGCATTAAATTCTTCCTATCACACGGAGAGGTAAGCATATTCTAGGTTTGCTTATAATTTTACAAGTTTTAATAAAAACATAATTAAAATGTTTCTTAGACTACAATATGTGTAGTACACACTTTTTATTTCTATAGCATACAGTATGTAATGAATAATGTGATTACTCTAGATATAATATAGGGCTCCTCAATATGAATATGAATTATGTCCATGCAATGATTTTCTATATCTATCTTTTATTATGTGGCACAATTTGCTTTATTTTCCTCAGGGCACAGTTTGAGCTCAGTTACCACCTCTGATTTTTGTGTGGATAATAAAATATTTATAGTCTTCAAAATTAGGTGCTGAGACAGTGATTAGTGCGGTGTGAACGAGCAACTGAATAGATAAGGGCATGACATTTTGCACATGCATTACCACATACTGAACTCATGCACACAAAATCCCAATTTGTGTGTATGTACATGCTTGTGATTCCAACTCAGCAATTGCTTTCTTTTTACCTGTGGCCTTCCTCCTGCAGTTTTACCTAGCTACAACATTCTTCTGTTTGGAAGAGATTTGGCCACTGCAGCTCTGTTGTTTGGGATGCAGTTGGGGCCCTATAATATTGCCACATCTCCATTCAAATGACAATATGATTGCCTTGATTCAGTTGACCTGCATTTCTTGCAATTTTCTGTGTGCTTCCTTCTTAGGGAGATGATACCTTAAAAGCCAAAGTACTCTTCTGCCTACTCTGATCCTGAGGAACCTGCAACACTCTAGAAGTGTTTTTTGTTTTTACCTGAGTTCCTTTACTGAAATACCCTCTCCCCTTGCCATATCTTATATTGCACTCCTGTGTTTAACTGTAAACCATTTCTATGTCATTGCACTTTTTGACATATGCTTTGGAGACTTTTTGATTTGGGTCAGCAGTGCTATAAGGTAAAGAAACCTTAAACCAGTCACCTCCACCAATGAAATTTTGCGATGAGACCCTACTTTCCATGCCTGATTCCTCCTAGACATAGTATTGAATTTAATTCTTGCCTGCTTGCCCTTCTTGATTCAGATCTATTTTAAAGAGTCTACTTTACATAACCAACCATATCATAAAAATGTAAGTCCCCAAAGATATTACATGCAGGGTTGTTTCTACCAGGAAGTAACCCATTTTACAATATGGTTGATCACAATAAGCAAGTTATCTGCCTGCACAGAGCCCTTAATAATAAAACCATATTCTAGAATAATATATTAATCTCTTTGGCACTTTGTTTTTAAATACAAAGAACATTTCTTAATGTTAAGTCCTTGAAAATTAATTCTTTTCTTTGTCAACAAATTTCTTCTGTGACAAACTGTCTTAATAATTACAAAGTAATTACAGATGATCCTACCATGCTGTGAGTCTTTGAAAGCAGCAGGTAATTCAGCCAAAAAATTGATGGCATGATACCGACCCAAAGGACTTGTACATTTGTGTGTTCCTTTAAAACTAAAATAGTACTATACTGAAGGATCCCCACTATTGCTGGGCATGATTCCCCGCTGTATCCTCCTTTGCATAGTGCTTAGAATCATTGTTTCATTCCCCCTCCAGAAGTAGCACCAACATTCCTGTGGCATATACATGTCATATAATAAACCAGCTGTTAACAACATGACTAGCTGAAGCCAGATTTATTTTCCCAACCAAGTTGAGATTTGGAATGGTGGAGAAGCATTGATCAGACAGTATGTTTTACCATTGAATATCTAATTTAATATTAGTTAAACTTGATCAACAATTCAAGAGTTTAGGGTCACATTATTAACAGAAAACATCAATCCTTTGGATAATTCAATTAAAAAACATCAATAAAAATCTAATTTCAAAAGTCACTAGTATACCAATATACCATATCCGACAGACAGAAACTGCTCAGCCACCACTGAATCATTGCCTGTTTTAATAAGTATTCAGAAATTATACTGAGACTTCAAAAGAAATTGTAAGGAATTGTTAGCAGGTTTATTACTGTTTTATGTTTTATTAAAAGTTTGGGTGTACATTTCACAATGAGCAACATCAAAAATCAGACTTTCTGCCTGTAATTTTGCTTCCTCCTGTCTTTCTGCCTTTGGGATTCGCTCTTTTCCTTTCATCAGCTGCCATTTTCAGCAGCATGCAGTAATTTCATGGCTCATTGCAAGCGCTGAAAACCTTTGAAACCACAAATGCTAACCTACCTGGCCTGCAGCCATTTAGGAAGAGATTAATTTAGCAAACAGAAGCAAAACACTTTCTACTTCTAGCCTGTGCATAATTTCACTTCTATCTATATTTATTTTACAGTGAGCAGCGTAATGACAATTTCAGTAATTGCAACTCTGTAAAAATTTGCCTACCTAGCTTATCTCACTATCACAAGACTGTGAGTCAGTCAGATTAGAAAAAGTACAGCATGTGAAACTGCATTGGTTGCCTTCCAAAAAAATATGTGCCTTATATAAAACTTAAGTGATGCTTTGCACTTATTTGTATACTTATCTACAGGACAAAGGATTCTGCATGATGTTTGCTTGAGATGTGTGTGCCTTTTTAATGCACTGTGATTTATGGGTGCTTTTTCCATACAAAAAGATCAGCAACGCTAGTAGGCTGCAAGTGCCAGCCCATTTCTGCAGACTCAGTTACAAATGACTGTTATGGTGCTGTCAAGCGATTTGAACAGAACTGAAAGTCCATCTGGGGCAAATCTAAGCTATCATGCTTGGAACGAATTCAAATTCAAAATTAGCCTACAAACTGTTAGCTGAGAAAAAAGTTCAAAATGTTTTATTGTTTCTAATTTAACTCAAAGATCAAATTCTGTAAGTAAACACACAAAGTTTTCTTCTAATCCATTTTTTCATTCCATTTGACCAGCTTATTCAGAACAAAATGCATAATGCCAAGCTTGTAAAGGTTTATTTATACAGTAAAATAGAAATGGTTTGACTTCGCTGTTGTGATTTCTGTCAGTGCTGAGTATCCCACTTCTTACCTAGTTCATCGACTACTGAGGTTTCTATGTTTACCCTCTGACAAATGTAAAGGTTACAATAATTGAACCTGAAGCCTTTGTTGTCATTTAAAAAAAATTGGGGGGGAGTGGGTGGGGGGAGCCACACTGTAGTAGCATTTCAAGACACGCGGGAAGAAAAATATCTCTTTACAATTCCCATGTCTGCCTTGATAGCCAGCATGATGGCCTCAGGTAGGAGAAATCCCTAAGGTATCTCACAGCTCCTGACTTCTATATTGGTATCCTGGCACTGGCAGTCAGGCAATCTGGTGCTGCTTGCTGGCAGCCATTGCTCTGGGCCGAGGCTGGTTGGAAGGGATTTTAGGGACCTTGAGTGACCTTGTGGATGGCAGTCGCTGGATAATGATTTCGACTGCAGGATTATGCAGTGGTACTTCCCCGCCATGAGGGGCTGCAAGAAGATTGCTGCCAATGACATGGAGGGAGATGGAGTTAAAGGGAGAAAGGGGTCCTCAGTGTTGGAGATGAAATGGTTTCAATTGCGCAGCTTTCCAACTTCTTACATGAGAATAGTGAAAAAGCAAATGAATATAATTGTTAGCTTGCTTCACTGTAATTCAGATACTTTTATATCAGCAAAAGGAAAGTGTACAGCATTAAACTTGTTTATGCAGTGTTTTTATAATAGCTAATTCATTTAAGCATACAGATACACAGACGGCGGTGGGATGACTGGCCAACCCACACAGATGTACACCTCCAATCTGGCATCCCATAACATTCATAAAATATGTCAACACAGCCTGGATTCCTTCCATAGTTTATGTTAAACTATTGGTGTTCATACCATACAAGCAAAATATTTCATGTTGTTAAATTTTGTGTCCCTAGTAAATAAATATAAAAACTAAACACATTCCCTCTAAATGCACAAGCCGTGCGCAGCAGCGTTGAAGCAATATGTACTGTTTGTACTTCTAGTAACATCGGAGAAATCAACATTTGTAGAGCTGTTTATCATGCAGGCAAGTGATAATATGGAGACTCCTGTGTTTTATTAGTATTCTGCTTTTAGCTGTGATGTCCCTCATACTGCTCCCTCTCTAGTTACTGGATTCCTAAAATGTTGGACTAAACATCAGATCAAACAGTGAGAAAAAGAATCTGGTGAGGGACATGGCCATGTGCAGGCAGTCCCATGGCCTAGGAATGCCCCCATGTTGCCTCCCTGTAGCCTTGCCTTGCCCCTTTTGCTCACCCCTGAGCTCCCAGCTACAGGCACAGGCAGTTGGCATAAACCAGCTTTGTTTGGCATGGAGTGTCCTTGAGCAGTGGGAAGGCAGCAGCTCTGCTGAATATGAGTAAGCGCAGATGCTCTAGCACAGGATAAAGGCCAAGAACGAGTCTGGTGTTCAGGGTGTAGGAATAAAAGCAGAATCCTATTTTTAGATGAGAATTCACCCAGAACTCTGAATGTAAAGTATATTCATAGACAGAATCGTCCTGATCCACCAAGCACTTAAGCAGTCTTCGCACCATGCTGTTATGGTGTTGGTTTCCCTGAATAAGACAGCAGTGATGTCCCACTTCCCCCTCCAGCCCTCACTTTGCTGACGACTATGATGGTCCTGGCAGCTGTGGACATCCAAGACACTCAAGCTTCGCTTGCATTGCATCCAACTCCTGGCTCCACACAGGGCCAGCCAAGTCAGAGAATGTCACTGAGTGCATCGTTCAGACACTTCTTGAACTCAGACAAGCGGTGACCACTTCCGTGGGGAGCCTGTTCCAGTGCCTGGGCACCCTCTCAGGGAAGAACCTCTTCCTAATATCCAGTCTAAAAAGCTTAAAATGTTGCAGCTCTGTATACCTCCAATATTTATAAACTGCTATTCAATGATGAAATGTTATTTCTAGATTTTGAAATTATATCACTAATAAATTATGTCACAAATATCTAATCATGTAAAGTAAACCAGATTAGAGTAGTAATGTGAATCATTATAGAATATTAATGTATAGTGAAATAGATCTGTTTCTGTTATGTTTAATGAATAATATTCCCCATTAAAACACAACTCTGTGTTTCAGTAATTCCAGAACTATGACACAGACCAATCAAGGAAATGCATGATAAACAAGCCATAGTTTTGCTCGGGCTGTGTGACGTAAAATACTTAGTGAAATTAGAGAGTGCTGTATGTGGAGACACTGTAGGAATAAACTGCTATTGAAGATGATATTCAGGTGTACCCTCACCTTTCCTTCATTAAGAAACATGCCCAACAAGATAAAGGAATAATGTGGAGGGAAAAAAGCAATACTCGACCATTAATACACAAATGCAAAAATACACTGCTGTTAGACATGCAGAAGTCAGTAAAACCACATGCTGTTTGGAGAGGATTGAATTATCTTCAAGCACTACCATCTAATTAAATATGTATATATTTCTAGGGCCTGAGCTCTGGAAAGCATTCCTATTCAAGAGAGCGCTTAAGCATATGCTTAACTGCAGAATGGGGGCTTGGAGGAGGTATTAGTATGTGTAGTCAAAAAGTACATTTAGCAGATGAGCGAAAGAACTTGTTTCACAATCACAACTGATGACAGTTTGCTATAGGTTAATCAGTTGCCTGGTTTCATTACTTCATTTGAAGTTTTGGGGTTTTTTTCTTTTCTGTTGGATGGTGCAAAACATTGTTATAAGCAAGTAAATTGTTCTTTTTGATTAACAGATGGCTCATGACTAGCCAAAGAAATTATTTTTTTTTAAATTAGAGAAAAAGCATTCCTTGTTGAAACCTTCTATGTAGCAGTTCATCCAAGAGAAAATTTATTAAAATGAAATTATAAACTCATGAAAAACAGGATTTAAAATGGAAACACTGATACAGCCATAACTATAGCCATGTGAACCATGCTGCTATTATTTACTATGGCAACATTATAAAAAAACTACACTGTTTGGGCCATTATCCTTACAGTTTTCTTTTCAGTACAAATCATTATATTTATTATCCATCTTTTTGTATAGAGGGTCACAGAAAAGGCCAATCAAAAGCAGAAGCAGCCTGCTTTTCAAAAGGAAATTGGACCTATTTCTAATTCTTCTTCTTTATCAAATACAAGGAGTGCAGACTTTTTTTGTGAAAAATTGTTTCATGTAAGATAAAAGTGCAGATTATTGGTGAGAAAATGACACACTTTTCCCTACATCTTGAAGATTTTTGGGAGATACTGCCAGTTTTCCTAAGATTTTTACCTTACTCACAAATGCATTTCCTTATAGCCATCAAGCAGCAGGTGCTGGGGCTCTGAGTTTTGGGAATACACTGCATAATTCAGCTATTGTGACTCGGACAGACGTCTTAGTAATGGAGTATCTTAGAATGAGTATTGTAGAGAGTACCAGACAAAATGGATGTTTTTAGAAACACTCATTTCTAATTTACAGGATGAAGAAAAACAGAACTGAATTTGTGTTTGTTTCTCTCTTTCATCACTTCTTCCTTTCTCCGTGTCTGGAAAAAATATGAATCTCAACGCTCCTGCCTCCTTGAAATAGACATAAACATACCTGTATTTCTATGTATTATCAGACTTACTGACAGTAACATTGTTGATGGACCACAGTAGGCAGACACAGAGCCCCAGTGCTTGGTTTACACAATTGTCTTTATGACTAATAAACATGTGCCAGGTTTTTAACTCTTTTGAGCTGGATGTGCAAAATTAATTCTCTCCTACGGCTTGGACAAGATGTGATACATGTTTCGAAAACCTTCAATGTAAAACATGAAAAATAGCCTTGAAATTGTATTTAGGAAGTGCTCCATGACTGCTGACTCATCACTAACCTGAGATGAAATGTTAATGTATTTGGAACCTCCTTTTTTTCTTTTCCCCTGAAACACCCATTTGTCTTAGACATCAGTGTAATATAATGCAATACAACTATTCAATTTTAAAAGTAACTTTTTACTGTGTTCTGTTTATCTGTGGTAAGATACTGTGCATTAAAAGCATGGCTTGGAACTGGAGTGAGTCAATATTAATACTGATGGTTTAATACTATTATCTGCATGACAACTATGCTTAATTCAGTAAACATTCCTGACATTGTAAACATGGCCAGTATAGCTGTTAATACAAAGTAGGCAAATTGATTGACAAATATGTTTAGAGATACAGGTCTCTCAGAGACTATGGATCAGTTGTTTACTGATAACTGGCAGGATGCTCTGACTCAATTGCTAACAGTTAAGCTAAAGAAAAAAAAGCCACGTTGTTACTGCTGCTTGATGAAACAATATTCCTGTTTGGTTTTTTGTTGTTGCTGTTCTATTTTTTTTCCCAGACTTTGCTGCCAATTTAGGAGTATCAGCTCTGCACAAGAAAGCTGTGTCACAACTGGAAAATGATAATGCTGCTAACACACAGTGATGTCTCTAAAGTTGTGACACACAAAGTGCTTCGCAGTATTTGATGACAACTTACGACAATTAAAAATCACTTTATTTATTAGGAAAGTAGACCTTGAACATAAGAGTTAACCCAAATGGATTTTATTTTAGACTACCTATTGTTATCTCAGAGTATGTCAATATTACGTGCTTCAAAAGAATGGATAGGAAATGTTTATCAGTAGACAATGAAGGCAAATAGATTGTTTATGACAGTATAGGGAATACATTTCTTGGCAAGATTTTGAAGTGCAGTCAGGAGGGTCATTCTTGTGGCTGCTTTTGTTGACATTCATCATAACTGAACATCTAGATTGTAAAATATGTAGTGTTTTTGCACCAAGTGATTCTCTAGGTACAGCATATTGTGTTTGTATTGGACTTTGACGGCACAGTCACAAAAGATAGGATGTTCAAATACTGCATATACCACTGCTGCTTCTATTTAAATGTTTCTTGAATTGCTCATTGCAATTTGCAAATCACCACCCAGCTTTAATTTGTTTCTTTCCCTATAACATTTTTTAGTACACTTGGCTATATTTTTTCAGCATTCCCTATCTCCCCTTATTTCTGACACTAAAGCGTAGGCTCATGTTTTGAAAATAGATAAGGCAAATATTTTTTTTTTAAACACCATATACCATAACCTGATATTTTTATTTCTGTTTGAGTTTATTTGCATTTTCTTGGACAGTTTTTGTTGAAGTATTGTCTTAATGCATTAATTTTACATCTCAAATACAATGTCAGGCAAGGTAAAATCATGCAGTGGATATGATCAAGGAATATTGCTGTTGTTGAGGATTACAGGAACATGCCTAGTTCCATAAAAATATTGCATTTCACATCACTCCATTTTGCATGTTAGTATCTTGTTAGTAGGATAAAGAATTCCAGTTTCCACAAGGTCTATAAAAATTGCTGAACAATAGGCAGTGAAAAGAAGGTGGGAGAAGCAGAGAAGCAAAAGCCTCATCACCACCCAGAACCTTCATACCGTTATTTCATATATGCACTGGAATCTTTACAACTAGTCACCAAAAATAATAGTGTCACTGTGTTTAATCACTGCAGATAGCACAGCACATATTATTTATGACTGAAGTTATTAATGGTATTGTGTTTTTAAGACTTTGGAATGACATTTCCCTTATTTACTACAACTTACATGGCTGTTCCGCTCTACCCTGAGCTTGCCCTAAGTAACCTGCTCATGATGCCTATCTTTTTTCTTTTTAAGTAGTCACTCCTACTCTTGTTTCAGAACAGGCTGGCTTTGTTCAGCTGCTCACTTGCTGAGCCCTGCATCGAGCAGTGGTAGCACAGACCCGCACAGTCTCCCACTGCACTTTGTGCTTCGGCAAGGCAAACGTGCACAGACGTGTCACCATATGCAAGATTTGGTCCAGTTAGTGCACATGTATTTTATTTTTCCTTCTATAGATGTGTCACTGGATGAAAGTGGATATAAAATAAGATGATTTGGCACCATCTCACCTACTCACACTCACTGGTGTGAGTTCACAGCTGGATCAGAGCAAAACAAAATTCAGGCATTATCAGCACAGATGATACATTTTTACAGAACAAAGTATTGTCAGCATGCCACACTCTCCATGTTTGATTAATGTGCACATTCAATACAAATCAGGACAGACCTTCCAAAGAGCTCAGTTCATGTAACGGAGGCCAAATTTTAGGAACTGCTGATTGGTGAGGTGATTTTGAAAATGTGGCACTTTACACAGCGATCAGTGGCTCACTGCTTTAATGTCATACAAGGCATCAGAGATCTTTTTGTGCAGATCTGCTGGCTGAAGGTACAGTCTTAAGATGTGCATGGCTGTGGGAGGCATCGTCACTGCACCCATGTGTGCTTTAACAGCCAAAGTAGATTATTTAGGTATCATAGCAGCCCTGTGAAGCAGGCAGTCAGTAACACAGTCATCTGAAAGGCTGGAAAACTCAAAGTAAGAACCCAGTTGTGATAGAAGAGGAGTATATATCTTTGACTCCTGATTTGCAGTCCAAAATGCAGAGGGGAAATACAAGATGATACACTCAAATAGTTAAGTGACGTTAATTCAGTCCAAGAAAGTGCAACTCAAAGGATAAGGAGCCAGAAGGAGGAAGCTGGAGGTTCATGATAGTACAGGGAAACTATGCTAACGGAACAGATACGTAAGGGGAACCGTAAGTTACAAAACCAGAGGCTTATTTCATACACACTTCTCTTTTTGGCCATGTGGTCTAGCCACAACATCACACTCTTTTTCTCCATAGATTTGAAGTAGTTGCCTTTTAAACAAATTAACATAAATGAAAAAAGTCGGAAATATAAGAAAAATAAATAGAAAAGCAAAATGAAAATGTGAGCATTTCAGGAACTAACATCTAATCAAACCACACATTTTTAAATTGCTAAACTAAGAATTGATGATAAAGTTAGTATAATGAGCTCAAAGTAGACTTTGAACAGTAGGCAAAGTCCATCCGGATTTCCTAAATATAATATTACCTTCGGATACAATGCAGAGGAAGAACTACATCTCTAGATGAGTCTAAGCATAAATAAACCCTCATTTCAATTTGGCTAAATCAGAGAAGAAAGCAGCTTTGTTCTACTACATTTCAAAGGGCATTAAAGATGCTCACAGTTGTATGTATATGAAAACCCCACCCTCTTCACTGTTCTCAACATTGAAATCCATTATATTCACTAACAAGGACTTGGCACTAAAATATCTGAGGATTAAAAGTATTTGGAGATGTTTAAATCATCAACCTTTACTGATATGCACTTCAAGAGAAATCACCTAACATTTAGATCAGATACCTACCATCAAATCTGAAAGAAAGCTATTAAAATTGTTCTTGCTCTCCTTTGTAAGTTTGCCAGAGTCTCACATGGTATGGTGCATCATGTTGGCATACAGCATGATGCTGCATAAACAACAGGACTGTATTGTACATCATCAGAAATATGTGAAAATTCATTTGGATCTGCCACCAGCTATCAATTTTGACAAGGAATGTATCTGCTTGGGTTTAATTAGAGAAGATGAAAGCAGGGCATGCAGGTCAGTCTCCCCAGCGCTTGTACACCACTGGAAACTGCTCTGCTAGAATGGGCAGGACAGGTCAAACCAGATGTTTTCTCTATAAAACATTCCACTTCCCACTTCAGCAGCATTAGCCGTATGTGACACACCACAAGTGCTCACAGGTTGCAGATGCAGAGTGACGTGAAATATAAATTTGGAATTTATTTTCCAGGACAGGCAGAGGAATACCTTCATCTTTCCTCTTAGCCAGGTTCATAGATAGGGTATGTCTGACTTTGAGGGGGGGGCTACCTCCTGGTTCAGAGTGATGCAAAACCAGAGCAAACTCAAACCTCTGGGAAAAGTTTTTCTTTGGCTGTAAGACTGGTGTCATTCCATTTGGCACCTAAGATATGGCCTTCTGTGTTTCATCTTTGTATATTTGGGGAGTGTGTGTGTGTAAATATATATATATGTTTGTATGCACACACTGGTATACATTTCAGGGTTATAATACTTTACATACAGAATTACCCTGCAATTGTCATTCAAAAACCACAAAATCTTCTTTCCTCTCCTTGATTCACTCCTTTCGTCTTATTTTAAGTCTGTTTTCTTAAGGTGTTACATTCATAATCAATTTCCAAACCTGCAACGAAACCAGATTTTTTAAAAAAACCTTTAAATTTTCTTATGTCCTTAACTTCATACAGTTCCCAGTACAGTTGGATTTTACAAAGTAATTACATTGCTACAAGCCCACCCAGATAGTTTGTGACCTGTTCTTTTACTAGTCTAAAGGTGACTTTCATTTTCATGCCGACTTTACTCTCTGCCTATTTGGAGGTTCATTCAGTGAAATAAAATTGCCTTGCAATTATTTCTACTTAGAGAAATATGACAGCTAGAATTTTTATGTTAATTAATCTTTGTTTTTTTATTATTGTGTGGCTGCCTATCATAAATTTCCTTGCAATCCAGTTTTAATGCATTCTATAAATTATTGTGGTTTCTCCCAGGCCCATCATGCCTTGCAAATAGTTAACTTTGCATGGATTTCTGTCGTTTGCCCTAACACCAACATATGTGTAACTTAGTGGCAATGGTTTGCGTCTCTGAAAATATATGTGATCAGGAGGGATAATTGTCAGGAGTGAGCCCTTGGTCAGACTGTAGTATATGTAAAAAAGGACTAAAATGCATTTAAAGACAGAGAAAAAGTACTGTCAAATCCAGTGCATGCCAGACTGAAGGAAACAAGGCATTACGTTTCTTCTTGTTTTGCTGGCTCAGTGAAATTCGGAAGCCGCTGTTTCCTCACCTGCATGCCCAGTTAAGGGCCATCTGTTTCCTGTTTAAATGTAGTATCTTACATGGTTTTTCCAAACCCCCTCTTGCATTAACCAACACAATCCCAATAAACAGAAGCACCAAATCTTGCTTATCTTTCGTATTCCAGGAAAACATTCTGGTAGTTGCAACTTGAACACAGTCTAGGTTTACTGCAGTGTTTTGTTCTCACTAACATTCATTTTTCTTCTCTGCATTTTAAAAATTTCTCATCTAGTCTATTCTGATTTTGCAAGCTTTCTGCTACAGCCTGAAGTCTTTTTTGTTACTGTGGATTAAAACCAATAATATGTTGATTTGGTCACTGATGCTTTTAATCTGGGTCTGGTGTCATGTGTTGTACTTCAACATCCTCATGAATGTTATTATAAATTTCACACCGAGTTAAAGATAATAAGGTCAAATGTATCCTTGACGTTATACTTTTCCTTTGATGAAGGTAACAAATAATGAACGTGGCCTGGTCTCCTTATTATCATGGCTTAGATTTACAGGAAATCATTGGTGGATGGATACTCCTGGTGGGGAGAATCAATGAGCCAAATTGGTTCCTTGGGTTCCAGTAAGATTTACACAGAGAAATAATACCTTTTATTATATCAAATAATTACAGTATTAGGATGTCATCACGATGAATGCAGATGCTATAAATATCAGGTATAATCTTTAGATTATATTCTTTGATAAAGTACTGTTATCATTGATATGATGATACTTTCTTAATTTAATTTTAAATAAGAAATGTAGGTTAATGAGTGAATGTAAAAATTAAGGAACAAAAGTAGCTTACAGAAACAACTGAGTGAAGTATTTGATTTCATACATACATGCACATACACACAGAGAAAGGCTCTGCAAGAACTTCATTAAGTTTTTCAGAATCAGCTACTCAAATGCTAGAAAAGATGGCTTGGGCACCATTGATTTGGTTCATTTTTTTGCATTCATCCTGGTACAGCCCTTAACCACAGAGCGAATGCCTAGCTGTACGCAAGGCCCTACCTACTTCATCCAGTCTACTTGATGGCACTCCTCACTTCACAAGCTGTTGGTCTGTATTTTGTTGTCTCCTCATTTCTCAGTGTGTGCTGTGAGCCTATATTTATAGCACGCTTTTCATACCTTCCCTGAAGGCAGTGTCAGTTAGTTTGGGGCTCATCTCTGATGCTCATTGCTAGCAGGATAGCAGCAATGGCACTGGGGAGAGTTGTGCAACTCCTGCAGTGGAATAATGCAAAGATAGAACACCCACAAGTTCATGCCATGCAGTGCCTCCTATGAATTGTGTCCCATCTGAGTGCTTTTCCAATCTATTTTTCTCAAAAAGTGGGGATTGTCCTTGGTAAGTCTCCTCAAGTGGGTACTTAAGGTGCTCTTGTTATTTCCAGGCTAAAGCTGAAACAAATTTTGATGAAAACAGAAAGCTTTCTCTGATTATGGTTTCTAAACTATGTATATCTAGAATCTGATATTTTTTTGAGTCTTTGAGAGGACTCTGCAGCATTCTTGTTCAAAAGAAAAACCTCTTGCCTTTGTCTCAGACATAAATGTTTACCACTTCCACAAATCAAACATCCCAGTTTGAAATCAGCACGCAGAAAATGAACAAAAAAGTAGTTATTGACATCTTGTGGAAAGTCTGGCTTAAGTGATTGCCCAGCATCACTCCAGTCACTTTATGAAATACATTTTGCAGGAGTAGTCCTAATGTTGTTTCATGTCTATTCTGCAAGCAGATATCTGACCTTTCTTACTTACCCCATCCGCAGTCTGGTGAGTCACTTGGTGCCACCGTTTCATCCTGAGGTTTGTGCTCAAGTCCCTGTCACTCCCCGCTTCAGCTGATCACGTCGACTTTAGATGCAGCTACTAGTGACCTCCTTGAAATGCTCTCTGGAGCCTACATCCTGAGTCCAGGTCTCAATGAGAACTGGGACAAATATGGTAGAACCCGAACTGCTTTCCACAGTCCCAGTGCAGACCTGGGACCAAAAAAGTTGGCCACTGGCTGCACAATTGTAGGAAGAGGATTTATTCCCAGCTCAGCCCTGCCCTCCTATCTCAGAGACTGTGGGACACCAGTAGGTGAGCAGCCCATGGGGGGAAATATGGTGATTAAAGCTTGCTCCCCCACTGCCACCACCTACATTGGCATATATTACCACTTAATTGGGCTGACTTACAACAGCAAATCAAGCTGGGACAACAGGCAGCCCCATGCGGGCTGGCTTGATCTCGCCTGTAGGCTAGATACAAAGACCACTTAGTTCAAACCATAGTTCATGCCTCAGAGCAAAGAAAAGGTGGAATTCTTCAAAGCAGCGATACCAGCATTGTTCAGTATGAGCAAAGCTGCATCGTATCCCTCATCTTGCTCTCGAACAGAGCTCAATTACCTTGACTGAAATTTTCTCAAAAAAAATTCCAGCCTAGGGCAGATACAAGGCGTAGAACATTATTTTATCCCAAACAGCTGAAATTTGACTAAGCTTTAAGTAACTGGAATCAGCAGCGTCTGGCAACCTTAAATGAGAGGCCATGTTTCCAGTCCCACTTATAATGTGCTGAAAAGCCAGTGTGAATGCAAAACGAAAGCTATTAAAGCGAGCTGAACAACCAGAACATTTAGCAGCTCAGTCGGAAGAAGTGCACAGCTCAGGACAAGGAAGTTATTTCAGCTTGTGAGTCAAATAAGTAAGGATAATAAACAGAGACTGGCAAAAAGGGTTAAAGCTTATACAGCTGTTTCATCCTGAGTGTATTGAACTGAGCTAATATTGTTAGATGACTTAAGCGACTTACATTTCTATATAATAGCATGATTTTATAAGTTTATAGAAGCAACAAAGAGTGTAAAGCAGGTTATATAAAGGCAAAAAAAAAAGTCAAAATTAACATTTCTGAAAGGAGCAATGTTGCTGACAGAAGCAGTTTTATGGGAGAAGAAATGCGGGGCTCAGTTTGTATAGGAAACTTAAGGATCTCAATGCCTCCATAGGCACCTAAGTCCAGAATTTAGGTATCACTGATATCTAACGACATCGGATCACCTTGTCTAATCCTATAGGTACTTCAGCTTCTCTGACACCTTCAGAAAGCAGCTCCTCAATCCGGAGAGGTGCAAGCACTGAGGGTGACTACTGGTTTCTTAAATAGTCTTATTCAGAGGTTAGTCTTCCTCTGCTAATGCCACTGATGGGCCTAGATCTAGCAGGCTCAGGTAACATAGAATAAGAAGAGAGTGACTGCATCCACACTTTTACATCAGAAGTCAGTGTTGGTGTTTTGGGTTGTGGCTTTTTTTAAAATTTGGACTGTGAATGGTCCAGCTTTTAACCCCCCCTTCCTGTTGGACCATTAAATCACATCTTTTGGTTCCCATGAGAATGCTCTTGGCTGTGAGGTCACCTGCAGTGAGACCTCCTCTGCCTATCATGTGAATATATATGACATAATGCAATATTAATTTGGCCCAGTCAACATAAAAAGGCAAGAAAATGACTCTGTAATGTGATTTCTTTTTTTTTAACACTTGAATGAGATGAATATAAATAAAACTCTCTCCTTAACAGGTCACCATTCTGCTTCATGAATATGTTTCTTCATACCCACCCCTTCCTATGCACTCTGTAGGGGACCCCTGACAACGGACCGAATCAGGACTGGGAACTCCATTAGATGACAGGACGCTTTAACATGACAAAGTTCAACACAGCAGCAAATAAATCTCTCTGTTCACTTCCCCCTTGAGATTACTTCCTTCCTTGTTTCCTGTAGCTGGATAAGCACTATGCAGGAGAGGGGGCAGGGTGACTGACTACCTGGTGTAAATCCTTCTCTCCACCTGCTGGTATTTTTAATTAAATTTAACCTTTTAAGAATATATATGAATTGACATATTCCTGACTTCACTCTTCCTGTCTCTTCTCTTCTGAAGACAAACTGGTAAAGCTGCAACTCATCATAGTATCTAGCACAGTAAATGTACACCCTTCTTACTATGATGTGTCTTTCTCTGTGAGCCTCATGCTAAACCCAAACATGACACTGCAGATACTGGAAATTAAGACGGAAAACTTTATTTAAATAACTTTCCAAGAACATATAATTTTGCCAAAGGGGACGTTTTCCAGAAGAAATACCTCAGATGGCATCTGCTCCTGAATGGTTTTGTATGCTGGGTTTTGGACCTGCATGAGGCTCCCTCTTCACCCAGGCAAAAGACCCTAGATCTTCTCTTTAAACGCCTCCTAAAAAAATGAGGGAAGGTTGCTAACATGCACCAGTGCATACTCTCTCACCTTGCTGCTTCATCTTATAGTTCTTCCATTCAAAATAAATCAAAAGGATGTCGGAAAAGAGGTATGCTCCAATGCAAGGACTCTTGCTTTTATGTGTATGGTGTTTCTTGTCCAACTGCAGCTTATACAATCGCATGTATACTGCAGCAGTACCTGGGTTTTCATTTTTATATTTTCACAGTGGCCAAAGCACTGAAAAATACACCCACCAGCCTAAAGTTAGCGGCTTTGTTCTTGCCACTAGTATTTTCCTTTCATCCTTTCTTTCCCTTTTGACCTTCCCTTTCTCATTTCCATCTCTTTGTCACTCTTTCCAGTATTATAATGCCTTTCCCTTCTCACTAAACTTCAGTTCTACTTCCAGTCACTGTGGAACTTGTTTAGTTTTTCCTACTTCTGTCATATTCTGGTTTTCTCTTTATAGCATTACCTCTCTTCTTTTTGTTGATCCATTATTTTCCCTGATCACCCAAATTCTTTACTTCTTTCTCTCTGTAGAGATTCTGGTTTTTTTTCTTTTTTGTCTGCCTCCCACACTTCATTTTTCCCTTTTTTTTTAAAGACACATTTTCTTTGCTATGTTATTACTATGCCAGAATATTACCTTCCTGACTTTAATGGAGAAAGTTTTATTAATTGCCTCATTTTTCCACAAGTTCAGTTCTCTCTCATCTCTCCCTTTTTGACTTCTAAGTACTTAGAAGCCACAAATATTCACCCAGGAACTGGAGTAACTCAGTTTGACTAGATACTGTTGACCAAACATAGGTGAGGTTTAAGAATAGATGAAGTGGACAGCTGGGTTGATCAGGAGTATTGAGGTTGTCAGCACAGGACTGTCCGAAAATAAAATAGATTCACCAGTTCCAAGGGTCTCAGGAATTCTTCAGTGTCTACAGTTTTATGGGGCAACCTGTGGAGCTGTTAAAAGAGGGATGGGGAAAAGGTAGGGAAGATGAACTTGGGGAATATTAATTGGGTAATACGTTGCTTTGTGCCTTTTGGGTCATTAATATTTTGAGTCTGTTGAAGCTGCTTGAGACAGCCATTTATATTTATTGTTGAAAACTTCTCCAAGTTGTGTTATGTGTAGCATTGTTGGCTCTGCTAAGGTTATTTCTGATATGGGAGCAAAGTTAATTCCTCCCAGAACAAAGTTATTATAGTAATCTCCTAGCATATGTCTATCATAACTATGCTTTTTCTTTGGAGTCCTTCCAGCAGGTAATTTTGGGAGACCATTTAAGACAGCCCTTTTTCTCTACTACATTATTGGGGGCTTGGGGATTTTGATTACTACTACCCCCTTTTAAACTTTTAAACTGTTATTTTAAAAGCTGAGGATTGGGTTTTCCATTCTTCCAATCCAGCTTTCAGAGTGCAAAATGAAGGTCTGGCACTCCAGGGTGTATGTATGCTACAGGATAATTTTTGTGGCAGAGAAGTACACAAGGCAAAGAAATGGCTTTTGTGGGTGATTAAATGCTGAAGTGAAGCTGAGGTGTTTGATAACCACAGAAGCTATTTATTGTGTGTATACTCCAGTGCCATGAACATTATTCCTATTATACAACAAGACAAAGGAAGATTCAACAAACCATAACGAAAGAAGGATGAAGGGGTTTGTTGGTTGTTGCTTTTTTTGCTTGATGGAAGTTTGAAAGTTCTGTTTCATTTTCTGCCTTTCCTAACATTTCCTGGAGTGGGGAGAGGACCTTAAGGCCAAAAGGCAGGGACTGGCCTGCAAAGGATAGCGGTAGTGACTAAATTCTGAATAATTACTGGGATTTATCATATCTTCTCATCGAAGAGTAGTGTTCACTGTTTTGCTAGAACATAGAGAAAGATCATGCTAATCAATAGTATTCACAAAAAGCAGTTCTTTACATTGTGACAAATAAATTTAAGAGAAGAATCAAATATTATCAGGTTAAAAAAAACACCCAGCCAAACACCCAAACCAACAAGATCTATTAAGAAGACAAAGGTAACATACATCTTCTACATGGTAATCTTCACAGGAGCAGTGTGAGTTCAGGAAATATTGGGAGACCAAGCTCACAAATAGTACTTAAATTCTCAGCAGCATTTCTGTTCTGCTAGCTCCCTGATTATTTGTTGCTATTCCAGTGGAGTATTGTGGGGTTTGGGGATGGCTGTCAGTGCAAGCCACTGAGGTCCATTACCATCTATGCCTGTTCTCAAAAAGAACAGAAAAATACAATGAGATTTGAATAAAGAAGATGTAGGATAGGGGAAAACATACCAGGTTATTTTTTACTTTCATTACTTAATAAGTGTAATTTCCTGTTAAAATCACTGCAGTAACTAAAAGAGCAGAAACAAAATAGCATGGCTAAAATGACCAGCAAGCCACTGAAAACCCTGAGCAGAGGAAATTGGTCACAACCAATCCAACCACTGGTCTTTGTTTGTGAATGTTGCTCATTAAACAATTATGAGCCGAGAATATATTTGTGAAGTGCGAACTCTGTTTGCAAATGACTTGTCGGTAGATAAACAAAGCCTGCTTTGTCAAACCATGAGAAATAATTTAACCATCTGCAGGAACAACATCCCTGTGAGTAGCAGCTATTTTTACACCACTTCAGAGGTGAGGAACTCAGAGGCAGAGAAAAATTTCTTGCATCAATGGCATAATGTGAATTAACTTAAAGCAAAAAAAACCCAGCTTTTAATTGTGTTGTGATTTTGTTGTGCTTGCAGATGTCCTGACAGGAAATAATACAAATATCATGGGAATTTTCATTACTTTAATGAAATAACATTGAATGAATTTCAATGTTAGCACTTGCTGTCTCCCTATAGACATTCCTTCAGACCAGACTGTTTCTAAAAGTTTTTTCTAAGTCATTAAAATATTATCTGAGCATATTGTTGAGTCCTTACTGCTTTGAAAGGTGCTGGACTGTCATCACAAGCTCACCTAGCAGTGAGTGACATTATGGGGGCTTACACCTGCCAGCCACCAAACAGCCCCCTCCAAGGTCCCTCCCTACCTCTGCAGTGCAGGAGAATGGCTGATGGTAGCCCTCCATCCCCCCGTGACTCCCGTACAAAAAATATTTCCTCACTATCAATATGTGAGTTGTTGCCAGCTGATTTTCCTGTTTTACACATCATCATATGTGGCTTAACAGATCAGTGCCTTCTCCTGCCATACTCCAGCACCCTACCGAGCACATCTTCACATTTGGATGATTGATTACGCTAAGTACCCTTGAAATGCATACCACTTTTGTTCAAAAAGAAAGTATTCTCTCATTATTATTTGTGTCCATGGTTTATATTGTTTACATCATCTACATATGTTGTATCTTCATTTTAAAATGATAGCTGCTGTTGAGTATATGTACATGAAAAATAAAAGTGAAGTAATGGAAGTTTATTTCAGTGTTTAATACACAGCCACACAAAACAACTGTATGGGCTCAGTGGTTCTCACAGTTGTTTTTCAGGTACAAATTTCCATATGAATTATAGGATAATATTTCTGCTCTTGAGTGGAATGTGAATACTGCTTTCTTTGTGGTATTCAGTGCTAATGTGAATATTTAAATGACAAATAAAGTTCTTCTTATTCTAAATTATCTTGAATGACTCTAGTATATGAAAAAGGACTGTTACTTTGAGATGTATCGTTTAGAAGAGGGTTTCCACTCTCCTATGATGTGACCTAATTTCAAAAAAATTGAGACTGGGAGTTGTGCTCTCCTTGTTTTACACAGCAGATGTTAATGCCATTATCTACTTAATTTGAAAGCTGCACTGATTTCCACTCTATTTCTTCCTTTGAGTGTATAAAAAATACTATCAAGTGTAGCAAAGGTCATTTGAAGTTACACCCAAAATGCTGGCCTGACCTTATAAATAATAACTTTTTTCTTTTTTTTTCACATGTGAATGTGGATGTCTGTAACATGACTGCTGGGTAAAGCTGTGTAGAATAGAATAACAGAAGTGAGATTGTTGTAATTTAAAACCATCATTAAAATGCTACTGATGGCCATATGCTCTCCTGGCCATATGCATTATCTTAAACTCAGACTGAGTTGGGGCATATTTTTACGTAGTCTCTAGTAGTTTCAAGATCAAGCATACTCAGTTTACAAGTTTACTTTGAGGTAAATTATACTTGCCAAAAGTTTCAGAAATTTAACTGTATTTGTCTTGCCTGAATTATCGCCAAAGATTTTGGAACAGAACCTGGTCAGCACTATCATTGATGGAACATGGGGTAGGATGCAATGCAGCTTGTCTCAACTGCATCACCCACAGTTAGAAGGCATGTTACAATAATTTTATCATTAGTGATATGTTTTGATAGAGTTGTGAGAAGATGAAAGCTCTAAGTGTCTTCTGCTGTCACTGTTTTGATCATTCTGGAATTTAAAAAGTATACATAGTCTGTGATCCATTAGCATCTGCTCTTCTAAACTTAAAAAAAAACCCAAACCTGTGTGGCTGTTACTTTAATTCTTGGCATTTTTAATCTCATAAAGCTCCTAAAATTCTACTTACAAAATACTTCTGGAAATGCAGCGTACTGTAAAATGTACTAATGTCTCTTACATTTGTTTTAAACAATCTGAACATTCAGCTGCCTATCATATCAATCATGACGACATGCTTCTTCGGTCTATGGTCTTGCCAAATGTCAGGGCCATCTAGTATTGAGCTTGATCAGTATTAAGATAAGAGACCTGTAAGAAAAATATAGGTTGTTAACTGAATTGGTATTGATAATTCAGTAGGTGGCATTCTTTCCTCTAACTGCTACAGATTCACTGGATCAGAATGCTAATAGAGTGCTGCGGTTTCAGTTAAAACATTCTTAGGTACATGATTAAAAATAAATTCCCTACACTTGTGTTGGTAGAAACTCCTCTAAACCACTACATAAAAGTAACCAACTGTATGAACAAGAAAAAAAAAAGTGACAGACTGTTAAGTATGTAACAATAGAGGCTGCGAATTATAATTTGAAGAACTAATAAAACTCCTTCAGCAACATGATCTTGAAGACATTGGCTACCAGATGAACTTATGGGCCATGCCAGCTGGGTGCTAAAGAATTTGTATGATACTGTTTGGGAGAGAATTACGATGGGCTTCACAATGTAAATTTATTGTAATGTAAATTATTGGAAAAGAAGGAAAGCATGTCTTCTAAAGATTATCTGAAATTTATTTTTGCCATATAAATAGAACTTACAGTGATGTAAGAGCTGAAAGCAAAAACTTCGCTGTTAATTGCAACAATTTCTAGTACTTGAAAATTGCATTTTTTTCCTTATAGAATGATGAGGTTGGATTTTGTAGAATTGTTTACATTGTAACTTGAAAGTTACATAAATATCAGATAGGCTTAAATAGAGGCTCAAGATGACATTAGGCTAGGAGGAGATCATCTGGTATCTTAATGTACTGGGGTTATGTGGCAAACCTGAGGGAGTGGCACAAAGCTGCGACAGGGGAGGTTAGGTTGGATATCAGGAAGAGATTCTTTCCTGAGAGGGTGGTTGGGCACTGGAACAGGCTCCCCAGGCAAGTGGTCACAGTACCGAGCTTGACTGAGCTGAAGAAGTGTCTGGATGATGCACTCAGTGGCATGCATCATGTCAGTGACATGCAGCATGTCATGCCACCCAAGAGTAGAAATGTTGTCCTATCCAGGCTGGTCTGGCCCTTTGTGGAGCCAGGAGTGGGACCTGATGTTCCTTATGGGTCCCTTCCAACTCAGGATATTCTATGATTCTATGATTCTAATAAGGTCAAAAAGGTCAGTTTGCTGTCTCCGAGCTGAAGCCTGTGTAACTCTACAGCAAAACACATTCCTTTATTTCACATTTCCCTTTATTACCCCATTACTCAGTAACATTACAGGGTTTTTTCTCTCTGCCTTGTTATGCCAAATTATTTTCAATGCAATAAAGAACAGACTTTTCTTCTGTAATAAAGATCAAGATTACTTTAGATATGTGAATGTTTTTTTCCTGCACTTGTTCTCAGTTTTGGAATAAGTACACTAATGGAAATCACTTTCCAAGATAGCTATCATTAAAAATATCCAGCTAAACAAAAGAAAATAATAGGTACCTATGTCATGCAGAGTTGAGGTTCTTAAAATAATCCCAAACATTTGAAAATATTATAACGGATACTTGAGAAAAACATAATTAACTGTCTTTAAAAATGGGCTTAAGAGAAATTTTTCTAGGAACAGCAAAAGAGAAAGTATCCTTACTTGATGGGAAAAGTACTGCTCATCTCAGCTGGGCAGTCAAAGTCCTGAATCGAGACATTTTGGCAACCATACAGTATGCAAACAAACATAAATTTTGTAAACACTTGATTAGGCAGCACACTTCTGCAGGGTCCCATGTTTGGGATGGTCATAAGATCCTCAAACAAAGAATTAATGCATCTGTATATACAATCCCCTTTGTGACAGATTATGAAATTGTCACAGATAAACCTTCCAAAAAAGATTCATGTGGTGATGAAACACTATCCATAGTATTAGAAATATGTACCAAACCCATTCTTAGCAAACATTCCAATATATAATTTTCAAAATGCACCATACTCGGTCTCCACAATAAATGTCTACTACTTCAGACGACAGAATTCCCTGTTTTACGGGTTAAAACAAGAAAAAGTAGGAAAAAATAGTTGTACTGTCTCTGCATTAGCATACTACCTTTGCCAACTTTAAAACCAGAAATTTAAACCATTTAGAAAAGATCTTTAATCAGGAAAAGAGAATTTTAGAGATTAAGTCCAGAGTTTTAAGAAAGCTTATAAAAGAATATATTAAGATTAAATATTTCATTGTTTCTTGAATTTATTTTTCTTTAAATTAGGATTACTTTTCAAATTTGAATCAAATACAAAATGTGTGTGGTTGAAAAAAAATCAGAACAAAATTCGTTGAGTGTAGGTTAAATAAAAAATTTGTTACACTTGAAATTAACTTAAAAAATGGTTGAAGTAAGAAAAAAAAATACTTCAGGTTGACCCCAAGTAAATTTTTAATTATCTTACTTGTGTCCAAACCTGAAAAAAAAAAAAAAGAAGACTTTTGTTACCAGAAGTGTTAATTTTATTTGGAGGGAGAAGTTAAATAATGAAATTCCTGTATTTTTCAAAACAAACCAGTTAAATGGACTGTTTATGCTACATATAAAATTTTACAGGAGGTGGGTTTTTTTTCTCTCATGACAGTGTAAAGCAACAGATGTTCAGGCAATCCATTCTTGAGGATTCATCTAAGACAAATAATGAAATCTCTAGTCTTTTGTGATGAGATATCACTTGTTAGTGATGCAACTATTTAAAAAGAATTATAGGAAGTAAAGAAACATTGTGTCACTTGATCGCATGTCTCGGTGTGTGGAATTACTGAGCAGCAGAGCTCTCTTAGTCTAGTCTTAATACATCACTTAGTTTGAAAGCTGTGTGTGCCCAGCATTTACATGAAGAATTGTTACACCCTTTGCAGGTACCGTGCAGAGCTCAGGAAACAGATGTTACTTACTTTGAAGACAAAACACATTTGGTGTCACTTAATACATATTCAGGTATCTTGAAACAGAACGATAGTGGCACAGGCCTGAAAGGCATATCCTGGGTCCCTCACTCCAACTCACTGTGGTCACGGATGGTCATGGATGGTCTGATTGTATAATTCCTTTTATTTCTGCCTTTACCAGATTCACTGCACAAAGCAGATAGAGCATAAAGATCATCGTGTCTACCATACCTTGTCAGGGTCAATCACCTCTACATGAATGTCTGCAATATACTCTTAGGGGGGAAACCAAAAGGCTGCAGCTGAAGTTTCAGGCAGAAGGAAATTTATATAAGGTTGAGTGTTCCCAGAGTCAGGAATGGTAGCACATGCTCAAGAGAAAAGCAGGACAATAGTAAGTTTATGTACACATTGTTATACATACATTGTTACAATGAAAACCAACTCTTGCTTTTCTTTACCCAACCCCTTAAGACAGTTGTTGATATGTTATAGGCTAGATGCTTGGGGGGGGGGGGTGAAGTCAATGACAGAGGCAGATTTGGTTTTAATACTGTTTTATACATTTTTTTGAAAAGAAACTTCAGCACAGGAAGGGGAAGCAATTTCTGAGCTATTTCCAGCGAAAGCTCCACTCAAAACAAGAATTTTCCCTTGACATTCCCTGATGGCCATGCCTCAGGAGTGATTTCTGTATTTCTACAGGTGTCCTTCCCTCTGCCTTACCTGCGTGCTCCAGCAGCAGCAGCTCCACTGAGGGGCCTTGGCAGCTCCCCCACCCCAGCTCACAGCCCTCCAGGCTTGCATGCATCCCCCTGGTACATCACTCACTTCCCGCCCGGGCTGCCTGTGATCTGTGGATTTGACAGTTGTCTATTTGTTGTTCTTAAGAAGGACTCAGGAGACCAACTGACCCAGCTTAATTAGTTTATTGATTAGTACTATAAAGTCCATAACCAATTAGTGAGAGTAAAGTTATTAATGTCCAATTCTACAACAGTCTACAGTGGGGATGATGCCGTGCAGCAAAACAAAGCAAACACAACACACAGCTCATCACATCCCCGTGTGTATCCCACTTGTTCTCCGTGACACCGGAGAAAAAACCTACACTGTGTGCATTTCTCTTCCCACCTTCCCTAACACGGGGAGGAGGATACAGCTTTCTGATTTTATTCTGTCTTGGTGCTATTACAAAAGCAATAACTGACCTAGGCACTGGTTGAGGGACTATAGCACTTTAACTGTTAAAATATGAGTGCTGTAGAATGGAGTGTAGTGTGAATGCAAAACATTTTGAGAATATAAAACAGAGTAACAAGACTTTGGATAACAGGGCAATAGATCCTATTCAATATCATTCTCAATGAGATTTAGTTATATCCGTCATAAAAATAGGTTTGCTATACTGTGAAATTCATAGTTATGTGCTAACGCTTCAGTGGGAAATTAAGCATGGTATTTTAGAATTAGTAGTTGAAGCTAAAGGAGGAATTACAGAATACAGCCAGGATGCAGTGATCAGCGTTTGTGCTCTGATAGCAAGCACGTTGTTCTTTCCCTATATACAGAGAAACAAGCTCTGTGCCATAAATGTTATATCGTTAATATATGTTTTGAGCAATTGTGTTTGGGCTATTAGGTGCATCTCACAAGGGAAATGTTTATTCCTTTAGTATCCCCGCATTAGCTGGAAGTATCAATGTGTTGTATAATTAAAGGGATATGTTAAACAGGAGAAACCAAAATGGATGCTTCTAACGAAACCCACAGGAGCAAGAGAAACTCATCTGCATTGAAACACCTTAGGACCAGAAATGACCAATTCTGGTCAGGACCTGCAAGGTACACTATTAAATACTGTCCTCAGTTTTCAATGGCAGAGAGATTTCCTGTTGTTTCCAGGAGCCAACTGATTTCCTCTCCTTGCTCCAGTTCTGCTCTCAAGACCTTTTTTTGAGCATTAGCTTTTAGATGGGTTATGCTGTGATGTGCAATTTAAGGAAATTCAGTAGTTTCTTTCTGTTCCAACTTTGCAATTTTATTAGGATTTGATTATTAATGTTTTGATAGTAGTATCATATTTTACAACATACCTTGTTGCTCTTAAGAGGTAAGCAGATCTACTCCGGCATTCTATTAGCAAGGACTTTGTTCTTGCCAAAGAAGAGGGAGATGGGGTATTACATTTAAAATAGCTTCAGCAACTTTCTTTGAGCTGAAAACAGACGCATTGAAATTAGTTTCTTGAAAATAAGTTAATTATCCAGTTTCATCATATAAATTCGATTCAAAGAGGAAAGGCAGTGTGACGGTTCATTACTGCAGTATTTCTTGCATGAGTTCGTTGATGCCTTGCTCTCATGTCGTGAACTGAAGTCTCAGCCCAAGACTCTATTTCATGATGATACTGCAGTGCAGTTCATTTCTGAATGTATGTTGTAATACCGCGCTAATGGTTCGTTCTTTCTCATGACAGAGTGGCTGTGCTCTGGAGGAGGATATAAAAACATGAACATAAGTGCCCTATATTATTTCTAGCTTGGATTATTCAGTGACATACAGGGAGCATGAAAAAGCTTGTACATTTTGCTGTGTTTTTCCAGAAGATGGCTTTGAATCTTGTACAAAACTCCCAAGGAGCCATTAAATGAAATAGTAAACTTCGATAAAGGAATAAATAGCAAAAACACTTGTGGAAATCAGATGTTTGACCCTTTACAAACAGAAGAAAACAATTTGTCAGTGAAGCTCATGCTCCTCTTCAGTCTGTGCAACTGCTTGTTGGAATGGAAATTTATCATAAAAGTGGTAGAACTGCTTTTTTTCCTTCTTTTCTCAGGTCTTCCTAGAAATTTGCAGGTGATGAGAGAAACCTTCATTCTAATAAAAGAATAGGCCAGCTTACTGATTGGAGAAAATTACATGAAGTTTTTTAATCAAAGTCTCTGTGGTCTGCTGTCTGATTTTCTAGGCCAGATGTCAAATGTTTTTCACTGATGTCGATGCTGAAGTAATCACTAAGCCAATTCCAAGAATGAGTAAGTGAGACTGTAATAACATTTCATTTCAGTATTACATAAGCTTTTTTTCCCAGCTATGAACAAAGTAACAGGACCCCTCTGATTCAATATAATTACACAAACTATTACTTTGAAATTTGTGAGACAGTTTTATGTGTGGTCAATTGCTCTATACATATATATGGGAGGTTTCAGTACAAAATGCAAAAACACATTTACAAAGTTTTATATTTTTAAACATTTACATTTAATTTAAAACATAATTACATTTTTAGTATTTAATCTATTTTATGAAGTTTATCTTTGCTACTACAGTATTAACCAGTAATTTGAAAAGGCAAGAATTTGCTAGAAAAAAGACTTTGGTTTGCAGTTTAAAAACAGGGAGAGAAAGCGTTAGCTGGCTTCAATGGATGATGTACCTCAGTGAGTGAATCTCAGCTAATTATTCTGGGACTGTGGCATCAGATAAAATATTTTATGGTTGTTATGTAGAATATAATCAAAATTGCTCATAGTCACATAGAGAATTAGTCTAGTAGAACTAACTCTGAACTTGAAGAAATGTGTTTTCTATAGCTGTGTCAAGAGTGAAGTGGTGGGATAATGGACCAAAAAGGTGTTTGTGTCAGAGGTAAACATGGAAGCAAGCAAATCTACTGTGAAACTATATGCAGTGCACAGAGTCATCTTACTCTATAGGTAAATTAGACTTGAATACAAATACCAATGTACTAAAGTGTCAGACTCTGACCCTTAGTAGTCAGAAACTGCTAGGATGTTAACATTCCCTCTTCCACCACTGTTCAGGCCTTTAGTGAAAGGACAGGCTTTTTTAAATAGCTGCTGCTTTTCTTTGGTGATCAGCTATCCAAGCTGTTATTATTTCAGCAGTGAACTGTTTTTTAGACAGAAGTACATATTCCTTCATGAGCTTTGCTATGGTGCTCAGCACTACAGTTTCGTAACCAGCGATGACACCGTCATGTTTTCACCCTGATCTTCTGAGAAGTATTATTTATGCTCATTTTGTAGATAGGGAATGGAGACATGGCAAGATTGATACAAATAGTGATAATGTTTTCTGCAACCCATCTAGGATTGGTTTTTAGCATCCTGCACCCCAGAGCACACTTTTTTCAAAGCTCAGCTTGCTCTGATGTTACATGCAGTCCTGACATTATTTGCAGCATCTGTGATTTCTATGCAGACTATCCATGTACAAAATATGTGTACACAGACAGTACGTAGAGAAACTGAGGCCTCTGAGGACACTGGAGTGCTCCCTCACTGGGCGCACAGGGCAGCCCAGCTTCCTGAGCCCGCAGCCCAAGCATTGCATCAAATGTTTAAAATGAGCAGTACCTAAAGTGTGCAAATCCTACCTCTGAAAACAGGGCAGAATATAAACAAGTTGGAGAAATGCTTCCTTAGCACAAATCCTCTGAAAAGGTAAGAGCCTTCAGCTTAGCCATAGTGATCCACAGGGACAGTTCTCTGTCCTACTGCAATCCTGGCCAAGTACTGCAGAAGACCATGAATGCAGGGTTGAACATACAGTATATATAAGTGTATCAGTTAGAAAAGTTAACATTTAATTTAGAGACCAAGCTCAGATATGATCTTCTGTTATAGACCTATGTTATAATATCAAATTGTCCCATAAACTGGGCAGCTTTGTGATTAAGACAGAGGCTGAGGAGGTTCAGGGGTCAGTGACACCTTTCTGCTTTATTGGGCAAAACCATTTTCATGTGCCTACCTACCTGTACAGCAAGGGCCAAGAAATCTGCAGTGCTTGGTATAGTTCACTGCCACTTTGACATTATAATGCCAAATTAAATGGAAAACTTGGGAAGAAATATATCTAGATACTACCCCATAAAACAGCAGTTCCCTAGGAATGCTTCATGCACACACGCTTTGTGTGTGCAGAGCAGTCTTTGCACACTCACATGCATTGTATCTGCTTGCTTAAGACTTCGATCCTAAATGAAAAATACAGTAATTAATATTTCTCTTTCAAACTGGAACAGATGGAAAAACAAGTATCACAGCTAAAACTGTTGAGGATACTAAGGATACCTTCCAGGATCTGGGTCTCATTTCGCTTATGGAAACTTCATGATAAAAAAATCTGGTCCTTTTAAGGTTAACAAAAAATGGCACATTGAATTGTCTAGCATTGTTGAGGACAAGCAAACTAAGCCAAAACCTCCTGAAAATCATATCGAGTATATCTCCTTCAATCATATGAAAAAAATCTTCCTAATAAATAATTAATAGTTTTCATTATATATAAGTTTTTCAATAATTTTATTGCCTCTTTACCTGTTCGTTGAAAACAGCTTATTTTCTTTTAATCTGTGTTGGAAATTGCTAGCTCAATTTTGGTTTTGTGAATTTTTGTTTCTTCACCATTTCTTACTTCAGTTGTTTTCTTAGCTATGATAGGTCACTGGAGACTCATATAATTGTTTCTTACTCTCTGGTTGGATGTGTGAAATTGTAGATACAGAGCTTCTGATATGAAAGCTCCTGGAAAATAAATACCTGCAATTGTTGAGCGTGCAACATTAAAATATGTTTTATGAGATGTTCATGGTAATAAAAAGACACTTCAAGAAAGTATATGGGAAGAAAAACCCTGGTATGAAAACATCCCCAAATCATTTTTTATTTTGTGTTAGTATTTATGGAAATAGTATTTGCTGTAGTGGCCTAGAACTTACACGAAGAATATTTTGCCTTACTCTTCTGGGAACCAGAGAAATAACACATAAGTAAATCCTTCTGCAGATGTATTTTTGTTAAAATATTACTATTTCAATACTTTGAAGACAGGAATTGGTCAAAACCTGATTACCATGACACAATCAAACATGTCAAAACATACACGGGTGAAGGCAGGCTGAACATTTAAAACAACACCAATAAAAATGTAGACATGCTCTTGCATTTAACATCTCCAAAATATGGCTTTCAAAGTCCTACACGCACTTTTGGAAGAAGAACATTTTTTGCCTGATTCTTGGTAAGAAAGACTGTAAATACTGCCCTAAACACATCCTTAATAAAAATTCTCGTAGCCAGAAAAATAAAGCTACTACTGGGAGGTCACCGAAAGGAGGAGGATGACAGGATAGATAGATAGATAGATAGATAGATAGATAGATAGATAGATAGATAGATAGATAGATAGATCAATCTTCTATCGAAGATCGGAAGAGGAGTTTCCACTGGGAAAGCATGGGGAAAGAGAAGGTTGACTACAACTGCTTGGGTTTTGGACATGTTATAAGGGGAAGAGACCAAATTCAGCCTGCAAGCTAGCAAAGTTGGAATGCCTCAATCATTGAAAATATAGTCAAGATTCCAGAAATGGATCACAGGAAAACTTAATGAATCACTGGTCCATTGCCCATTCTGGGATGGATGAAGTGCTGTCTAGCTTGTCTGTTTGAGGGGGCTTGGATATAAAACAGGAATGTCTGTGAAAATCAAGACACTGGTGGATGGGAAAACTGCTCAGCCCAACTGATGCCAGAATGTGGGTGGGAGAAAGGAATCTGTTTAAATAAAAGCTGTGTTTCTGAGAGATAGAACAGGGAGTTTGATCTCAGTGAGATATAAAAGCGAGAAAGCAGAGAAAGAAAGAAATGGAGATCATCAAGGTGTTAGAACAAAGGAGGAGAATAGCTTCTTGTAGCATTTTATTGAAACTCAGTTTAGAGAAGGTCAAACTGGATGATGCATGCCAATAAAGGTATATTATCTATATGTTAGGTTTAAGTGCAAATTGCAGGCAGAGTAATAACCAAGAAGAGGGCCAAAGGAAAAATTACATACTATTCTGATAGAAATGTACACAAGCTATCAGTTTGAAAGGGAAAAGCTAGCAAAGTCCTTGTTAATGAACTAAGGTGGAGAAAATGAAGTATTAGCTTTTGGAAAGGATTCCTGGGATGAAGTTAGGACAGTCTCTTTCTGTACTTTGGATTGAGCAATACGGTCTGTCTGCTGAACAGGAGTTCAGCTTTGCTATTTCCTTTCATTTGTACTGATGACACTGCTGATGCTTCTTCCCTTTGGGTGTATTTTCCAAAGCAACTCCTCCCCAGCTCCTGAAATACAGGCTTTTGTATTGCCAGCAATGAAGTCACGACTTACCATCCCGGACAGCTTGACAACACATTCTGACTGGGACTGCCACAAAGCTGTGCTACCGTCACCCTTTAGGCTACTCTTGGTGACTTTTTTTAACCATGCCTACCCATGGGCATAGCTGTCAGATGTTTGCTGCTGCTTTTGTGAGCTCTTTATGTGTCCCTGTGTTACAGAAGTCTGGCTCATCTCACAGAGCACGCACCCCATCAGAAAGGCACCTCCACTTACACTAGCTGCAAAACTCATTTTACACAGCCTGTTTTAGCCCATCACAGCAGTATTGTGTACTTTGCATTAAATAGGGGACATGCTATTCTGGTTTCTTTGAAGATGTTGTGGAGGGTGAACTAGCAGTGCAATCCTGATCATGGTCCCACCTTTTTCTCAGTCTGAGTAATCAAAGCAATTCCACTAATCCCTTCACAGAGATGAGAGCAGCTTAGCCGTGTTCATGACAATGGGTCGCTGTTTTGTAACTGGGGTTTTATTCATAAAATGGTCTCTAGGTAAGAGGACACTTTGGGGCTGCTGCCCTGAGAATTTGGCACCCCAGTGAATTTGGAATCTCTGCACTATTCTGCAATGTGACGGCATTAACAGCTGAATCTTTGGTCATAGCCAAGAACCACAAAGACTCTGCAGGCATGTCACACACTTGAATTTGGTGCCCCATGCTTTGATGCAAAGACTCCCCAGTTTAGGATTTGGGTTTTCTTACAGGCTTTTCCACGAATGTTCAAAAAAATGGCTGCAAACCACAGACAGCATCTTGCTTTTAGGAATGTTATAGGTGAGATACTGTACTTCCGTAGTATCTTCTTGACTCCTGGCATAAAAAAAATAGTCAGACTGCCAACATGAATGTGGAATTTACATATAATTCAGCAATGGCTCAGAAAATATATATTAAAAATTTGTTACTTTTTCAAACCACCATACACAGTATGGAATGGAGGAAATGGATATCAACATGGTCTTAAGACTGCTCGAACATTAGTTTGAAAACTAATTGTTTTGCTTGACTTGTATTTGAGAGTTGAACAGTGCAGCGGAATTAATTTTCTCCCCTTACATTGCCATGATCCAGGACAGGTTCTAGTATCAATAACAACTGCAATCCCTGAACGATGGTCTTTACAAAAAGAGAGTGCAGGATAAACAGCCCTGCAGACAATTGCTCCTAACTTTCAGCTAAGCAGGCAGAATAGTGAAGATGGCTTTACTCCAAAATTATCACAACAGAGACCACACAGATGGGGAGATAAAAGTTTTCTCAGTAAGCCCCTAACAATGCACACCATTTTGCTCTGAAACGTTGGGAACCAGAGGTAAGCCACCTGCATTCTCGTGACGTCACCAAAATAAAGGCCGGGAACTGATTACTTGATGGGTGCTCTTTTATTATCATATATCAGGTGTCACCTGCAATTTCATGTCTCAGGCAGTACGAGAGAATCCATCTGTCATCTACCAGTGAATCTCAGTGAAATTTGTTTTCTTTTGAAACTGAGACTATTAGACTGGTGAAGCAGATGTAAGACAGCTCAGATGTTAAAAATTGATTCAAAATAGATTCAGAAATCCTTAAGGAAGAATAAAGAAAAGGGTTTTCTTGGAAATAAAATAATTTTTAAATTTTAGTACTGCCACACTTACTTTCCTAAAAAACAGGGACTGTTTCACTAAATACGATGCAACTAAGCAATAGATATGCCTGGATGTATTTGGGTCATCACATAAGTTCTCCCAAAGGTCTGAATGATTTGTAGCCCTTTTAACATTAATAGCTGCACGTGGCAGTGTAACACTGGCAGGTGAATATTAAAAAAGCTCACTTTATGTAGCATGCTTTGAATTTCCATCTTTTCTTCTGGGTTGCAAGACTTCATGGTATTCCCTCTGAAATCCTGGTACAGCTTTGTGGGACACAGGTCCCCTCTACATATTTTCTCATGGATGCAGGTGGCTCCTAGCTGCTGTGCCAGGCCTATCCTATGAGCCACTGCTTCTCTTATCACTCCCTTGTAGCATGTCCAGGAAAGCAGAAATAAACATGCCTCATCTGCACAATGCCATGCTCTGCAAACAAGAGAAAAGTTATGATCAGCCCTTCTCCCACTACAGAAAATTTCTAGGGCTTAGCTGAGTACGTTGTAGGCTGATCAGGGGCCATTTCTGCCACATTTTCTCCTACTATGTAATTGCAGGACTAAAATTAGGAGAAGCAGTATTTAGTATGGCCAATATTCTATGAATGGTTTCAACGTGATACTTCGTGATTGGATATTACTTGACATAAATAACCAAAACTGTACTGGATATAAGACCAAATATTGTTGAGCTGTTATATTTACTGCAGTAGACTGCATCAGGACATTTCTTGGTACTGTTAGCAATTATATTATAAATCTAAACAATCAAAAATTTTTGGGAAATTTTATGATCTTATCCAAGATGCTGATCTTCTTATACTAATAAAAGGCGGGAAACTAATGTCGGATTTAAATGCCTATTTAACTTTGTTATTTTGAAGGATACCTTAGAATAATCTTGGAGCCTCTGAAAATATTTTCTTCCTTAATTTTAGTTCTAAAAATCCTTTTTGCCAAATTATAATTTAACTTTTGTGCTCTCATATGGACAGAGTATTAGAAGGCATGATGAATGCAAGAAATTAAAATAAATCACATTCACATCTATGGCTAAGTTTAGTCTTGTCTTAAGAGGCGAATATGGAAAAGATGAAGATGACCTGATTAGTGTATCATCAAGGTTGTGCAGCCAGAAGAAAAATCAGGCACTACACTCAAAAAGAAAAAATAAAATAAAAAGGAATCATATTTTACCACAATTCATTTTTGAGTCTCTCTTATCAACTTTTTCTGTCTCTAAATTTGAATGCCATTGTGTCAATTGTGTACATTGTACATATTGTGTACACCTTTTTTACCTGACAAACATTTACAGACTGGCATCTCACTGCCTTTATGAACTGTAACCACCCAATGCCTCAGCCTAATCGCTATAGTAAATGTGTATGCTGCACCCCAGGTCACACACACTATACAGCTATCAATCCTAGTTCCTTCAGTGATACTTATGACCTGGACTTATTGAACCAAAAGACTCACCAGTCCCTCCTAACTTCCTGGGCAGTTAGTTTGTCTGCCTAGTCATTCAAACCCTTCAACAACAGGTTGGGAAAAAGTTTGAGTTGCTTGGCTCTGCTTCACAAAACCTCCGTCCACATAGCCAGAATGATTGCTTAGAAATTAGAGCAAATCAATAAAATTAATAATAGCAAGGTATTATTGCCCTTATTCATATTGCAAGGTTGGCTCTCCTGGCTGCCTGAGCCAGCAGACTGCCCAGACTGCCAGGAAGGCCAACCATATCCTGGGGTGCATCAAGCATGGCATTGCCAGCTGGTCTGGGGAGGTGATTCACCCACTCTACACTGAGCTGGTGCGGCCTCACCTTGAGCACTGTGTGCAGTTTGGGGTGTTGCAGTAGAAGAACATAAAAATGAGGAGGGTAAAGGGATGATGAAGGGTCTGGAGGGGAAGTCTTATGAGGGGAGGCTGAAGTGCCTTGGTTTGTTCAGCCTGGAGAAGAGGAGACTGAAGGGAGACCTCACTGAGGTCTATGGCTTCCTGATGAGGGGGAGCAAAGGGGCAGGCACTGATCTCCTCTCTTTGGTGAGCAGTGATAGAACCTGAGGGAACGGCATGAAGCTGCAACAGGGGATGGTTAGGCTGGATATTAGGAAGAGGTTCTTTACTGAGAGGGTGGTTGGGCACTGAAACAGGCTCCCCAGGGAAGTGGTCACAGCACCGAGCTTGACCGAGTTCAGAAAGCATCTGGATGATGCACTCAGTCCCACGATCTGACATGGCTGGGCCTGTGTGGAGTCAGGAGTTGGACATGATGATTCTAATGCGTTCCTTCCAACTCAGGATATTGTATTATTCTATGATTATTAAATAGTTCTGAATGGATTCAAATATGACATTTATGAGTATTATCAGATTGTCAATTAGCTATTGTATAGATCCTGCGATTCATGTTGTTGCAGTTTTGCGTAGCTGTGCTGCCGAGATGGCTTCTTCAAGCAGCAGCTAGAAGCATTCTGCAGGCCCCAGACAGTAAACATCAGCCAGTTCAAGGGCAGAGTTTCTGCGGCCCAGGCCGAGCCAATCGGCGATGGTCATAGCGCCTCTGTGAATCACATATAGGAGAAAAAATCCTGCAGGCAGACGCATTTTGCCACCAGAGAAGGGAGTGAAAAGATGTAACAAGCTGCGCGGACACCAAGGCCGGACCTGAAGTGGGGAGGGGGAGCAAGAATGAGGCCCTCCAGGTGCCAGAAAGAGAGATTCCCCCGCAGCCCGTGGAGAAGACGATGGATGGAGCGTGTGTCCTCTTGCAGCCCATGGATAAGGACAGGGAGCAGAGACATCTATAGCCTGTGAAGAGATTGATCCATGCCACGGCAGGTTTGCCAGGGGACTTGTGACTTTGTGGGGGACCAGGCTGGAGGAGTCTGGGCCCAAACGTCAGCACCCATGGAAGGGAACTGTGCTGAGGCCCGTGGTGAGGAGATGACTCCTTGATAGAGAGGACTCATGCTGGAGAAGTTCATCGAGGACTGTCTCCCCGCAGCGCTGCAGAGGAAGGGTATATATGTGGAATGCCTCCCCACCCCAGCTAAGACAGAAGACAACTTGGGAGGAACGGACTGAAAGCCCCCATTCCCCATTCCCTGCCCCTCCCTGTGCTGCAATGGGAGGGAAGAAGGGAGCAAATTTATCATTAAAGTCTGTGATGAAGGGAGGGGTGGGGGGAAGTAGAAGTCTTAAGATCTGGAAGAGGAAAGCAGCTTGTAAGGAATTGACAGAACCCCACTCCCCATTCCCTGCCCCTCCCCATGCCAAGCTGGGGGGAAGAAGGGAGTAAAATTGTGAATGAAGTTTAAGTTTGTTAAGAAGGGAGGGGTGGGGGGGAAGGTGCTTTAAGGCCTGGCCGCACTTCTTATTACGCGACTCTGGTTCACTGGGTGTGTAGTTGTAGTGTAATAAATCACTTTCCTTTATTCAGTGTTGAGTCTGTTTTGCCCATTGCACTAATCGGAAGGTGATCCCTCTGACCTTATCTTGAATCCTAAGCCTCCCAATATATGTTTTCTCCATTTTTTTGGCTGAAAAGGGGAGTGAGCGGGCGGCTTGGTGATTTGGCCTCTAGCCAGGGCCAAACCACCACACATACAAAAGGAAAAAAGTTATTAGGCATGATGCCCAGTTACATGTAAGGTTTCAAGAAGTCCTGGTAGGTTGCAACCCAGTAGCAGTCTTCCATATTGAGCAAGCTGGTGGAAAGCCATAACAAAGAATGGTCACATACTATATTCTTAAAATTAAGACACTTCCACATTAAGATATTATTAAGACAATTATTATTATTATTATTATAAGATATAATTTGAAAATTTTAATATGAACCTATAGGAGTGTTCTTTAGTGGAGTCAATGAAGAAATAGATAAAAGTGACCAAATTATCTTAATATACGTGGAACTCTTAAAAGTATTTTAAAAATCTTACAACAAAGGATTTTTAAAATCTGGGGGTCTCACAGGTTCCAAGAAATGAAACAGTAGCAGAAATGAATAATAAATTTTTCTAGTGCAAAGGAGTTAACAGGGGAGTTCCTTACAAACCTGTGCAGATGCTTTGTTATTTAACATATGTATCAAAAGAGTGGAAGAGGGTTTGGTATTGGAATCATGGTATAAAATTCTTCAGGTGTTGAGGTTTAACCTGCCAGGCAGCTAAAGCAACCACACTCTTCCCTCAGTGGGATGGAGAAAAGAATAAAAAAAAAATTAAAAAATGGTAAAACTCATAGGTTGAGATAAAAGAGTTTAATAGGACAGAGAAGGAAGACTATGATGATGATGGTGCTAACAGTAGTAGTAATAATAACAGGATAATACAATAGACAAAACAGATGATGCACAGCACAATTGCTCACCACCAGAAGCTAGTTCTCCGCTACTTCCTGAGTTGTGCTTCCTTCCAGCCTACTCTCTGAGTTATATGCTGAGCAACACATGACATGGTATGGAATATCCCTTTGGCCATTTTGGGTCAACTGACTTGGCTGTGCCCCTCCCAGCTTCTTTAATGCCCCCCACTTTCTCATTGGAAGGGCAATAGAAGAAGCTGAAAAGTCCTTGATGTCTTGGCAAAGACTAAAAACATCATTGTGTTATCAACATTGTTCTCATCCTAAATGCAGAACACAGTACTGCTAGGAAGAACATTGACTCTGTCCCAGCTGACACCAGGCCATCAGGTTAGTTAAAATGAGAGTTGACTGAGAAGACTTGTAAAGGATGTCACAACACTGTGACTGGGAAATAAAATGGCAGATGAAATTCAGACTTATGAACACAAGGTCATGTAAATGGGAAAAAACCATTTCTGACTATATCTAGAAAGTGATAGGCTATAAACTAGCCATTAACATTCAGGAAAAAAAAGTCTTGGAGTTAGAACAATTATATGAAAACATAATTTCTACCCCTAGCAACAATCAAAAAGAAAATAAATGTTAAAAATTATTAGGAAAGGATTAAAGAGCAAAGCAGAAAATACGATGTCACTGCATAGACACATAGCACTCCTACATTGTAAACAGTGAGAGCACCTCTAGCAGTCCAATTTGAAAAATTATGTAGTAGAACTTAAAAAAGTAGAGTAGTGGAAAAAAAGTACAAACTGCCTTTTTATGAGAAAAAAAATAAATAGAAACTGACTTTTCATCTTGGAAAAGGAATGATTGTAAAGAAACATAAATTAATGTCCATAAAATCATGAAAGGCATGTAGAAAGTGAATAGAAGGTGTTTATTCACTATTCTTGTAGCACAGGAACCTTTATCAATTTAAATTCATGCAAATTTTTAGGCAAAAGGAAGTTCTTAACACAGTTCGCACTGTGCAGTCTGGGTGAGCACAGGATGTTGTGGAAGCTCAATGTATTTGTGTGTTTAAAAAAAGCCATTAGGCACATTTGTCGAAGTGAACATTCTCCTAGAGGGAGATTTACCTTCCAGCTCAGCAAGTCCTTAAGTCTTACATTGCTGCATGTAGGACAATCACAACAACCATAACCACTGGGGAAGATTTGACTTTTCTTCACAGTGGACTCCTTCCAGAAGTGGACTCCTTTTTAAAGCATTTACTATCAGTAATGATACTCAAACCAGGAGAGTGCTAGATGTTTTCCTTCTGAGAAGAATATTGCTGATATTCTGAATTTCTCAGGTTTTACTGTTTGTGATAAAAAACTGAGTAGTTCTTCAAATTTTAAAAAATAAACCAGAATATGAATTTTCCAAAACAGGAGAATTTGCATGTGTATAATTGTATTGGTCATTGTTATGAATCCTGATTCGCCCCAGTTCTGACTGATGCCACGAAAGCATTTGGAACAGCTTTTTTTGGTGGTTCTGCTTAGAACTTGAGTGACACAGACCAGCCTGAACTCCCTGTTGAGTAGATAAGTTGATTGGAGGAGTAATTTGGATGTTGTCTCCCTTTCAGCCATAAATCTAACCAGGCAAACAGTGACTGAGTCTTCCCCCTTGCCAGTAGGATAGGGACAAGTATAACAGAGCCCCATCTCCCCTTAAAAGCATCAGGTTCTGCCAGTGGGATAGCAGTCCAGACCCAGCCTCTTGACAGTAGATGAGCAAAAATGATGCATTCACAAACGTGCTCATTTTGGAGGAGTTTCTTTATGTCTTGGCACCACTGTGAAGGATTTTTTTTTCAAGGACATTCTCAAGTTGGTTAGGTTTTTGATTAACTTCAGGGTATCCATGACAGCTTTTGTTTTTATGGGATGTGTTTTTATCAAGGACCAAGTTAAAAAGGCCAGGTTGGCAAGCTAATGTTTCCCATCTACTGTGTTACCCTAACTAGGTCATCTCACTTTCTTGTGGTTCCACTGAACCCCTTGACTGCCTTTGGGGACCATTTGTTCATAATTTTATTCGTCTGTAATCTCAGAATTAGGTAACCTGGAAAAGGAGCTGTTGATAATGATTTTCTGAGTTTTGAAAAAAATACAGACAATAATGTCTCTTTATAAAAGCAAATAGGTATTTTCTACCTAAAGAAGTCACTCTGCTTCTTAATAAACAGGTAAAACTCATTGGCATGATATTTTTTTATTACTAAGTCTGATAGCAATAGAAACTTTAAAAACTTTGTTGATCAGAAATGCAAATTCTTATCCATCCCTGCTTTTTAATTAACTTTTTAATTTTCAAATACAAAGATAGTGTTGATGATGACTGGTAAGCTTGGGCTGAGAGATGTGCTGATCTAGTGCTGTTCTTTGGAAATCTGCAGAGAAATGAATCTCAGGGAACAAATGAAATGATAATGGGATTTCAGTTCATCAGGGTTCAATTCCACAAAATAAATGTTCAGTTTCACAGATTGTTTCTTAAAGGTCTTCTTCTGTAACACACAGAATTATTCAAGACTCAAATGACAGTTAAAATTATTATCCTTTTTTCATATTATCATTGTCTCATTCCCAGAAAGGCACCATCAGGATCAGAACCTCATTGTGCTCATCACCAGGAGTGAGGGGGGAGTAATATTCAGCCTTTGTAACACCACACAGCTGCTTATAGAGCTCTAACTCACCTTCTGAAGACCCCTAACTTTTCCTGTATTGACTGTATAGGAAAGCTGGAGTCCTAAATGCAGGTGCCTGTACTCTGGTTAAATGGGTACAGCAACCTGAAGTGAACTATATTTGAACGCATATGTCCCAGAGCAAAGATATGTTCCTGGCTTGAGGACCATAAAAACGGATTAAAACACAACCAACCAACCAGCCTAATGTAAGTTATTTATTCAATATGAAGTATTTGGAGAGAGAAAGCCATGCCTTCAGGTCCACAAAACTTTTAAAGAACAGTGCCTACTTTTTTAGAGCTGGAGATTGGATCACCATGTCTTGGAAGTCCACAATGTAACACCTCTATTGCAGGTATTAACACTTCAAATACAAGGAAAAACCACATTCTCATCTCATTTGTTCCATTTCTCCGTGCTATTAAGCAGATGATTTCTTACTAGTACCCAACCATGCTGACACTGAGGATGGGGTTGGATAGAAGATGAAGTTGGAAGGACTCAGTTGGGGAGAATTACTACATTGAATTAGACATGGAATCCCTTTGGAGATATGGTGACAGAGGGATCAAGAAGGGTGGTATTACTGTCTGCACCTTGAGGGAGATGCTGGGGACTGGGTGCTGGAGGTGATGGTGAGGACTCCTCCACTGGCACCAGCAGCAGAGAAGGCTGAACTAGGTGCATATGGGAAGCTGTGATGGATAGGGCTAGCCTCCAAGGGAAAAACTGTGAGCTTGATCTTGACATGGTCATGCAAAGGGATCTCATCAAAGAGCCAGAACGATGATTCAGGCAAATGCTTTTAGCAACAGACTTCTGCCCTGGCTGATTGGGAGTACTGTACAAAGAAGACTGTAAAGAGATGACAAAACACTTACATGGATGAGTATTTGCAATGGGTTTCACTTGATTTGGGGGAATAAATTATGTAAGACTAATAAAAAAAAAAAGCAGTAGGTGTCTACAATCAAATTCCTCTAATATACAATATGCAATTTCCAATGCATTTAAATGAACTGCCAAAGGACTGAAAATGACTGGTAGCAGAATCTGTCCCAGAAAAATCAGAGTACTTTAAATATTGTTACTCTTCCTAGCCAATATCAAAATGGCAGTAAAAAAAATCCCCAAGATGGTATTTCTGATGGTTTTTTTTTTTGGGGGTATTTTTAGTATAAATACAGTATTACATCAAAAAGCAAAATCTGAAAAGTTTGTAGCTGAGCACATCCCATTAAACTCTGCTTGGAACTGGTCCTAGGACACAGCAAGCACAGTTGCACACCTGAGCGCTGTACCACTGACCCTCTGGTGCAGGTTGACGAGGTTTAAATTGCAGCAGGGTCACAAGGATCCTCTGTATCACCAGGACAGCTTATGGAGACTGCCTTCTAAAGGCATCCTGTTATTGATGACCAAAATAAGTTAGTGTAAGAATCATAAAAATCAGTGGATTAAGGCAATGCATTTAACATTTTGAAGTTAATTTTTAATTGCAGGGAAAAGTTGATTTTCTACTTGCTCTTGCATCCTTCCACACCAGCCTCACCTTTTATTTCAAAACAAAATTAAAACTGAGGAAAGTAATAAACAGAAAATAATTTTGCTTGGGCAAATTCCTGCCTGGCAAAAGACTGCATCATGGGATATTGTGTGCATACTTACATACCTAGGCCATTAATCAGTAATACATGGGCTCAAAGAATCATATTTAAATTTAGCCATGTTGTAGACTTGATCTGTTTAAATCTGTAGAAACAAAAGATGAGAATGACTGTGGCTCCGTGCTGCCTCTTTCAGTAACACATGGCATCCATGAAGTCTGACATTCCAGAAAGACTGTGCTGCTTCTGATCCTTCCTCACACAGGGACAAATAAAAAAAAAAAAAAAGAAGAAAAAGAAGGCTCCTGTTTTAATGCTGACAATATATTAAATGAAGAAATTAAATGAAACAATTCTGGGAGGGTATATATAATGATAAGAAAGTAAACTAGCAGTGGTTACATTTTCTATGGTAGACATAATTGATATGTTTGTTGTCTGTGATTCACACATTAGTTTAACTTTCTGAGGGGGATTTTTATTGCAAAATATTCTGCATTTTAAATACTATTTAATTATGGTTTGTTTCCTTAGGGATTATATCACCATGTGATTTTAATTTGGTATATACCCTAAGGGGCAGCATATTTTCAATTATGAAATATTTCCTCCAGAAACAATAATGGTTCAATGATTTATTGCAGGATCCTATTATAAGGTGCCTCATACAAGTGAAATCTGAAATGCAATTGGCTTAACAATATAGTATAGGCAGGACTAAAATGCATGTGAACTGAGCGTATGGGCCTTTTTCACAAAAATTATATTTATATACTTTCATCCTTTGCATAATACTTCAATTATTATATCTTGAAAAAAGAACTTGGAAAGCTGAGAGCTATGAAACATTTACATTATTATCTCTTCAAAAAGTTCATTTTTGGACAAGTATCATTTGGATAGGGATTAACTTAATCAGAGATTTTGAATCTTCTTTACTTTAATTTTTAATCTCTTTTTAAAAATATGTCTGAATCTTAAAAAGGCCTAAACCTGTAGTCACAAAGCACTGCTTCAAAAAAGGGGAAAAAAAAGAAAAAAGAAAAAAGAAAGTTTTTAAAGCAGCCACCAGCTGTAAGAGAGATAGTGCAAGCAGCAGATTTGTGACAGAGTGGAGCATGAAACCCATCAGCTGATGAGTGAAAATCCCTGGTTTCTAATTAATCGAGGTACACAGGCCAAGGGATGAAGAGGATCAGGGAAATGAAATCAGGAAAAAGATACCATCAGTCATTTCTGCGGCCCATTGTCATACTTCAGAATCTGCTGTAATGAATCACTCAGGCATTCCACAGATACATTCAAATGGTGAAGAAAATTCATTGTCCGGTGAAGAGTGTTTGATAAAAATCTTTCTTTTCCCCCCTCTTTGTCAGAAGCCTATGATCAGAAAAGGAAATCCAGACAGCACAACAGGTGTGCTTTTGCAAGCCTGGTGAAATCTGCAAATGAACGGAGGCACTAAAGAATTTTTTTGTACAAAAATTTCACCAAAATGAAAAAAGTAGCTTGTAGGAGCAGGCAGTGACAAAACACACCGAAACCAGCTGGAGATTAAGGGGATAAAAGGTATAAATGCTCTTCCGGTTGAGAAACCCCTGTCCCCGTGAAATCTTCTTATATGGAAAGGGTGAGCAAATATTTTTTTAGACTATTTTTCCAAGTTTAGTATTTCTAGATATTGACGTCTGCTTTGAAGAGCTACTAATCCACGAGCTAGCCCAAATTTGAGACTGCACTAAACTGCCACTCTAAAACTTGGAGGGTGGGAGGGGGGCAGTGTGGAATCTACTTTTTTAAAAGAGCAGTTACTTGGTTTCCTTCAAAGACAGAACCAATTAAAGGCAATTGGTTTGAGGTTTTTCCTCTCTTACATGCCCATCACACAAATACTATGAACAGGGAGATGCCTACATTTTGAATATCTGTTCATTTCTTTCCTGCCAGACTTGTGCAAAGACTTCAGAATTTATGAGAGGACTAGAATGAAATTCTACACAAACGTAACCCCTCTGTATTTAAAATTAGGGATAACATATTTTTCTCCTTTTTCCTTTCTGTTTTGCCTATAACTCAACTTTTTGACCCTGAGCAGTTCCTATATCAGTGTCTTCCTTAAACTAGTGTGCCCCATTATGTGACACCAGAATATAATTGTTTTTAAATAATCAGGTGCTATACTAAGACTTATAAGGATGGCTGATTCATTTTAGATTTAATTACCATAATATAGGGTTTTGCTGTCTATAGTATCAATCACTGAGACACTTTATAGTTGATAATATTAAAATGGCAACAATAATGAGAATTCTGCTTCATGATGAAAATAATTTTAATCATGGGTAGATTACAAATCCATTTACTGTTACGGTTACTGAGAATTCTATTATCTGCCTCCTATTGTGAAAGATGTTGAAACTTGTTTTCAGGAAATGTAAAAGATTATAGAAGTATGCTCTTTATGCAAAGTTTCTATCACAGTAGAGCAACAAAAAACTGCTTAATACCAGGAACTGTTAGAGATGAAACTTGCCAAGTGAACCTGTAGCTGCATCGCTGCGTGAACATATGCCTGGCTATGCAGATCTATTTATAGGCTCGGGGATGATGTTAGTAGCTGGTTTAGATTCTGACCATGATTTCTTCTATTCACGACCAGTACTTAGGTGACCAGCTGTTGCCTCTGCAATGAAGGTATTACTCATTACTAGCTCCACACTAATGTATAAACTATACATGGGTAAACTGGAAAGTACTTAGTTCTTCTGGGGGCTGTAACTGATGTTTTCCTGTGACTATGCACACACCAGCTCATCTCTTTTTTTCAATTTTTAATTTTTTTTTTTTTTTAAATTCCATTCACCCCTAAACGACTATCGTAACAACTGGGCTTCCATCGTGTTGGTATTACCTGTGTCCCTGTCCCCTCTACATGTACACTAAGTGGGGTATGGAGATAGGGAACTGAATACCAAAGTGCTGTTATGGCTGGAATGGTTGAAGGTCTCAGTCCATTTCCTATTCACAAAATGCACAGGTGGGAACACTGACCCCTAAATGCCCCGGTCTGGCATCTTCACTGGGAGAAACAGCAGAAGAATTGGGCGGGGGTATCTCAGGCTGGAAGTGATTTTTCGAGGGGTGCACACACTGCTGATGCACCCCCGTGGTGCAGGAACAGCTGTGGTGTCTAAGAGCTGGTCTGCTCCGATTTGATTTAAAACAAACAAAGAAACCTCACTGAGGTAATTTTAATACATGATTTTAAACAGGGTCCCATCCTGCTGAAACAAATAGCGTAAGCTTCACCCTGTTGAAGCTTTTCCTGAAACCATGTGTGACTATGTGTGCACGTATACATTAGCACTGCTTTGATTATATAATGTAATGAGCTCACTGGATTTATTCTGGATTTATACTATGGAGCCTCAGAGCAGAGTTTGGAACAGTATCTTGTCTTTAAGATGCCAGTTTTGTAAATGCTTTTCTTTTCTTAAGGATACTGATGAAAATTTATTACTGATTTATCATGCGTAACTCTGCAATGGAATCAGATTTTTCTTTTCCAGCTTCATCGCTGTTTCTGAATGGGGATTAAAAATTTTTTAAAAACTTAGTAGAGAATCAGTTATCATCAAAGTCCCCAGGAGCTCATTTACTGGTGTGCAAACTGTGCCCCACACTGGTCCCCTGCTTTGGAGGAACTCAATGAATAAATTAAATTTCCAGAGACAGCCAGTTTTATAATCCTGGCCTACTGCTCTCCCTTCCTACTTGCATAATTTTTGTCATTCTGGGCTTCATTCTCCCCGTCTGGGCTCCCTTGCTGACCAATGAGTCTGGGGGGAGGGACACCGGGGCTCCGGAAGTCTGGGAGCACAACTTACATGGAGCAATGGGCAAAATAGCAGATGGAGACAAAGATACAAAACCAGCAAAATACTATCTGCCTACAGAGCAGAACTGTAAAATATACTGACTGCATCTTAATTTGCATGAGATATAACATTACTAAAATGAAGAACAGCAAATGTAGAATCAATTTTTAAATTTTTTTTTTAACAAGGTACAGATTTGGTGATTTTTATTAAGTAGTTCTCCACAAATATATTGCTGCTGAACCTTGTTAAACCACTATAATTTCATCTAAAAACAAATCTGTTGCTTTATTTTATATTGTAGTTAAATAAACATGAGATGAAAAACTGAAAAAACACCAACTTTACAGGTAATGTGATCTTCTTTGAGCAAAAGTGAAATAGCAACAGCAACAAAAAAAATCCTTCTAATCAGTCTATTTTGTAACTCAGAGAGACTGTTTGGAAAGGTTTTCATCAAAGTGATTTTCTGCAGATAGCTCATAGGTGATCAGGATAAAACCCCACAGCTTCAACACTTCAAATATTTATCATATACATGTTTGCTTGAATCTTGATAAGGGTGAGGTTTGGGACTTATGGACACCGAGATAGGATGTCACCTGAGACATTCGTCTGATTCCGAATGCAGAAAGTGCCTAGGAGAGGCCAGAAGAGAGAGGGAGGGAGAGAGTAAGGGATAGTAGGGATGGACAGCCCTTGTTCCCAGCTCTAATATCCCAGTGCAATTATTTTGTGGACATCCACTCCTTGCCTGCACAGGAGATAGGGCTATAAGTGTATGTTATTTTTTAATTACAAGGGGGTAGAAAAAATCCTGATGATGGGCTGGAAGGTGCCATTGCATTGTTATTTTTTTCTCTCCCTTCGTTTGCTGATTATGTGAGCTGGGCTCCTTTGCTAGCCGATGATAAGCAGAATTTCCATGTTCTCTGCATAATTAATCCATCTCTGCCTCTCTTCATGCCAACTCGCCCGTTATCGCCGGCACATGCCTGAATTGCAAAAGAATCCGCTCTTCAATTGGAACTTATTGATATTCTAAGAAAAAAAAGAGAGAGGGAAAAAAACTGAAAATCCTTAAGTTTAAGCCGCAGATTTTTAAATGGATTAATTTCGCTGCAATCGCAGCCATCTAAGGCGGGAAGGCAGGCAGAGCAAATTGAAAGCATCTCCATGTTTGCAGAATTGGGTCCAGAATGCTGAAATGTACTGGCACAGTTCTCTTTTAAAGTCAGAAAATTACCATTCATTTACATCACATGAAATACTTTTTTATGCTAGAAATATTCAAGAGACGTTCCTTAAATGCCTGCTAATGCTAGATAACATTTCTAACTTTCAACATTTTGCTAGACTTTGATATGACATGATAGGAATGCCTGCCAGTGAGGAATATTATATGTACCAGTAATCTCTTTTTATCACATATTTAGATTATATCATCCTCTTCTTAAAATGTCCTGAAGTAGTCTTTAAACAATGTACTCAGTGTCGTAGGCTCCTATTTAGTATAGTTACACGAGCCAAACTTAGTAGGGCATATTTAGACTTTGTCTAGTAAGAAGGGATTTTTAAAGTGCCAATACACAATCACCTCCCAAAAAAAAACCAAACCCCATTTTATCTTCTTCTATCTTCCACAAAGTTAACCTGCATTTCTTAGCATCCTTTCTACATTTAGCTATTCTGCGCTCACCTCATTTACAACACGTACTGGGTTCTGTTATTTCGATGCAGCTCCTGTGGATTGTACTTACAGTTTGAAAGGGCTCAGCTGTACTCCATAGCAGCCTGGTATTGCATGTGGAATAACGAGAGCTAGTGGGGAGCTAGGACTTTGCCTCTTCTCCTTCTTTTTTCCTCAAATATTACCAAAATCCAAATATTCTTCTCCTTTTGTTTCTCTAACACATAATTCACCTCCTTCGTTTCCTTGACCCTAGGAAGCAGCAGCATTCAGCGACACTGAGAGATTTCTTTAATGCCTCAGCTAAGCCACAACGTATCTGGCATTCCATGTCCATATGCTAGAAATCAGCAATTTATGCTGTTGTAGAAGGTAATGTTGACACTCACAGTTAACAGAGGGGGAAAAGTTACTACACTGACTGCAAATGGAGATTTAGCTGTTAGGAAATCTTTGTCATTATTAGACAGACCTCTTTCATTTAAAAAATACATGGGAAAGAAATTTAAAATAGAGGAACTGGCAGGCACATTTTGAAGGAGGGAAAAAAAGAGACATACAGCAAAACAATTATATTTATGGCAACATCTGCTTCAGATACAAAACAATGAGCTTAATATGTGGTTGGGCCATCTAACCATATAAAATTAGCACCTGTTACAAAATGCATGTCGCTAGTAAGTAAATAAAATGTCAGTGTTCCAGTTTGGATTTTCAGGCAATAAAAAGCACCGTACAAGAATGAGTAGTGATCACATTAGGATATGTTTTTATATAACAGAAAGAGAACAAAGACGGTTTTCCAGTTGCTTCAAGATGATTGACAGCTCTAAGGCACTAGTGAACTTGAGGATATTTGTGGCATATTAAGAATTTAACAGTACAGTTTTGGCAAAATTGTGTTCAAAAATGTTTTTTATAAAAAAATAGTTATGTTCATATTCGTTCAACTGTATTAGCTCCTAAGAGAAATAGTTGAAACTACATTTAAAAGAATAAACAATTTTAAATCACCTGTGAAATGGTATATTTAGCAGATAAACACAATCCGCCCCTAAGGAGACAGATTTCTGTGTTTTTTCTGCATATATGTGTAGCCTATGTAAGTAGATAATAAGTTAATGGCAAAGCAGTCAAACTGCTTCAAATGCTTCAGATATGCATTTGCAATCGTGGTGTTTTTAGTAAAAATAACTATTATTTCCAGAGTAATTTGGGAGAAAAAAAAAAAGGAGTACACAGATTGCATGGACTGCATATTAGCACAGAACTTCCAAATCTGTTTCAGGGAAATCCTGACTCTTCTGAAGTAATTCACAAAATCCTTATTACTTTTAGTAACACCTGCATTTCACTACAATTTTATTAGTAAAAGAAGGTTTAATTAAGCTTACACTAAAATCAGCTCTGATCTATTTAACAAAAATGTTCTTCTCCTAAAATTTATACTGCAAATTTTCAGGATTTACATCATTAAATACGTTAAAAAATATTTAATACGTGCTAAACTAATTTTAGCTATAAGTAAATTGTAGCTATCAATTAAAATATGTCTTTTATTTTTTTATTTATATTTCTATTCCCCCTTTTATATTCTCATGCTATTGTACATAATAATACTCTATAATAATTATTTAGACACCTACAAATGGTTAGTTTCCATACTGCTATTTTATATATGTTGGTACAGTTTACTGGTTACATTACAGTAAACATACACATGATTTTTTACACATAGAAGGCAAGATATTTTCCTTTTCTTACTGATTTAGGAACCAAAATATCTCCACTAATACTTGGAAGATTTTTTTAGCATAGCAGCATAGGATGAATACTTGCACCTGAAAAGAATGCCAACAGGCACAGCAGGCAGGAAAAGGGGGTTTTACAGCACACAACATTCTCCTAGTTAATATTTCAGCATTTTTTTCAAATGACAAATGCAAATTTCTCAAGCTCCTTGTCATCAATCTTTGAGTTGATTTGGTCTTATAGAAGTTCAACATGTAGCCAAAAACCCTGAGATCAGTGGTCAGCACAACTGTTCCCTTCGTTTAGAATCCTAGATTCAGTGCAAAGCAAATGGCTGTGATTTATCCATGAATGACACTGCTTGGTGTTAATCTATCCTCAGTTTTATAACTGGAAAGCAACGCTACAGGAATTACCAATTGATTTGTAATTTTCACTTAGAGGAATTTCCTTGCTCCTTCCAAAAATATTCACTCTGTTTAATTTAGGGTTTCTGGTTTTGTGTAGCATATGAATTCTGTTTAATGTGCTGGGAAATCATTTTGGCAGTTAATACAGTGATATGCTAAGGAAGCTGGGAATGTTTCTGAGATCCTATATAGGGTTCATTTCCATACCCCATGCCTTCTGCATGTTGGGCTACCTGGTATAAACTACCGCGTAAGCTATGGATATGAGCACACATGAGATACGGTCAAGTGGTGAAGCAGAAACCTATGGAATGCCATAGATGTGTAGGAATTTATCAGACTGCATTCAGAATACAAGAATTATATTGTTTGTCCAGATAAGTATGCGTCATCTACAATGTAAAGACTGACTCACATTTAAATCACTGGAAAGCCTTTGTTTCTACCCACTTTCACCTTCCTGAACAGACAAACAGTAAAACCAAAGTCTTCATTATGCTGGAAGTCTGGCAATATGTGTGGCTTTGTTTTTAGGTGTTACTCTTAGCAAGGAGGCTTAGGAAACCAGTGGCCCACAAAGAAAGACCCTTAGAAACCAATGAGACAAAGCGTTCTGGCCAAGCACAGAGATATTTAAGAATAAGTGGGTCTGATCATTTTTTCCTTAAAAATCCTTGCATATCTTCCATTAAGAGAACTAGGTGGCTATTATAACAGCCATCAAAACATTAACTCAATTCACACAACTAACCACATGACTACACTCCCATAGGAATAAGTGGATAGGTGCAGTGGTAGTTTATCTTTGGAAAGGAGCCTTGATAGATGTCCTCAAATGATCTCTGGCCTACAACAAGATCAGTCAGATTACATGCACATCATAGAATTGTAGAATCACAGAATGGTTTGGGTTGGAAGGAATCTCAAAAATCATCTAGTCCCAACCCCCTGCCATGGGCAGCGACACCTTCCACTAGACCAGGTTGCCCAAAGTGCCATCCAATCTGGCCTTGAGCACTGCCAGGGATCCAGGGGCAGCCACAGCTTCTCTGAGCAGCCTGTGTCAAGGCCTCGCTGCCCTCACAGGGACAAAACTTCCTAATATCTAATCTAAAGCTACCCTTTTTTAGCTTAAACCCATTACCCTGCATGACCTTGTAAAAAGTCCCTCTCCAGGTTTCTTGTAGGCTCCTTTAGGTACTGGAAGCCTGCTGACTGAATAACTCCAACTCTCTCAGCCTGTCTTCATAGGTGAGGTGCTCCAGCCCTTTGATGTTTTTTGTGATCATCCTCTGGACTTGCTCCAACAGCTCCATTTCCTTTTTGTCCTATGGACACAAAAGCTGGAGGCAGTACTCCAGGTGGACTCTCACAAGAGCAGAGACCTCATGTAACCTACTGCTATGGACATGCAGCAGTAAGAGCTTCCTAGGGAGCTATGAGGGAATAGATTCAGTGTCAAAAGCAAGGAGAAGTCCAGCTGGATAGATGTCACACTTCATTGTGATATGAATGGATTTGTATTTTCATTTAATATCAAACACAAAAAAATTAGCCTTAACTCCAACTCTAACCTCCAGGATGAGCTATCAGCAACAACAGTAAAGAAATAATTATCCAGATGTTATCACACAATGATAATTCTTGTGTCTAAGAGAACTGTCTAGGTCTGAGAAAATATGAAATTTTCCTATGTGCAGAATATTTGACATATTCAGATGCTGCAACATGGTCAACAAGTATCCTGGAGACTCACAGTGATCGATCCAAGGAGCTATCTCCCATTCCTTTCCCTCTCTCATTCATTTTCCTCTGGACCTGGGGAGAGAAATAAAGCATGTACATTCCTGAACTCCTTAATTCTATGAAGACAAAGTGAATGGATTGCAGATAACTTTTAGTGAATGTCAGAATCTCTCTTAAAGTGTAGGACATGATAGGCAAATGCTGAATTTACTTGCAAGTACAATATTTAATTTTTTTTGCCATAGATCCTGGCACAAAGCTACAAAGATGCTGCCTGTCTTAGAAAAAAATATAAGCCAGGGTTTTCAAGGACAGAAGTTATAGTGTAGGCACAATATATGTATTTTTGCCATTATACCAGAAAAGCCAGAACATAACTTCTCCCAGCATAATATATTCACAAGGAATATTTGCATGAAAAGCCCATAAATACACTCAACGTTTGGCTAATGTTGTTGACAGAGAAAAAAGCATATAATTTCCTGGAACCAGGAATGCCATTGTGTGCTTTATGTACTCACCTTGATAGTTTGTTATTTGTTGAGAGATTCAGCCATCCTCTCTGACCCCAGGGCAGTTTGACTCAGGAACAGGAGTGGAGTAAAGCTGACACAGAAAGAATGTTTTGTAGTATTCACTGGGCAGTGATGGTGAACTGAAGTGGTACAACCCCCCTCCCGCCCCGCTACATTCAGATAGGCTTTCCAGAACAGTATTTTATGATAGGACTGGAAGATGTAAGAGGGCTTTGGCAAAAAAATTTAAAAAAAAAAAAAAAAAAAGGGACAATCATTCCAAAACCAAAAGGGAGAAGGGATGCAGGCAGGAAAATAGGAAACCCAGAAATAATGGATGAGGTTTTCTAGCCTATCGGAAAAGAAGATGGCCCTTCTTGGAGTAACTGGGTTTTGTGCTCAAGTGAAACACAAGAACCAACCACTGAATAGTTCCCTGTCGGGGCCACATCTGTATGACTTTGCTGTTGCTTGTTTACAGATACGCCTCAACAAAGAAGCACAAATCACTAGAGGAAAAACTTTCTACTGCAGATCTGTTCGGAGGCAGATTGCAGCCTGGGAATAGAACAGGCAAAGCCGTAGTAGAGTTGCCAACGTTTGACAAATCGCAGTAAGTCTCTTTGCCTCACTGAGAGAGAGCAAGGGGAGCCCAACTGTCTGAATCAGAGGCATCTAATGAGCAGGAACAAAATTACTTCAAACTGTTAACAAAGAAAAACTCGTTTTTTCCAAAGCTTCATTTCCTATGGGCCATTGCAGCTCATAACAAAAGTAAAGCTAAATCCTACATAGAACTGAGCATATTTTTTATTTTTCCATTTGAAACCTGGGATTATTTCTTCCAGGCATTTGGAAGGACAATGCTAGCAGGATCCTGTTTGCCAGTAAAACTCAGTTTTGGAAACCATCATCAGTCAGCATGAAAATGGGTCCAATGCTATGGAAATGAGCTCGTTACTATTATTTTTTTGCTGGCACTCACACAATTCCTGCTTTTAGAATTTTGAAAAGCAGGACATGAATTGCAAAGAAAAAATGAGTTAACAATATTAAACAGTCAGTTGCTAATTACCGAGCAATCCAAACCTGCGTCTGGACTGACACACTCAGACATCCAGCTGGACCTCAGGCCATATGCTATCCTAGATCCTCACGCATAGCTCCCACTACTGTCAAACACTGGAGTCCTGGGTAAAAAGTTCAGCGTGCGGATTAAAATATGGTCAGAGCTGTATATTTGTAGATACTTTAAAATGAATAATGAATATCTGTGATCTATCAGTAAAAGTAAAGGATGAGAGCCGTAGACGGCAAGGTAGGAAATCACTCTGAATCATTGTATTTGTTTCATCACTTTATTCAGAGCAGAAGTGTCCAATAACTCCAGTGCTGTTCTTTCTCCATAAGGAGGTTACTTACAGAGATTTAGGATGTTCATCGTAGTACCACATTTCAGCTACCATAGATCACATTTGTAATTGTTCAATGTAATAAATGAACTTTATTATTCTACTTATTGATCCCAAGGTATGATACTTGGCAGAATGAAACATAAAGAAAATTCTAATACAATGTAGTAAGTTTTAATGGTGCAAATCCAAGGATAATAATATTGCTAAAAATATTATTCCCCTAAGTAAAAAAAGTCATTTACCTTTAGCTCTAGGTTTCTTCTTGGTCCTAGATAAAATATTAACTTTTAATTTCTTTGAATTGTATTCCTTATCATGTATTTTCCAGATAAAGACCATCTATGTTAAAAAAAAAAGTACCTTGTTTAACTAAAACAGATATTCTATAGTATCTTCTTGTAACAACCGAGATTTCATTATGCATTTTCTTACAGTAGCATGATTTCCTACATTGCTATTTCCTTGTATATATCAAAACCAACCCATCATAAATAAATTTTGAAGTAGCTCAGAGAAGTATTTTAAATATACAGTTGTCTGGTTTGTATTCGCACATTTGCTCACCTGTGTTGCAATTATAAATTATTTCAAACTGGACCAGTGATTCAGCGTTGACATAATAGACCCAGTGCTGTAAATTAGCCAGTGATCCTGGTCTTACAGCCAGTTGCAGTAAGGCAAAGGAATCCACAAGTTTAGAACAACTATCAAGAAATGAACCTGTGCCACACGGTCCTTTTGGATGTATAGTTGTAACCCTGACTGCTTAAAATTGTGGCCAGTGAAAGCACGTATTTTGTGAGTTTTGCATGAGAAAAGACTGCAGTGGCAAGACCCAGAAATACCCTGCAACTTACATCAAGGGCTGTTTTCACGGTGCTGTAGAACAGCTTTAATTCTTACTCCTGCAAACAGGCAAGTGTGGTCACGTAACTAGATTTAAATGAGACATACAAGCAACTAAGAATTAAAACAACTAGTCAAAGCAGAAATACATAAAGGAGAAAATATTGTAGTAGAAAGATTTGGTTTACACATTTTAAATTCCTCCACTCTTGCTGGAAAATAAATAGTCCTTTGTATACAAATATACTAAGGACTAGATAGCATGTGATTCAAGGACTCTGACTTAAGAACAAATCCTCTATGATTTGGACTAATATTCTTTATGCAGCTAGTCAACACCGTATTTATAAAATATGAATTTGAAAGAAAGATTATTATACTGGCTTAAAGCTAGATATTTACACATTCACCTCCCATATTTATTAAACATTTTCATGCAGAATATGTTAAAGAAAAATCCCACGGAAAGCTGAAATCCTAAGCAACTAATTTTCCACTTTAGGAGAAGTCTTAGTGATCAGTATGAGCTTTATTATTGCTTTATGTGCAGGAATTATTAGCTCTTTCTTAAATTGCTCTGTAGCAAATCTGAAACATACAATATTTTACATTACAGTAATATTTAATAGAGAACTGAGAATTGCGAGATAGTTTACAAGTGGAGCTACTATTACACTTCTTGTAACATCTTTCCATTAAAAAGTTAACAGGCTGGATTAATTGCTTCATGATAAATGTTTCTTTTTAAAACCTGCTGTTTTCCATGCAGCAAAACATAAATACCATATACTGTACCAGTCTGTTTTGAAATACTGCTTTTCTCCCCAAAAAGTTTACGGTGTAGATACACAGGCTGCATTCTAATGTACTACTTCATGCTATGACAGCCCAACAAATCAGGGAACTGTAAAGAACCCACACAAATGTATATGCTATTTGTGTGAGAACAAAACTCCCAGAGAGATTCCTGAAACTCAATGCTGTCATAATAAATTTGTAGATTGTAAAACGTAACATATGACAGTTATCATTAATTTGAAAGGGAAAATAATTCCACGTTTTTAAACTGAACATGCATTTACTTACAAATTAGATTATAATTACATCATTTTGTCCTCCCTGTTAGTGATGCATACCAATAGAGAAACCTTGGGAGATATCTGCAAAATGCCTGATGAAAATGTAAATAATATCCAGCATTACTCCATTTAGTTTAAAGTGATTATAAAAGTTGCAATGGCTAAAAGGTATTGATTTTTTAAATAAATTTGTGCTTTAAAGGTGACAACATGTAGTATAGCATAAGTGTACATTCAAATTATCTATTGCTTTACTATTAATGATTAAGTGCAATTATTAATTATGGTATTCATCTATTTTATAGTCATCTCCACATAACTTTAAAAAGAAGCATTTTAATATCTGTGAATAAAAGACTGGAGACAGAAACTGCATTCAGTAGACTTTTCAAATACACATTTTAAAGTGAATATGTTCATAATCTAGTGAATACAGGAAATTACTTATATTTGCAATAGTTGTAATTATGGTTTTGCTCAGAGAGAAAAAAAATTACCATCTTAAGAAAAACAATTTCTGAAGCCTGTGGTATCATGTACTAGGAATCTGCTGTTGCTTTGGGCTTAGGCTTCTTGAGTCAGAAGACAAAAGTAACCTTTTCTTCAATATGGACACTTTCATTCCATTTTCAACTCTATTCAAAAGTCATTTTGGGTTTCTAGATCTTTTGCTTCAAAATATCAGCCCTGAACAGGCTGCTCAGAGAGGTTGTCAAGTCTCCTTCTCTGGAGATATTCAAAACCCATCTGGGGTGGGCCTGCTCTAGGTGAACCTGCTTCAGGAGGGGTTTGGACTAGGTGATCTCCAGAGGTCCCTCCCAACCCCTAACACGCTGTGATTCTGTGACTCTGTAAACTGCATGTGAATTAAATTAAATACAGTCTGTACAACCCCAAAACATAGAAACATTGCTGGAAAAGATTTAGTTTAACCTTTGCTTCTTTCAGGTCTTGAAAAATCACAAGGGCATCTGACTGAGCAGGTAACTTGCTAGGGCTCAAAAACAGACTGAACACTAAAAAGTCATACAATTCTGGTCCCTTCAGCCTACAGTCCCAACCCTTTCTAGATTAACGTACTCACAAGTGTAATTCTTACAGAATGCATTTTGATCCACTTCAGGCATCCCTGCTGATGTGTTTTAGGTAGGATGGAAATGTTTTATCCCTCATGGGGAAAAGCACAGCAAGGTTTTCATTTTCTGCAGATCATGTCAGCAGATGAAGGTGAAGATGTTGAAAGACAGCAGGTGGGAAGTACCCATTTCTCTTTTTCTGAGAAAAATAGCATTGTAGATATTCTTCAGGAGAGTGATTTTATTTAATATGCCTAATCCAGTCAATAATCTGGATTTCCATACCATATAACTGGACTGTACAAGAGAAAGGTGTGTGGTCAAGAGATTAGGCAGCTGATAAAAACCTTCTTCTGGGTGGCATATGTGCTGAACCAGGACCAGAATTCGATTTATATGAGTTACAGTTATTAATTCCCACATGTGGGTAACTGAAGCATATTTTGTGTACTTAGTGTGTCTTGCATATCCCTGCCAATGCGCTGTGTGTATTTAGGGACAGGAGGTCCTCCAGTCTGGAGGGCAGGGTCCAGCCACCTGAACCTGAATGTGCCATTCCAGTCGACAGACAGGGAGTGCGGCTGTTTGGGAAGCAGCCTGGGGTAATTTTGCTGCTGTTACTCACTTGGTGAGGCCATTTGGGAAAGGAGTCCATACGCTGAAGCGGTGAGTAAAAGCTCAGCATTCTGCAGACGGGAGATTTGTCAAATAGGACCTGATCACAGGACAACTGGGTTTTCTTGGCAGTTCATGCTACCCATGAACATTTTTGTGACAGTGCAAAATGCTCTATAATTTTAAAATGCACACCACCATGGAAAGAGACTGTAACTTTAGGTGGTCATATCCAACCACGTTTCTACACTCCTATTTAGAAATTAGTTTCTAGAATATATGTTTTGATTTCAACAAGTGTTTTAGAATTATAGTACCATTTAAACAAAACCCTGGAATAAAGATTGTGAATAGGACATAATGTTTCCCTTTTAATGGTAACGACAGGACAATTTATTCCTAACTGTCCTTGCAATATTCTCTGCAGTAAGTATCAGAATACCCTCAAAGATATTTTGATTGCTGATGTGCGTTTTCTCATGAGCCTGTTTACGATCATCAACACATACATAAGGCTGTTAGAAAAGATAGAAGTAAACAGGGTCTGTTTGATACAGTAGAACATAAATTATTAATTTTATTAAAACCCCCATTATTTTTAAAAAATCTCTTAAGAAGTTTTGAAACATTGCCTAAATTGAGTCTTGGAGAATGGATTTCTTGTTAATAAATATAGAAATCATAAGTCATTTATTCATACAGTGTAATGTAGCAGTTTATTACATACTGCATGAATTTTGTAATCAGGGAATCCCCTGATGAAAAAATAGCACAATATTAATTACCAGCACCATCTGTGCTAAACAATAGGAAAAACAATATTTTAATACAATGACTTCATGCATGTCAGTTATCTTCAACATTAAACACTGCAGTTTTGTTGATGTGGTTTACCTTCTACTCATTTAAATAACTGATGTTCTTACAAAGGTTAAAACTATGAATAAATGAATTAAAATGAAATATAATGAAAAATACCAATAGATACAGCATGGATCAAGCTCATTAATCAAATAAATGATCATATAGGTATAGATATACATTTACACATACATTTTTAAAATTTACGGACACATTTCCAAAAAAAATATTATTTACATTTGTTACCTGCAACAGACTGATGTTCAACTTCTAATAGTTGCTTTGAGGTTGTTTGGGTTTTTTTTAAGTACCACTATTACAAATAAATAATCCTCACAACATAAATGTGGATTTGAATTGGAGATGCTTGGATTTGTTTTGCTGTATGCAAAAATATTTAAGGTATATTTAGTATTCTGGAAACTTGCTGAATTTTCCATTATACCCTCCCACCCTTAGTGCAAAAGAAGTGTGATTTTAGGAGAGTTTTCTTACTCTCAGTGTGATAGGAAAGATGTTGTTCTTACATATCCCAGTGCTAATTTTGTTTAGCCATCTATTGAGTTTAAAAATATGTTAACTAAATCAAAATTACATCTATTAACATACTGCTGTCTTGAAAAATTCTGCCAAAGGAGCCAACCAGGAGTATTAGGATGAGGACAGGATTCATATTCACTGGTTGAGCTTCCTGGGGGAAACTGTGAAATGGGGCTTCCTTATTTCCAGCATCCTTAACTATACCACTGCCCACATTACCAATGTGCAACATCTTTCTGTCTGCATATTCTCTTATTATTTCATTAATTACTACGGAAACCTTCTCTTTCAGTACACTGTCATCAAATTCTGACTATATTTAAACTTGTGCCCACTACCGGATTTTTTTATCTTTGTATCTATGATATCTATCTATCTATCAATCATATATTGTGATTTGCAACTTTCCTCATAATTAATTTTTCAGTACTTCCAGACTTCACTGGCTTTAAAACGTGCATGCCAGAGTCCTAAAAACTCACAGCAGTCTCTGTGTCCCAGGATGGTGCTTTTATGTATGTACTTTTGGTGTTAATAAGAATTTATTGTTTGGGGTTTTTTATTAAGAATTTTCCCTTGCTTATATACGTTTTTCATAAGTATGGTGGGCAACATTGTTTGCAAGGATTTACAGGAGAGGAGACAGTAATGAGACTCCCAAAGCTTTAGGAACTGCCCCAAGCATTTATTTTCTCTAATAAAAGTTAACTGCTTATTTACAGCCATCAGCTCACCTACTGAAGGGCAGTGTGAATTCTTTCAGCCCCTGGGCAACCCATTTTCCCCAGGCCTCCTGCGAGCTGCATGTTATTCTCTAGCAGCACATACTGCTCGGCTATGGATGAAAGGCTGTGCCGGAGGCGGGCTGCTCCCTGCTCTCTGTGCTTACCCTTCCCGCAGGTGGCTGGGTTGTTTCCATGCTTTATTTTCCACACTAGCCATGGAGTGCCTTGACACTGACTTGCTGGGTTTGGACACTTTGCACATGGCTCTTGCTGGAGCTGGGTGAGAAGCCAAGGAAACCTCTCAGACAGAAGTATAATTCTCTTTAATGCTAGGTATCCGAAACTAAGTTGTAAAGGAAGACTTTGCACTTTTGAACTGCAACATACCAGTACTCAGCAAATAGCGATACTTCATTGTCACATCCCCAGATACTGTCTCAGGGATTCTGTAGCCTCTTGCTGTCAGTGGATTTCTGTATAAACTGAATCCATTCAGGTATTCATCTCCTTGCCAGGGCTATCTTGGTCTGCTAGGAGAGCTGTAAATCTCATCAGATACTCCATAGGGATGCCTAACCATTGCAAATTCAGTCTAATTTCTTTTTCATCCTCATTTTGATGTATGCTTGTGGCCACTGCTCCATTTCCATATCAATAATTCTCTTCTCTAACCAGCCTGGCTATTCTTCCCTCCCAGTGTTTTCTGGGGGTAGTTGAAAAGATTTATTTCTCCCTTGCAATCTAACAGTTTTCTCAGTTGTGAACATGACTCCAGGCTGATACCTACTTCCATACCTACATCTCTCATATCTTTTCTCTTTTCATGCTTCTGTGATCTTCCTAAATTTATTAATGAAAGGGAATCTCCACAGAAATATTGTACAGGCTTTTACCTTTTTCTCCTTAAAGAAAAACTCCTCCTCTAATTTTCCAAAGCTTGTGTTATTCAGGGCTACCTTTTCCCAATGTCAGTCTAGACCGCAATGTGACCATTATGTAGAATTCCTGCTCTTAGTGACTAAGTGACTCCCTCTTTCTGCTGCCTGTACTTCATTATTTCCTCTTACTCTCTTTGACCCTATTGGTTCTTCTGACAACTGTAGATTTCTCACATATGTGGATCATTTCTATGGCTCTATATATTTAATTTCTTCTTATCTCATTCCGATATATTACTATAGGCAGTTTTACTCCTGCCTATATAACACATTTTTCACTTTTTAGTAGTGGTGGCTACGCGACAAGGCTTTTCTTCTGTGTTTTTTCAGGTTCTCTTATCAATGTATTTCCCTCCTCAAATAATTCCTTCTGCTTGCTCATTTCTCTCTGGTTGTTTCTCCTTCATAGTTGATCAATAATTATTTTCGAACAATGATGCTGAAGTGTTTACCTTTTTTCTACTCTGCAAAGACTTCTCCCCATCATCTTCTTCACCCTTCTTGACTGGGCAAATTAAAAATCTTAACCCCTCTGGTAAACACTGCTGGGAAAAAAAAAAATAAATCATAGCATCATAGAGTCATTAAGGTTGGATAACACCTCCAAGATCACCTAGTCCAACCAATCCCATACCACCTATACTACTTACTAAACATTAGCAAGCCTCCAGTCATCTGGTACCTCTCTGATTTATCACGACCACTAGTAGATGATGGAGAGCAGCTCAGCAGTCACATTTGCCAGCTCCCTCAGCACCCTTTGGTGGATCACGTCTGGCCCCATGGACTTGGAACAGTCCAGGTGGAATAGTAGGTCACTAACAGTTTTGATCTGAATTGTGGGCACCTTATTCTTCTTCCTGTCCCAGTCTTCCAAGTCAGGAGGCTGAGTACCCCAAGAAAAATAAGTCAGATTTTTGAAGACAGATGTAAAGAAGGCATTGAGAATCTCCACCTTATCCTCAGTAGTCATGTTCCCCACTGGATCCAGTAAAGGAGAGAGATTCTCCTTGGCTCTCCTCTTACAGTTAATATATTTTTAGAAGTATATATTATTATCTTTTACTGTTGTGGCCAGATTGAGCTTATGCTGGGCTTCAGCCTTTCTGATTTTTCCCCTGCATAAGCTCACAACTTCTTTGTACTCTCCCCGAGTTGCCTGTCTCTTCTTCCACCAGACACACATCTCTTTTCCTCACAGAGATTCAGCAAAAGTTCCCTGTTCAGCCATGTCGTCTTCTTCCCTGCCAATGCTTGTCTTACAGCACATGGGAACAGCCTGCTCCTGCAACTTTAAGATTTACCTCTTGAGAAGTGTCTAGCTACCCTGGACCCTTTTGCCCTCAAG
>VZTU01001906.1:3874-28997 GCA_013400835.1 Zapornia atra | reverse complement strand
CCCCCCCCTTCCTGACTTCACCAAGAACAGAGAACTCTACTGTTTCATGGTCACTCTGCCCAAGACAGCTCACAACCACCACATCTCCCACCAGTTCTTCTTTGTTTGCGAACGGAAGGTCTAGCAAGGCTTTTTCTCTCCATCAAGACTTTTCAACAGTGTTTCAGTGAATCGGCTCTTACAGTTTGTTTTTCAGCCCTTAGTTTAATTTCTCCTTTGCCTTTTTCACTCTTCCTCACTGTGCTCCGTAGTTGGTCATGAGGACATCAGAGTGAAAGAGACTTCATCCAGTACAGAGCAGATCTCACTTGCCTTGATCATCCAAATAGTTCTGCTGACAATACCTGCGTAGGATCCTGACTTAGATTTCTGTTATGCTGTATTTTAGTTATCAGGACAAGACAGAAAAAGAGTAACTAAGAAGAAAATTGAAGAGATACAAATTCTGTTATGCTTTAGCTTGTCAACCTGAAATTTGACACTTGGATACAACATTTGAAATCTTTAGAAAATGACCAGCTGCAGAAAATATATACTTTTTGAATTATTACTGTACTACAAAATGCCTAGGCTTTTAAATTCCAAGCACTGCACCTACAACCTGCCAGTGTATCAGTAATGTATATAGCTTGCATTAGAAATTACAAAATGCCATAAATACTATCTAGAAAAACAGCAATCTTGATTTCTTACAGGTGAAGCCTCATAGACTCAGTGGTTGAACTGTAAGTTTCAACTTCTGGTCAGTAAAGGTTTGCAGCTGTTACTTGTCTTTCCACTTGGGCAAAAGAGGAACCTCGTTATAAGCCTGACTCAGAGCTGCTGATTATTGACACGGGGTGAGTAAGTGGAGGGAAAGAAACGCTGGAGTGGGCTTGAAATATTTTCAGTGTCTGTAGTACTTCAAACCTCACAGAGCCTTGTCTGGGTAGGCTTGAGGAGTAGATAAGCCATAGAAAAGGCAGATGCGCCATTCAGAGGCAGCAGCGGGGATACAGGCAGTAGGTCTCCAACTCTGAAACACAGCCTCCTGGAGAGTTTTGGTTTATGTCTGTTTTAAGGTGATGAAGATCATTAAATAACAGAGTACACCGAGAACTGATAGAATAGATGCACACATTCCCAAACCATATATAGTGCTTACGTAGCGCTTATATTGTGAAGAAAAGGCCTAAATTAATCTTGCTCTCCACCTGCCCAATGAATCACCATACACAGAGACAAAACAATCTAATTTTAAATACTACAGCTGATATTAAAAGTTAGATTTTATTAATTAGTTTGCTATCCCATTTATTGATCAATCTACCTCTAAGTGATTCTTCAGACTCCTGAGACAACCCTTATATTAGGATCTCCTCGACGCAATAAAAATGGCTTCCCAGGAATACAGGACTGTTTTCAACTCTTTTGTTCAAATGAGAATATTTTCCTGAAGAATGCATATGGACACTGTGCACCTGACTTATTACCTAAACAAAATGTCTAAGAATCATGAGCTAAAGTTCATTGTTTTATAAATTGGACCCCATTTATGTAAGTAATGTATTTAAGAAGCTTTTTAAAAACTTACATTACATCTAAGCACACATTTTTAGCTAATAGTCTTTGTACTGCTGAGACTTACAGGTAAGGTATTTATACATTTGTGGGTTGGTAAATAAATCACTTCTAATGAGGCTTTCTAAATAACTCCTCTCCATTTTTTCCTTAGATAACAGAAACATTAGAAACGGGACATTATTGCATTTAGCTACCAAGCAAAGGTTAAGACTGTTTGTTTACTAGTTTATTTCTTCTAAAAAAAGGAAATAGACTTTATATGCACCAAATTTCCTTTCATTCAGCATTCACAAAATTGTCTGGATATTCACTACTGCAGCTGGATGAATTTTTCTGTTGGGCACAATAAAAAAATGTTAAAATAACCTACAAAAATTAAGGAAATAGGCTATGTGGCATTTTTTCCCAGTTATTATTCTGTTTAGAACAGCTGAAAGAAATAGGTAAAAGTTCAGATTTAATGTAGATTAAGGCAGATGATTGTTTTAAACTTGAATTTGTCATTGGTGTAGTTACCAAGAGATTGTGCACACAATGGAAGCCGTTTGTTGCTTGATAATTTTGTTGAATAAGTCAATAAAGGGACGAAAGACTGAGCAAACATGGAGACTGTTATGCCTGCTCATCAACGTCAGCTCTTTCTTCTGTCACAGTTTCAAGACATGATACTATAAATTGAATTTTTCAAAAGTAAAAATTAGAAAATTTCCAATCCAGATAGAAACAACATAATTTAGAATGGTATCTGAACAAAGTAAATGACTGAGAGGTCCGGGAAGAAACTTTTGGATGCATTCTTCTAGCATTGTTCCTCAGGGGTCAGTACTGGGCCATGTCTTGTTCAACATGTCCACCAGTGACCTGCAGAAAATGACAGAGTGTACTCTCAGCAAGTTTGCTGATGATACCGCGCTGGGAGGAGTGGCCAACACACCTGAAGGCTGTGGCTGCCATTCAGTGAGACCTGGATAAACTAGAGAGTTAGTTGGAGCAGAAGTGAATGAGGTTCAACAGTGACAAGTTCAGGGTGCTGCACCTAGTGGGGAATAACCCCAAGCACCAGTATAGGTTAGGGGCTCACCTGATGGGAAGTAGCTCTGTGGATAAGGACCTGGGAGTCCTGGTGAAAACCAAACAGCCAGCAGTGTGCCCTCATGGCTAAGAAGGCCAATGGTATCCTGGGGTGCATTAAGAAGAATGTGACCAAGAGGTCAAGGTGGGTTATCCGTCCTCTCTCCTCTGCCCTGGTGAGGCCACACTGGGAGTACTATGTCCAGTTCTGGGCTTCCCAGTTCAAGAAAGACAGGGAACTACTGGAGAGACCCCAGAGGAAGCCTATAAGGATGATTGGAGGACTAGAGCATCTCTCATATGAGGACAGGCTGAAAGAGCTGGGTCTGTTTAGCCTGGAGAAGACTGAGAGGGGATCTGATCAATGTTTATAAATATCTAAAGGGTGTATATCTAGAGGATGGGGCCAGACTCTTTTCACCAGTTCCAAGCAACAGGACAAGGGGCAGTGGGCACAAATTGGAACACAGAAAGTTCCATCTCAACATGAGGAAAAACATCTTCACTCTGAGAGTGACAGAGCACTGGGACAGGCTGCCCAGAGAGGTTGTGTACTCTCCTCCTCTGGATACATTTCAAACCCACCTGGACACGATCCTGTGCAACCTGTTCTAGGCGATCCTGCCTTAGTGGAGGGGTTGGACTAGATGATATTTCAAGGTCCCATTCCATCCCCTACCATTCTGTGATTCTGTGATTTTATGTATTGATACCTTCCAAGCCATAATTTTTATGTTCATGAATGTAAGTAACATTCAGTTAGCCTATTCCAGTGGATCTATGCACTGTTTGAGGAGATTAAACTGGGGGGAGTGATAATTCTTACTACTTCTCATCCATGCTCCAAATCCTATACTTAGGATGCTTTGAGACACAGAGAATAGTTAATTCTATTCCTACCCCCAAATTTAAATGTGCTTTTTTCCAGAAGGTAGCTAGCTTGGGAGTCAGTGGATCCTCTTCTCCTCTAGCCTGTGTGAGAAAGGATGGTATTTACCCTAGAGGTACTTCCCAAACTACTGTGCCCTGATTTTGTTTAAGCAAGGCTGAAGAATCAAGCAAGGAATAAATTTTGTCTTATTCAAGTCAGTGAGCACAATATATTCAATATATGAGCACAAAGAAGATATGTTTATGGTTTTGCTACCCAGACTGAGTTATCTATCTCCAGTTCTACATATAACAAGTTTCCAAAACATGTAACTAAACTAGGTAATCCTATTGGATAATAAGATGTTAGGCATATTGGTTTAAAACATAAACAAGTGCATCTTAAAGCTGTACTTTGTTGTTTTGTTTACAATCAGTTCTTCAAACCATTTGTCCCCTGTAGCAGGTTGCTTATCTTCCTTATTCTTCTACCATAGGCATGCAGTTCACCACACCATGGAACAACAATAGACTTCTGTCCAGTGCTGTTATGTTGCCCTACTTCTCTGGTCAAAAGACGTACGGTACTGCTGATGGAAGATAAGATTAAATGATGTCTCAGCACCTATATACAGTGTAAGTAGCATAGTTTCTCAAAATTTACTAAAACATTGAATTTAAGAAATGTCATTTTCTTTGGACTTTGAAAATTATCCATCAGCTAGAACTGGGGAAGATGCTCAAAAGAACCTGCTTTTGGATTCCATATGTAAGTGCTACTATTACAGGTATTATTGAAATATTGCATATTTTGTCTTCTTGCATCTTTCATCTTGTTTTCATCTTTGTGAACTTTATGAATGGCTTTATCTCATGATGTTTTTCAACTCTTTATTTCAAAAATACCTATAAAATAATTTATGTGCAAAGTTGAGGAATCTTCCTCTTTTTCTTCTTTTTCTTTTACTACGGTAATGGTTATATGTGACATTTTAGAAATGTAATAAAATTTTTGCTGAAAATTTTTGCAATCAAAAAAACCCAACTGAATATTTTTGGTTTTCATATATGATACTGCATCATATATGAAATTCAATATCATACATGAAATCCAAATTAAAATTAAGGTCCTAAAGGTCAGTGGCAGGAAAAGGAGGTAAAACCACATCATTTTTAAGAGCTCATACGTTTCATGTGTTAAATCATGAATATTGGTTACACACAGAATGAATTAATGCCATGACTAGTGTTCTGATACATTTGACTCATGGGAATGGAATTTAGAGACACAAAAATATTGAATGTTTGAAAAAGTCATACAAGTTATACTTACTACGTCGGTGCTTCTTGAACACTGGTTTTAAAATGGAATTGCAGCCAGCTCTTTGCCTGGTAGTGAAACTGAGGGAATCAAATCCCTCCAGACTTGCTTGGAAAATCTTGAAGCTTCAGTGCAGTGCCAAATAGGCTTGAGATGAAATAGGGCCTGGAAACTGCTCATATTTAAACATCATCATCAGATGAGGATTAGAACAGTTGAAAAAAGAAAAGAGGAAAGAGCATGAACACAGCCAAGCATTGCACAGTTGTGCATACTTTACCACTCTTGTACTATCAGGAACTGGTAGCAGTTAGGAAAGATTTGTTTGTGCTGGATGGTTTGACAGAACACACCATAGCATAAAAAATGGAGAGAGATCTAGTTAGCTCTGGTAAACCAGTTTAAATACCATCTTCTTGTTTAAGCTACAGTTACGATCCTTCTTGGAAAAACTCTCCTGTGCGTAGAGGAAGGCAGAAACTAAAAAGAATAAAATGGGGGTTTTTTCTATCTCTTTAAAAGGGCACTGACAAAAAAATCTGGAGGAAAGAAAAGGAAATATAATGGAAGAAGCACAACAGCAGGGAAATAAAACCCAACGAATTCGGGGTGGGGGAGGTTGGCAAGAAAAAGCCAAGTGAATCCATTTCCAAGAAAAAGAATATTTTCTATCTCCCACTTGAGAGAAGAGCAGTAGGGTAATGAGAAGGGTATACAGATCATAAACAGATAATCCATGTTGCAGAGTTGGTTGGAGGCTCACAGCATTTTCCACTTCTGCTACTCTTCCCAAGATCCTTCTATACGTGAGCTTAGAAGCAAGAGATTAGCAAAGAGGAAAGGAAAGGAAAATATGCCATAACATCATCATGAGCAAATTCCCAGAAACATTGTAGGATCATTTTTTGCTAGTTTACACATAACTTCAACTCAAAAATGTGCGAAAAATTTTAGAATTTAGAATTTTAGAGAAGTAAAATTTATCTGCATATTTCCATTGTTTTAAACATCTCTTCAAAGCCTATGACTGCAATAAGACTCAGTAATATTAGAAAGCATCTATGGCAAAGTGGCAGCAGCTCTGAGTAGGTGGATTTTCCAACTTAGTCTATTCAATTTCAGTTTTACATGTTTACTTTAAAATTATGTTTATTTGAATCATGGATAGAATCAAAGGCCCTTCTATAAAGCTTTGTAATTTCAAGATTATTTCATATTAATTTAATTTTACTATCAATCAAAGGCTGTACTATGTGGCATGCTTTTGAGTGCCAGAGTAAATAATCCTTTATGATTACAGTTGTTGTTGTTTCATCAACAAGAGGGTCACATAGTGCATTACTTCCACAGGTCAAACCTGCTGTGCACCCTGGGGTGCCTTTGTTTTCCCCTCTAAGTGCACTGGCTACCAACTTCCACACTCCTCTGTATTTTGCAAACTCTTTGCAGCTCCTTGCTTCATTCTAGAGTTTCTAGACATATCCCGACCCTTCCTCTTCTCCCAGACTAGGATATCCTCTTCTCTTACCTTTATGCCTGCGTGTATCCCTTCCCCTTACCATCATTTTTTCAGTCATTCTTACACCCTTTCTCTGTGTCTTGGAACCAATTTAGTTAGGAATTTCCATATTTTAAAGAGAGGAAAAGTGACATGTGCCAAAGGTTATGCAAAGCATTCTATAGACTGCTACAGAGATGCTTTCAGGTTCTGGATGTGGAATGGATAGAGTTCCGTCTATTTCTGATTTTCCCTGTCCAGCTACTGGGAAAAGTAATTGGGTTCGACCCATTGTTTCACACAAATTGACCAAATAGAGATATCCAAGCACTGTGTAGTTGTAGACAGAAATGCCATCAATCTGAGTATCGAATCCTCCCCCTACCCCTGTCTTGGCAGTTTTGCTGTTGATACAACTTTGTACAACCTTGCTGCTAGCATGTGGATAGCACTGCAAAGCTGGGTTCTGTAGAACAATCTAAACACAGAGTTAAGCTACAAAGCCAACTTAAATAGAAATCCCTCTGTATTACAAGCCCAACTGGAAGAACAGTTCTTTTTCCAATGGTAACTAGCACTCTTAGTGTGAACACAAAGTTAGCTGAGTAGAGTAGTCACATTATTTGCATTTTGCAAGGTTTGCTTCGTTAGTCTGGATAGATAAAATTGTTCTTTGTTTCTCCATCATTCTGTTTCTACAATACTATGTCAAAACTGACTGATGCGAAGTAATTTCTGTAAAGCTACTACATATCCTGACTCAGTATTAAAATTACTACTGATACCTATGGAATAGAAAAATCAAAATACATGTTTTAAAGCAGGATGTGAATACCCATGACCTTTAATATGTTGTCTTTATGGATAATAATATAATGGTTTTTGGTAAAACTGTATACGTAATGTAATATAGATAACAATAAGACTTAAGAATTCAATGTAAAAGAAAATTTAAAATTGTAATTGCATTTATTTTTTTCAGAGCCTTTCTACCAAGTAAAGTTAAAGGTTTCTTTGAAATGAATGCACACCTGTGACAGTCACACATCTGGGCAGTATGTAGATGATAAAAGCCACTGCATTTAATATATGCATCTGACTACAGAAAGACATTATAGTTTTTTATTTGCACATTATATCTTTTGCACATGCAGTTTTTGGTGTACACAACTATGTTTTCCTATGTCTGTAATACTGTCTCTGAAACAAACTAGCTGGAAGACTGGATGGAGATCTTTTTGAAATATACTCCATAATCTTGAAGGGAGGGTATTTTTATTTTTCTGGCCAGCAGTAAATTTTCTACCTCAGTAGCATGGCTTATGGTACAGTATTAAAGATCCAAGCTTTCACAGCAGGTTGTATTGGCTATGTAAGATTACACTGATTAAGCTTCTAGGAAGAAGCAGTCAAATATAAACACACAAAGCAACAATGCAAATTCTCAACTGAACTTAGCTAAATCAATGAAATGTGAATTGTGAATTTATCTCACTTTAATATACATTACACAACTAAAACCAATTTAATAAACAGTCAAATCCATGGCCTATAGATTAATCCATATTGATATTTCCCGTGCAGCATTATTTCTACTTTCCAGCACAAGATATCCAATACTACTGCTCTGTCAGTTGACAGTCACATTCGATTCTTTTAATAAAATCCTGTATTGCATTACTGCTAGACCGAACAAGAAGTGAATTTCCACATGGGAAGTTTTGGAGGAAAAGTAGATGCAGGTCTTACTATTATTATAACCAGAAGCAATACTACATACTCCCTTTTTGACATATCAAGTCTGTTGATCCATACTATAGAAATAAATACAAAAATTGCCACTAATTGCTGCAGGATGACACCTGGAAGATGAAGTCAACCAGCTGGTTGTTGGACCCTAGCTCACTTGATTGACTGCAAGTTCCCCTCTAGCACACACACAGTTCCTCTCTGTTTCAAGCGTATAGACTTTGCAGGTATCGGTACTCCTTTTGTAAACAAGGTGAGGTGGCAGCATCTAGCTGACACTCACTTCCTATAAATAAGGAATATCTGAAATTTAGAACATTATAACACCATGGGGCTCCATCCACTCCCTAGCCATGCACACCACTGTGTTCTGTCACTGCACACACATGTGCAAAAAGCTGGTGTTGCACTGCAAAATCCAGTTCTTCAACCTTTTTCTCTTATGCCTTTGGGAACTGGTTCTTTCGAGATGGTAAGTTTTCCTTACCAAAAAAAAGGAAAAAAAAAGAGTCAACATTGCAAAACTGCAATTTTTCTTACAACTCCTCAGTTTGGCAAACAGATTTCCAATGAAACCCAGGAGGAGCTTCCTGGCAGCCCACCGGGCATCTTACTTTGACATCTGCTGGTGGTCCCCAGCTTCCAGGTTCCTCTGTTTTATCTTATTCTTTCTGCGAAACTCTTCCAAAACAGAGAGCTGGAATCCACAAATGGACAGCACTACCATGTGTACTTTTCCCAATGTTCTGACATTGACCTATCCTTCTATGAGCATGTATGGGGGCCTTAGCTCTTTCATGTTCCCTGGAACAGAGCTGGGTGGTCTTATTTTCAAGGCACTGGTCCCTCAGTGATACATTAGCTGTCTGGAAGGGCTGGGTCAGGCTATGGCTTTAAGTTTCCAATTTCTCTGCTCTAGAGCCAAGAAGAGTGAAAGCTTGGGTGATTCACCTTCCCATTTTCACTTTGGAAAACCCAAAATCAAGGAAAAGCCATAAAAATCCAGAATACTCAGAGCTTGTGTTCCTGTTCAGTTTCACATAGAATTTTCCATATTCTACTGAATAAAAATACCAACTTCTATTTCAGTTTTGAACAGAAATTTCATGTTTCTTCTGAAATGGAGAGAAAATGAAAAAAAAATCTGCGCAGAAAAAACAGATTTTATCACAGATAAAATAGGTGGACTAGTCAGGGTTAGTTTATGGCTGGACTAGATGATCTAAAGGGTCTCTTCCAACCTACGTGGTTCTATGATTCTATATTTGGAGTCAAATGACCTGGACCAGACATAAAGAGCAGAATTTTCCTTTTTGCTTCTCCTCACATACCCACTGCGGTCTCCTTGGTGCCAAAGATGTGCTGAAATATGCTATATTCACTGCTTTCAACAGTCTATATGGTAAGCATACACATGAACTTCTCCCATAGCAGTTCTTGAGAGTGATACAATCACTCTGTCTTGCAATCTTGCAAAAATAAAGTTGATTTTCCTTGAAAAAGTAAAACTAACTACAAGCCCAGTTTATTATATACACAAAATAGATTACTAAAGTGAAATAAATAGTTTTGGGTTTTTTCTAATCTTGTTCAGGTATAGCTATTTTAAAGATTACTTGCAATTTCAAGACAGAAATGTGCTTCTGAAACTTGAAAAGTTTACTTTTCAACACTTTATGCCAGTAAGTTGCCTTTTCACCTTTTTCTCAGGTTGTAGATGATATGAAAAGGAAAAACTTAGATGAGAAAACATCAGACTACAAATCGATCTCCAGAAAAAAATTATTCTATTATTGTGATTTGATATAGCTGGTATTTGGACAGAAACAACCCATTCCCATTAACAGTGAGATTTAGCTTTACATTTTCACATTGAAATAGAACTTTGACCCTTGAGCAATCCTACTGAAAAGATTTTATATGGTTAATGCTCAAGGTGATACCATGATCAAACTGAAGAAAATGGCAGAGATACGTCAGAAGAGAAAGATTTAATTCCTGGTCTCATTTGGCTGTTAAGAGTCCATCTTGGTGTCTACTTAGCAGCATAAAAAATTAAAGTATCATCATGGAAACAGATTTGATGAACATCATCTAATAGACACATAGTATATAATACAAAGTAATATAGAGGATTTAAATCATATAGTACAGATCCTTAACTGTTACCATGTAGAAGATTCTTGTCTTTGTGCTCACATTTATTTACCTTCGTACGTATGTCACCTCTATAATTTCCATTATATAATTGTCTCATCCCTGCTTAGATTTGGGTTGAAGCAGCTGTGGTATTGTTTAATAAGGGTTAGCACTGCAGGAGAGAAGTTGATTAGGGATGTATGTGTTTGGGAAAGGAATTGATGAATTAATTCTGTGAAGTGAATACCCCTCTTTTGGAATTGTTTACTGTTCGTTTTTATGAAGGGAACTTACTATTGCAGTGGAAATGATGAATTGATTTTGTTTGCGGAAACTTCTGAACTTCCATTGTTCAAGGGTGCACAGTGCAGGACACACTTGTAGACAAGTGCAGACAGTTGGCTGGGAGCCAAAGGAAAGTTTTGCTGGAGGTCTCACTTGGAAATGACTTTTGGGAAGTGAAAGTTTGACTTAGTTCAAGTTGTGATGAGCATGCAAAATAGATTTACATTCATTCAAGTTCATTTGCAAGGTGTAGCTGTGCAAGCTAAACACTGGTGCCTTGCAAGCTGCGTTTCAACAAGTCTCAAACTGCTGGTATGGCTCCTTCCTTAGTGCCAAAAATGTATTATACAGTAGGAGGGAACAGAATAAACTTTGTTGATGCAGTATTGGCTTAAGCATGATATAATATAATGCAGTGCTTAACTCATCGTTCTCTATTTTGTTTTGCTCATGTGAGACAAGAAGGAATAGCCTGGCAATGTTTCTAGATTATAAGGTATCTTTAGGGGAGGGAATATGTTTCCTTGTGTGTACTTTGAAGTACCTCTGACACCTTGGGGTTCTTTATAAATGGTAGTAATAATAATCGCTTACTGCTGTGCAGTGTGGTCTGGTCTCCCATTTACATTCAGTATGATCGGTTGTGCTGTGTCGCTGTCCTGTTCATCACTTCTCACCTTGCACTTACATGCAACTTCTATTATAGTTATTTTTAGAACACATAAGGCACTCAAATAACATGATTATAAGTGTGGAACAACAGCTTAGGAAACAGATAGGAGGATAGTTCACAGAAAGAGGCAAAATACTGCACCTAAGCTGTGCAAGATCAAACCTGGCATTGTAAAATCAAAGAGAAAAGGTTTAATATGAAAATAATGTGATGAGATTATAATGAGCCCTGCTTTTCTTTTCAGCTGAGTTACCATCATTTAATGAATTTCTGGATTTCTTTTTAAAATTTGCTTTGTCTTCACGTGCATGTGTAGCTATATAAACAATACACACTTGTGTAAATATATGCACACATTCATACTCACGCTTGGGGTGTGTGTGTGTGTGTGCTTTGTAAAACACGCAGAAAATAGTGTGATGCAGGAAGCAAAACGGACCAGTTTATAAGGTCCTGTAATGCCATTTTCCCTACCTGGAGGGAAGTTAAATGACCATATGCTTCTCTTTCATGGAATCTGAGCAATCTTCACAGAAAGCTTCATTTTCTGTCAACTTCAGGAATGGATGTTTACATACATTCAGACAGTTTGTGATGCCTGGAGGCAATGAGTAGCAGGGAAGGGTGCAGCATGGAATGCTCCTCCAGCTCTGGCTGACAGAGGGTACTGAGTGTTTTGTTCTAGTTGTCAGCTGTTAGAGCACCCCTGTGATTTCTCCAGCTTTGTGCTGAAGGCTGCCTTGGGTTCTTATCTCCAGGATGGTGCTGAACTGGTGGAGGCATAAAACAATCTTTATCTCCCCTCTTTTACTTCAGTGCAGCAAAGGAATGAACCCAATATAATATGACCGCTTCAGGTACAGTTTGTAAGTTTGGGTCCCTCAGGATATTGCCATTTTATGATGCCTGACATGTACCAAATGATGGAGAAATTTTCCATCAGATGAAACTATTCCCCCTTGTTTTTTTCCTGTTGAATTAAATACTGTAAATTGTTCTGTCACAAATGCTCTAATAATCTTCTAAGCCATGCAATGACATTCATCTTGCATGTAACTGAAACAAATTTAAAAATTATTATTGCCCAACCCCCTCCTATCACAGGTACTCTTGACTATGAGCCTTCTCTGAAACCACTTGTTTCACCTGAGCCTGTTAGATTACCTCTATCCACTTCTCCTGCTGGAAGACCTTCTGAAACGTTATGGCTCTCAAGTCTGGAAACTTTATTCTAATCTCCAGTTAATTTTACTCACAGTCAATATAGTCTCATTTATTTTTGGTGTCATCATTTAAATTTGACATTCATTTTGCTCCGTCACTTGGCTCACCTTTCTCTGTTCATATTAAGTCAAGGTGTGTGTATGCACCTCACTAACGTGCTGCAGGGCTCTGCATACAGACCTGGTTGGGAGTCTTATAATTCCCTGAAAATCATAACATCATTGCTATAATTCTTTATTGATGTTACATTTCTTTACATCTCTCAGAGTAAGACAATGTAGTTAAACATTAGTCTAAGTAAAGAAATGATATCCTAGTAGAATTTTAATTGATTTTTAATCATGAAGGTTTGATATGCAAGTCTTGGCTGAAGTAAAAGGCAGTTTAGATACATTGTTGGTATAAGCAGTTTCTAATTTCATACCCAACAATGACACTGTATTATAAAGCTACCGTTTAAAAACATTTGATTAGAGACTACTAAACTGCATCTAAAATAATAATTTTAACAACTTGAGGCAATTTATTTTTCATCTAGAAATACTCGATTTTACTTCAGTAGGGATTGGTACAGTTCCTAAATAGTTGTCTTAAGAGATCTGCATGACAAAGTGACATCTGGATGAGATATAATGGTTTAAGAAAATAATTAATTTTGAGTAATATTACACAGCCTGAAAGGGATGAAGTTCCAACCTTCTAAATAATTTTTATATTTAATAATGATTTTGGAGAAGATGTAGATATTGTGAGCAGAGAACATGGGATAGAGTATAAATATTCCAGCTCCACTGCTTAGAAGCCCACAGAAAATGGTAGTCAGTAAAGAGGAGTCTGGGGACATTAGTTGACAAGGTCAAGTAGTTGAATTTAATCAAATTCATTTTGTAGCTAGAGATTTAGTTGTGATTATAAGACAGAGAAGTCATCTCATGTAAAGAAACCTAACAAGAAAGCAATACATCACCTGCATGAAGCGAAATAAATTACTCTCAGCCATTTAGCTTCACGTCAGAATTAAGAGAGGTTTTGGAAGGACTGTTCTAGTATGAGCTATTTAAATACCAGTAAGCGATAATGCAAAGCAGTTGTGCTTTGTTTCAGTGGAACTGTGAATCTCTGGTAGCAGTTAAATAGTATCACTACTGGGATACACTGATGTCATGAACTGATTCGGGATGAAGATCTGTATTTCATTAACAGTTTGGAAGCTTGTATAGTTTTAACATAAGGAACTGATTTTCAACACCTACTGCCATCACTGAAGTTTGAGGGATATGGCATTAGTTTCACAGAGGAGAACTGGGTTCTTTGACTTTCTTGTGCAGTTTGAAAATGGAAGACGCTGCAGGAGATCAGCTGGAGAAACAGAAACTGAGCTGTCCTGTAGTCCCTTGTTTATTAGATTCACATCATATAGAATGTCTGAAGTCTAGAGTTGGGTAGGAGCTAGCATACGTTGGAACAGCTAGTATGGAATTGTGAGGATTTTAGGAACTACAATAATCTTAAAGAACAGGAGAAATCTGTTCTGAATGGGCAACTGCTGGGAGATATTGGAACTGGACTTGCTGTGTGCCATAAAGGACATCCTCTGGTGTTTTGGGGATTTTGCTAGATGCACTTAGTATATGCATACCTGTCCAAAAATCAATGATTTATAAATGTCTGCTCTAAAATGAAAATAACTGGAACTGGTTAAATTTAATTCCAGCTTGATTTCTTATAATCAATTAAAGACACTATTTTCCATACGTAGATATTTTAACAAAATTTTTACAGTGCCAAATGAAATAATAAAATCAAAGAGATTATAGCTGTGGTTTTATAAATTTGAGATTTCTTAGAATTAAAGATTTTAGACCTAGGATGGTGCAACTATATCACCTAGTCCAAATGCAAGAAATAGAAATTAAATTTTCATCTTTTTTTCTGTATATTTTTGACGTTATAAACAAATCTGTTGCATTCTTTTTTAAAAAACTTTTATGATGTAAAATGTCACCATTATCAGCCTAAACTTTCTTTTCTAGAAGTCTGTGCCACCACTCTGCCTTATATACTATTTTTTACTGAATAACTGTACCCAACATTGTCTTGTACTTATATCTCGGTCATAGTACAAGACACTTGGTTCTCATCAGCATTATCCCTAAGCCATTCCTCAGATTACCTGACTTATTTTTATTTACTGAGATTTATACAAAATAAGGCATACTCATCAAAATACGTATTTTTTCTGTCTTTCAAATGATCAAAGATTTTTTACATGAGGTAGAAACTGATGGTTCTCCATGTAGGTACTGTATCATGTATCCAGATTTTCCCAAATCCCAAGCAGAACAGGCTGGAGGCCAATTAAATAGATGCATTGTTCTTTGTGTTTTTGAATCGGATGATGTGGGCCTGCAGTATGCATTAGAGTTACAAGATGTTGGAAGTCGCCCATTAGGTGTCATTTGAGTATATTAATTTCATATAAATATTGGCTGACAATCATCTATACAGTAAATGCGTACAGAAAAAGTTTCACAACACATGTTGTGGGAAAGCTAATCAAAAGTTGATCAGACCTCATCTTCAACAGGGTTAAAATAAGGAAGTATCTGGGTAGCACTTTTGGTTTTAAACCATTTGGTAGCTACTCCATTGTTTTCCTACTACACATTTTTAAATGCTTTGCACTTTAAGATACACATGTTAGCCATTTAGATGTTGGTATATCCATGTTATGGAGCAGTGAGCAAAATGAAAGCTGTATCCTGCAAATACTTCCTGCCAGGCTTCAAATTTAATCTCACTTTTACACTTGCTTGTGGAGATATGACTCCAAATGCTCAAAAACATAAGTATCCCCAAAGCCATAATGTGTCCTAGTGCCACATGGATTTTATGGAAGATATTACTTTGTGCTATAAGTTTTATAGATATAAACTTAGAAAAGTAATTCAGAATCTGATATTATACTTTCTGCAGTTGATCTGTATAAGGTAATCATATGAAATCCACATCCACTTCTATTTTTAGTCATTGTTTGGAAAGGTAGTGAGTTTGCACATAGTATTTAGATCTGTATCTACTCAAAGTTGTTGATCGATTCTTGGAAGAAAAATTTATACTTTGCACTAATGAATGATATTAGAAAAAAATTAGTACATCTTGGAAGATTTTATTAATTATTTCAGTAGTGAATCTACCTGCACTTATCAATAGCTCAAGTAATATTTTTCACTTTACAGGGTAAGGTAATAGGTTAAGAAATCATTAGAACAGCAATTATCTTAGAATCACAGAACGATAGAATTGTTTGGGCTGGAAGTGACCTTAAAGATCACCTTGTTCCAACCCCCGAGCCTTGGGCAGGGACACCTCTCACTGGACCAGACTGCTCAAGGCCCCATCCAACCTGGCCTTGAACATTGCCAGGGAGGGGGCATCCACCATTTCCATGGGCAACCTGTTCCAGTGCCTCACCACCCTCGTCACCCATCTTGTTTTATCACAAGCAGATGCATCCTGAGAAGCAGAAGAGAGCCTATAAACCATGTATCCAAGTATCACAAACATCAGCAATACAGAATAAATCATGGACCAATACATGATTATAATGACAAGAATAATGACAAGAAAATACCACAAAATATTTCTTCATTTCCTTGAGAGAGGTAAATTTTCCATTCTGTCATCCTAAAATTCTCAGTCCAAAAACAATGTGGAATCTCACATATTTGATACAGAGGCTAAAATGATTAAGGAATAGATGGTATTTAGAAGCAAAGTGGTGAGAAGGCAAAGGAAGGAGTACTGTTGTTAAAAAAAAAATGACATGTGACATTAAAACAATAAGAAAAGTCTTCATTAATAATTCCAGCATGCAATTTAGGGAATCAATGACTAAGGTGCAACATTTTCATATGAAAATGTTTTGCCTTTTTTATATGCACCAGTCCTACAAAATGAGTGAAAGGGAATTTTTAAAAAGTGCAAAAGCTCATTGAATAAATATGCTCATCTGTGGCTATTTGAGTCATGAAATCTACCATTTCATGGCCAGAGAGTGGCCATGGCAACAACCTCCAGGGAAAGGATCACATTTCAAAAAATGTCTCTAGGATTTTGTTGGTCAATGTCCAAAAAACAGGAAAATTCAAGTAGGAATATAGGATCCATAAGTTAGATTGTTTGGTGTTCATTATAGAACTATTTCCACATAAAGGGCATCTAATATGAATAAAACAAAATAAGATATTTACTGCAGACACAAATAAACCAACATTATTATGTGAAAAATAAAGCCTCTGGAGCCACCATTGCCGTTTCTTCTGTTGTACTGTTCCAGTTAGGTTAACATCTGTTGAAACTGTGACACATGGAAGCAAAAAAGTCATGTGCATTTTTTAAAATAAGATTTGCTGTAAATTAAGTTATGCTCCATAATAGTGTGTACCAATAATATAATGTGTACCAATAATAAGGAGTAAACACACAAGTTTGTAGAAATATCATGCTCAAACATTCTCTACATTGGGCATCCAGCTGATGTATCCATGAAATGATATCTAATACACAAGAAATTTAAGAGAGCAAACAGTAAAGTATGTCTTTTGTTACACACATCAGTAAGTAACTGATGTTAGCAGAGTTCAGTGAGAGTGAAAGTGGTCTGCTGTGTTTGATCAGTGGGTCAGTACTAGAAGTACAGGCAATGGGTTAGATCACATTTCTCATAGAAGAACTAAATCCAAATAAATTATAGCAAGAACCAAATAATGCATGTCAGTATTTAAAGACCGTCTAATTATCTGTGTTATGCCAAACATAGAGTGGTGATCTATTTTGGGGGTTGTCAGTAGTCCCCTAAAAAAAGGCAACACTGAGCTGAGACCAAGCATGAACGTCTCCAGTCACACTCTGTCCATGTGGCCTGTTGTGCGGTTGTGAAACCTCCCTAGAGCAGTGACTCCTCCCTGTAATGTCACCTCATCGCCCTGCTTGCTCTCACCTCAGCGGAGTCCTCCTCATTCCTTAATGCTCTTTGTCAAGGGATTTTGTACTACAGAGACTTTTGGACTGATCCCCATACAACTACTTCAGTATTCTCACACTCACGAGTAGAACAGAGTCAACGTATCTTGTTTCAAAAGGTCAATAAATCATTGTTTTCATCAAATCAGTATAATAAAGGTAATATTTGCATATCTATTTTAACAGGGGATGCATTAATGTAGGTACATGTCTGCTCACTCTGCCGTGGAGAAAATGAAGAACACTATTTAGATTTTTAGGTAAGTGAATATGAGGTGGATCCTGGCCACAATAAAGACATTTTAATATGTAATTCAAATAATTTTCAATAACTATTAATCTTATATTAATAACTATTAATTAATAGTATTAATAGCTATTAAGTAATTATATAATAATGTGGCCAGCATTATCTTTTTTGGACCAACAGAAATTAAAGGTCAGACAGTTAACTTAGTTGTTTACATCAATGTGTGCAAATTAATTTTTTATGATTGGAGTACACTATAAAAATGCTTTACACTCAGTTGTACTAATGAAGATGATTTTATGAATTTGAGGGTGCCTGATGGGAAATAGCTAGGGAGTGGTTATCACTCGGGATTTTTATTTGGAAAGCTTCCACCTTAATCCTTTTAAAATCAGTGAAACTGGGAAACAATCATGAATTCTGATTTCCTCTTTTTTATGCTATTGTAATTCCTAACTATCAGTCAATGGATTTTCTCTAGAGCAACATTTTTGGAAGCAGCTTGATTCAAAATTTAAATTTCATTTTCGAGAGGGTTTAAAAAGGAAGACTGAAAGGCTTGTAAATTTCTGAGACGCTTCAGAAAGATGTAGCCACAGTTTTACCTTGTCAAGTGCCACATGAATTTTTGGATCTTACTTACAGATTTAAGAAGTTGAATTATATTTTGTGAAGGAGATATGTGAAGGAGATAAACACTATTTATACTAGTAATAGCAGCAAAAAAATTTATACTACTAATAGCAGCAAAATCAATGATGTATTTAAGTCAACCAATTTTGGGAATAATTTACCTTTACTGAGGCATAAGGTAGACTATTAAAATCTTTTAAATTTTCCCAAAAAGATATGGGGTTACAAATTACTGAGTTCCTTTGAACTTTATTTTCCCTTTGTTCTTCAGTCCATTGGACAATGATATCTTTCATTTATTTTCCTAAGTCTGTTGTGCAAAGCAAGCACCTGATTCTGACGGTAGAAAACCTTAGAGGGTCCCACTTTTGAAAGACTGCCATGGTAAGATGTCATTTCTAATGTAGTCAATTCTATTTATAGGATAATGACATAAATTGAAGAGCTGCATAAATTATGAACACCCTCTTAATAAAATAAAACATGTCCATGCTATTGAGAGGAACCTAATATTTCAAAACTATGCTAGCATAGACTGAGGCTTTTATAATAGATTTTATTTATTCTTATTTATGATGATGATTATGATGATGATTATGATGATGGAGCATAGTTTTACATATTCCTTTAATTGGTAAACAATACCAATTCTGATGCATACAGAGGACAACTTATGCTACTGTTCCAAGTTTGGGGAGCTTCATTTGCACAATATAAGGACCAGATAAGACATAAGTACAGATGATACCATAGACTCTACTGGCTATCATGATACATTTGTGTAAGATTGATTAGATGGATACACAGCAGAAGAAAATCTGTGTTTTAAAAGTTGATGAATGTGATTATAAAGCCATAATGTTTAACTGGTAGATCCACTATAGGTGCCACAGTACCTATAAGGGGATCATCATATATGCTTCCAGGTTTCTAATATTTTTAAACTCTTGATCATATGTCTATGTATGTTGTTGAGGTACAAGTGTACATGCAATTGCTTTCATCAAAGCTGGGCAAACTGAGATGTCCGTGTTTAATTTGGCTATGTGCTGTGATACGCTGCTAAGTGCTCCCAAAGGAGGTGCTACATAAAAGTTACGGTGCAATGGAAGACCAAGGAGAAGAGAAAATGTTATTTTAGTTCAAGCTCTTTACCTAAAGTTGCACTTTATACTCATGTTGCTATTTTATGAGTGTTGCACTCTGAAGTCATAAACAGTAATTTGACAATATTATCTTTTCAGTATTATGCTATGTCTACATGAAATACTGCTGATGGCTTATTTTAAAAGAACTAAAGACAGAAATAAAGATTTTTAAAGCACTACAGCTGTCTGTTCTCCTTCTCCACCCCCCATCCCCCCTTCTGCTATTCTATTCCTTGCCTTTCTCTTCCTTTTTCTGCTGCAAGAAAATTCACGCTACATTATTATATTATCTCCAAGACAGGTGCTTCTCCCAGCAGCCCAGACTGTAGAGTGTTAAGACTGTGCTAAGGGTAGCAAGCTCCTGGGGAGGGTAAGGTCACAGAATGCAGAGAAGTCCTCTGACTTGTAACAAAACTGGCCTCTGAAGCCTTTGCACATGCCAAAACAGTAAGTTACTGCTGCTGTGGGCTGCACAGCCTTGCTGCTGGCAGAAATAGGCGATGTGGTGCGGGACCGCATACATGTTTCAGTAGATTTCTAAGTTTTCAGTGGCCATCTGTGAGCAGTGGGGGTGAATGGGCTGCATTTCAGACAACCAAGGCATCCAGAAATATTTCCTCGTAGGACACTGTTCCTTCCACCCCACAGTCCAGATGCTGCCATATGTGTGATACAGTATCTCTCGTTCTGAACACGCATCCATGTTTTACGCTTTCTTCAATCAGAACCTTTCTCTAACTATGCCACATCTACTGGATTTTCTTTTCCAGCTGAAGGCATGGCATACTACATGTTAGCTTGTGCAAGTGTTTTTGCCTTTTTGCGGTAAAATTTTGCTGATCTTGATATATATATTTTTTTTTCTATACAGGAGAACATAGATGTAAAAACTAGGAGCTGTTTTGCATATATAATTTTTTCAGAAATGCAAATTTTTCCAGGGTATTACCGCAATGCTGTGCAGTGAAAGAGTGTTTTACATTATTATGAAGATAATTATGATGGCTATTCTGTGATTCTGATTTAAAGTTACCCAAAATGTCTAAGCGGTTTGGTAGACTAACAGTTTGTTCATCCATAAGATTACCTGAGCAATATCAGAGAGCATCCAGTCAGGAAATGAAGAATAATCTTTGCCACTATTTCTGGATAACAAATAAGATATAAATTTTAATGTGAGATGAAAAGTATCTTGCATAACTGGACTATTGAAAGAGAGCAGTGATTTCTGCTCTAAATAATACGTGAAAAGAAGCAGGAAACTGACACTGAGAAAATACTAAGCTTTGCACCAACCAAAAATGAACTCAAATCCAGAGAGTACCCTTTTTAGGAAAAGTCTGCTTAGGAATCCAGAAAGTTTCTGAGGTCACCATTTATTTCTATGCCGTTCTTCCTTCTCCATATGGAGTGGACATGGGTTTTGGCCTCAAAACACTGGCAGATCTCCCAGAATGAATGCAAAGGTCTGGACTATCAACATGAAGTCTGACTCAGCACTGATTCCAGCACTCTGTGTGTCTGGCTTCCTACATTGCTGTATCCATTGAAATCCTGCAGCCAGGAACTTCACCATAGGGTTGTGATCACTCCTAGGGAGTAAAACATTCACAAAAAATGTAGTAGTAATTCAATTTTAACTTGTTTACAGGACTGGTTGAAAGGGCAATACATATCTACTAGTCTCACTCATTCTCTTTGGATACCCTCAGATCTTACTGCATGTTCCTGGGCATGTGAGAAATGTTTTTTCCTTTGTGTTATCTAGAAACAAATTGCCAGAGCTTTTTCTTCTTTATTTCAAATGTTAGAGGAAGCTTTACTTCTATATTCAAGGATCTCTCTGATCATCTTCCAGCTGCTCAGTGATGTATTTAAGTTTGTTTTCTTGTGGTCTTAGAATGTAAGATTTCTTTACTTCTTCTTATTGGAGTGTCTGGAATGACCACATAGAAAATCTCTAAATTATGACATAAAAATAAAAAGTAGATTTTCCAAACTACTGGGAAAGGTGCAATTTGTCCCATATTCATGTTATAGGGGTATTAATTCTGAGCCTTAATGATGACAATTTTATGGTCAGTCTAGTTAACTAATTTGCTATTGACCAAAGAAAGGAGAGGAATGACGTTACAAAAAGCTATGCCAAATACACTTTCTAACACTGTAAATGGATAATACCTGGTAAAATACACCTTTTACCTTTTTTTTTCCTTCATTCAGAGCTAAAGAATTAAACACTATTAAAGGTCATGGAAGAATCCAAGTCCTCACAAAGCAAACTGATACCTGAAAGCCCAACATAACCTATGCAATTATATTTTTAACATGACATACTCTTATTGGGTACTTTAAATGGTCAGAACTTGATTATGTCCGTATCCCAGAAATCAAGCATATTTTCTTCCAAATTCAATTACTATCTAAACTTTGGATCATCATCATTACATTGTGGTATCTTTGTATACAATAGGCCATACCCAGATTTATCTGAGAATTCTGAAGTGATTGTGTTCAGTGTATGCTTTTTTGAAAAAAACACAAAACAACAAGAAGAAACCCAAAGAAATCCATACCTGCTGGTCAAGGGGCTAATTCAGCTGCCAAAAGAGTATTTCAATATGTTAGTATTTTCTCAATGAAGGGAATGGAAATATTATTTTAAAAATCACTAAGCGTTCTTTAAAAGTATGCATGTTATCTGTGTGTAAGACAGTTACTAACACTTGAAGATCATGGCAATGCAATTTTTGAAGTTTCTTTGCCAGAGTACAGGCATTTTGAGGATTTAAGTTTTGAACTGTGATAACGATACAAATCTTCATTGAATCTTAATAGGGTATAGGCAATTGGAAGTGACAAAGTTTGAGATGATTTTATTCTTTTTGAGATATTATAATTAATGAAGAACATATGTCTCCTGAAATGGGCCTAGAACACCACTGATCACGTCCAATTATTATTTTGGTTGAAGACCGCTATATTTTTAAATTATTCTTCCTCCATCATGTCTCATTAACTGTCTTTACCCTCAGCTTTCAGACAGATGGACACCATTCCCTCAGTACAAAAGCTGGAGACATTCTTTGCTCTATCCTCATGCTCAGATGGGGTAGCCACCTCCCAGCGAGGGGGTTCCCATTCCCCTGCCCATGCTGGCAAAGCACTCCACAAGCACTCTTTGGTTGCTACTGCCAATATCCAACAGATGAACTGAAAGAGAAGGTGAACAGCACAGACACTGCAGCCTGGGTGTGGACATCCATTATAGCTACAGCAATTCAGAAAATTATGCAGTGGGGAGGGAAGGAGGGAAGAAGTAATATGTAAGATTTAAAAAAATTAATCTGAATGACTCTCTCTGCAGGTTAACAGAAAATTCTGGGCCTATTATTGAGCCCAGAGAGAAAGCCACACCGCTCAATTTGTGTCCATACAACTCAAGCCCCTGCCCCATCAAAAGAACCTGCCAATACTGCATACTGGAAAGAGCTCCTGCTTGAACAGCACTAGAGATGGGCTTTGCTATTGTGCAGCATCAACCATCTCATGCAGGGCCTGAGTGGTGCCCTGACCCAGCCTCAGCTTGTTTTCATCTGGGATGTGCTACGTGCTGCTTGTGCTGTTAAAGAAAGTGGGCAGTTTTCTCACAGTACTAAAATGTACTACATGAAAGCTTCTCTGTGAATTAGGGAAAATATATTTTTTAAATTTAGACCATTAATTACATTTTAAAACAGCAGGTATATGTATGTTCCTTTCTGGAATTTCCAAGTCTGAAGTACACCGAAATGGCTAAGTGTAATAATCCCTTAAGTGATGACACATATCTCCGAACAGTCAAAGAAATAATACATCTTTATATGCCCTCTTTTGAGCTGACAAAGTAGAATATGGCCTTAATGCCTCAGAAAGACAAAATATGTAACTTAACTTACACTGCTGCATAAATATTTACGAAAACAAGAGTCAGCATAAGATGCTCTTATGTAATTTACCCTAAACAGTACGTAAGAATAAACACTTACTTGTGCTACAGACTCTAGCACTGCTTCATTTTGCACTGCTGTTTATCACTTATAAATAAGTGCTTTATACCATGTAAAGTATATGAAGTTGCAGTATGTACATTGTCCAAATATTAGAAACAGGTTGCTCAACTCTGTTATTTTACATTTAAACAGCAGTAGGTTTAACGTTGGTACCAATCAAATTACCTATTTAAACTGAAAACACTGTGTGGGAGGCAGGCAACAAAATAGAAAAGAATGGTCAACCTATATGACGGAAAAAATTGCTAAGCCTGCTTAGGGAACGAGGCAGAGACTGAAGAAAATGGTGATAATGGGTAAAAAAAAAAGATTAACTTTAATTTGGAAAATGTGCATCCATTCAGGTCCCTGTTTGAGCCTAGATCTGAAACAAAACTGTAGCAGAACATGTCATTTGGTGGACTCTTACCATGTTTGTCTATTGCCATAGATTACCTTCTTGAAAATGCCATCGCTATTACATTGGCACCTAACCATGAGCCTATACCTCAAGGGAAGAAAATGAAATGGGAATTGGGCACCAAAATCACTTCAGCTATATGGAAAATGTATTATTTACTCAGATTCTTTCAAGTATCAGAGCAACAAATGTTTAAAAAAGTTCAGAGTTTCTATCGTGATCTTTAATAAGAAGTGTTTTTGCAAGTTCGTTTATCATTTATTAACATTTTCTAACATAGTATGATGGAAAAGTTTAGTGCATTGCCAATTCTGCTGCTTATAGGAAGTCTTCTGCAATATTAGCCAGTCACTGAGTTTGAGAGGTCAAGCTAAAAACTGTTTCTGTTGAGAGTATCTGGAGCAGAGAGGTAAGAGTTAAAGAAATGCTTAACACTTTACTTGAACATAAATAATTTAATTCCTACTACTGAAGCTGTAAGAACACTTAACGTTGCAGTACATTCATGTGTCAGATCTGGAGTTTCTGGAAGTGCGGTAATAAAGATGTTTCAGTATCGAGTGTCCTTACTTGGCATCGGTGAAATCAGGCTGATTTTTTTTTTTGTTTGTGCGATTGGTTGCTTGTTTTCTTTTTTTTCAAAATTTTTGCGAAGTTAATGTTCGACAACAGAGAGGATCTGGTAACGCGTGTGCAATGCTAAGCAGCACAACGAGGCAGAGAAAGGGTCAGAATGGGTCATTACAACTGTGTGTGCACATCAGATGAGTTAGGTTACTAGAACAGAATGCTTAAGAGAAATTTTGTCCTGAAGACACAGACTGCAGCCATGAGCATTGCCAGTGCTCAGCTTTGCCAGAACACTTCACTGGTATCAGGAACAGAAGCGGCAGATGTTGGTTTCTACTGTGCAAGGCACAAAATTTCTCTGTTGTCACTAATTAAAGCCCAGGGCGGCTTTAAAGTCGGCTCATCTTTCTCCCTCGCCCAGAAGTCGGAAGAAGCCCGATCCCACGGGCAAACCGCGGTGACCACACGGCCAACGCTCCCCGTGACCCGCAGCCTACCGCAGGCTGGTGCGAGCGGCTGGACAACGGCGAGGGATGCGCGTTCGCCATTTGTTAGCGCGGAACGAGCGGACCGACCCCCGGCGGGCACCGGGGCGGCTCCGGCTCCCACGGCCGCCGCCCGGCAAAGCGCTGCCTGCCCGCAAAGGCCGGCC